>JAPVLO010000278.1:4200000-4515000 GCA_027257055.1 Cephalopachus bancanus
TTTTTATTTTTGTTTTCTCTTATTCTTACCTGTCTTCAGGTCTATTTTCAGTTACTAGTGGGTACTTCTGTCTGTTCTCCCTTTTACTCTCCTGTCTCCACCTTCCGCTTCTCCCCTCCCTGTTCCATTTCTTTCCCTTTTCTTGCATCATTTTACTTCCTGGGAGCAAACCAACACCCCCACTTCATGAACAGATTACAAAGCAGCAGGAAGCAGGATCCAGCGCATCTGTACACCTGTCAGTGGATATTGGGAGCAGACAAATTTTGAATCACAGCTCCCCCCTCAAATAAATCTCAAAGCTGCAAAAGATATAACCCTCAACCTATACTCCAGCCTCACAATCAAACAAAGCCAGAAGATTCACATAAAGAAGAAAAGGTGACTGACCAAACAGAAGCAAAAAACAACCCAGCCACCCCTGAACAACAGATTTAAAGAAGACAGAGGGAGAAAATAATAAAAAGGAAAAAGTGGGGAGGCAAATCTACACAAATGAAGAAAAATCAAAAGAAGAATACAGGTCTCACAAAGACCCCTGGGAGATCAGATATTGAGAAAACAGACTTCGGAATACA
The DNA here is from genome assembly GCA_027257055.1 of Cephalopachus bancanus. NCBI lineage: Eukaryota > Metazoa > Chordata > Mammalia > Primates > Tarsiidae > Cephalopachus > Cephalopachus bancanus. Next base: position 4,200,579 of record JAPVLO010000278.1, read on the forward strand.
AACAATGAAGAGCCCCCAGAATGACTGGTCACATACTACAAACCAGACATCAAGAGATTAAAGAGAGAATAAAAAAATTGAGGAGGGAAAAGACGAAAATAGGAAAGAGTTGATAAATGAGATAACAGTAATAAAGAATATTGTGATTGAAATACATAACAAACTAATAAGCATGGAAAGCAGACTTAGCCAAGCAGAAGACAGAATCTCAGAACTTGAAGACCAAAATATAGAACTAAACCAAACTGTCAAAAACATAGAAAAGAAGCTTAAAAAGACACAACAAAACCTTCAAGAGATGAGCGATTACTTCAAGAGAATGACCCTAAGAGTAATTGGCCTTCCTGAGGCAGAAAGAGAGACATAGACCACCCTGGAACAAACATTCCATAAAATTATTCAAGCAAACTTCCCTCACCTCATTAATGATGTGAAAATTCAAAACACAAGAAATTCAGAGTACCCCAGCAAGACAAAAAATGAGAAGACTAACTGCTAGGCACATAATAATCCGCCTGAACAAACTAGGTATAAAAGAAAAAATCCTAAAAGCAGCAGGAGAAAAAGATCAGACTACATACCAGGGAAGACCAATCAGAATAGCAGTGTATTTATCTACAGAAACCCTTCAGGCTAGGAGAGCTTGGAGTCCAATATTCAAAGTTCTCAAAGATAAACAATTTCAACCAAGAATAACCTACCCAGCCAAAGTAAGCTTCATCAGTGAGGGAGAATTAAAATCTTTCCCAGACATCCAATCCCTAAGAATTTATGCTGCTTCTAGATCAACCCTACAAGAAACCCTTAAGAAAGTAATAAACACAGAAGAAAAGGGAAAAAGAACACTGTTCTTCACAAGAGCACAGGAAAAAGATTGAAAACACACATGAACCAACCCAAAAAACCAAAAGAAAGACAACAAACAAACAAGTACAACAACAGCTCTATAAGAACATCATGACAAAAATAAACCCTCAGATTTCAGTAGTTAGCCTGAATGTGAATGGACTAAATGCACCACTGAAAAGACACAGAATGGAAAAATGGATAAAATATCATGAGGTAACAATATATTGTCTTCAAGAGACTCATCTCACCAGAAAGGACACTCACAAACTCAAAATAAGAGGATGGGAAACAAATTTTCAGGCGAATGGAACACAAAAGAAAGCTGGAGTTGCAATCTTAATCTCAGACAAAATACCCTTTAAGCTATCAAAAATCAAAAAAGAGGAAGAAAGTCACTATATAATGATAAAAGGATCAATCCATCAACAAGAAATATCCTTCCTAAACATATATGCACCTAATATAGGAGCACCAATGTTCATAAAGCAGCTTCTAGGCAAACCTAAAAAAGAAATTGACTCTAACACTACCATAGCAGGGGACTTTAATACCCCACTCACAACCCTGGACAGATCACCAAGACAAAAAATCAGCAAGGATATCCAGAACCTCAATGAGTCTCTTGAACAAATGGACTTAAATGAAACTTACAGAACACTCCACCCAAAGATCACAGAATATACATTCTACTCCACCACCACATGGAACGTACTCCAACAGCAACCACCTCATTGGCCATAAATCAAACACAAACAAATTTCATAAGATTAAAATCTTGCCATGCACCTTTTCAGACTACAGTGGAATAAAAATAAATATCAACACCAACAAAATTTCCCCAAAACCCACAAAGACATGGTCACTAAACAGCATGATGCTGAACAATGACTGGGTCAACACTGAAATCAAAGAAGAAATTGAAAGATTCCTGGAAACAAATGAAAATGAAGAAACATCTTACCAACACCTCTGGGATGCCATGAAATGAGTTTTAAGAGGAGAATTTATATCTCTATGAGCACACATCAAGAAAATGGAAAGATCACAAGTGGAGAGCCTAACAAACCACCTAAGGGAGCTGGAAAGAGAAGACCACCAAAACCCCAACTCTAGCAGAAGAATTCAAATCACAAAAATAAGAGCCCAAATATACAACACAGAAGACAAAACATCATAGAAAATATCAACAAAACAAAAAGCTGGTTCTTTGAAAGAATTAACAAGAATGATGAGCCCCTAGCCAGACTGACCAAGAAAAAGAGAGAAAAAGCCCAAATAAGCACAATCAGAAATACAAAAGATAAAATCACAACTGACCCCGAAAAAACACAAAAGATTATCAGAGATTACTGTGTACACCTATATGGAAACAAGCTTGATAATCTAGATGAAATTGAAGAGTTTCTGATATCACACAGCCTACCCAAGTTGAAACAAGAACACACTGAGACACTGAATAGCCCAATAACAACCCAGGAAATTGACTCTGTCATACGAAAACTACCTACAAAAAAAAACCCAAGACCAGATGGCTTTCCAGCAGAATTCTACAAAACATACAAGGAAGAGCTGATACCAATCCTACTGAAAGTATTCCAGGCAATTGAGAAAGATGGAATTCTCCCCAAATCATTTTACAAAGCTAACATTACACTGATACCCAAACCGGGTAAAAATGCAACAAAGAAAGAGAACTACAGGCCAATATCCCTTATGAATGTAGATGCAAAAATCCTCAACAAAATTCTAGCAAATCAGATCTAAAAGCACATCTCAAAAACCATCCACCATAACCAAGTAGGCTTCATCCCCAAGATGCAGGGCTGGTTCAACATTCACAAGACCATAAATGTAATTAAATACATCAAGAGATGTAAAATCGAAAACCACATGATCTCATTAGATGCAGAAAAAGCTTTTGATAAAATTCAGCATCCTTTCTTGATAAAAACCTTCAAACACGTAGGCATAGAAGGAACATACCTCAAAATAGTAAGTGCCATCTATGACAAACCCACAGCTAACATATTGCTAAATGGACAGAAACTAGAAGCATTTCCCCTGAAAACTGGAACAAGACAAGGCTGACCACTCTCACCCCTCTTGTTCAATATTGTGTTGGAAGTCCTAGCCCAGGCAATTAGACAAGAGAAGGAAATTAGGGGTACCCAAATAGGAAAAGAAGAAGTCAAGCTATCCCTATTTGCTGATGATATGATCCTATACCTTGAAAATCCAAAATAATCTGTCAAAAACCTGCTGACACTGATAAAGGGCTTTGACAAAGTCTCAGGGTACAAACTAAATGTGCAAAAGTCAGTTGCATTCCTGTATAAACAACAAGCAGGCAGAGACCCAAACAAAAAGCATAATCCCATTCACAATAGCCACAAAAAAAATGAAATACCTCAGCATCTTCCTAACCAGAGAAGTGAAAGACCTTTACAATGAGAACTACAAAACACTGCTCAAAAAAAACCAAGAAGACACAAATGGAAAAAGATACATGCTCATGGATAGGAAGAATCAACATTGTTAAGCTGTTCATCCTACCAAAGGCAATCTACAGATCCAACGCAATACCCATTAAGTTACCAACATCATTCTTCTCAGATCTGGAAACAATACAGAAATTCATATGGAGACATAAATGGCCACGAATATCCAAAACAATCCTTAGCAAGAGAAACAAAGCAGGAAGTATCACACTTCCAGACTTCAAACTCTACTATAAAGCTACAGTAATCAAAACAGCTTGTTATTGGTATAAAAACAGGTACATAGACCAATGAAACAGGATAGAGATTCCAGAAACAAAGCCTCAATTTCTCAACCAACTCATCTTTGACAAAGCCTCCAACAAAAACTACTGGGGAGAAGAAAACCTATTCAGTAAATGGTGCTGGGAAAACTAGCTGACCACATACAGAAGACTGAAACAGGACCCCTACCTATCACCATACACAAAAATTAACTCTAAATGGATCAAGATCAACATAAAACCTCAAACTGGTGGCTCAGCCTGTAATCTCGCACCTTTGGGAGGCTGAGGTGAGTGGATTGCCTGAGCCCGCGGGTTCGAGATCCGCCTGGGCAGTGAGACCTCATCTCTACAATAAATCAAAAAATCAGCCAGGCATGGTAGCGTGAGCCTGTAGTTCCAGCTACTTGGAAGGCTGAAGCAGAAGGATCGCTGAAGCCCAGCAGGTCGAGGCTGCAGTGGCCGGGAGTATGCCACTGCACTCCAGTCTGGGCGACAGAGTGAGACTCCAACTCAAAAAAAAAAAAAATCTTAAAAACGCAGGAGACACCTTTATGGAAATTGGAACTGGCAACAAATTCCTATCCAGAACCCTAAAGGCCAATACCTTAAGAAATAAGATAGACAAGTGGGACCTCATCAAATTAACGAACTTCTGCAAAGCAAAAGAAATCATCAAGAGAACAGGGAGACAGCCCACAGAATGGGAAAAAATATTTGTCAACTGTATATCTGACAAAGACCTAACATCTAGGATCTACAAGGAATTCAAACACGCCAAAAGGAAAAAAATAAACAGCCCCTTTAAAAAGTGGGCAAAAGACATGAATAGACACTTTTCAAAAGAAGATATATGGGCAACCAACAGACACATGAAAAAGTGCTCAGCCTCACTCATCATCAGAGAAATACAAATCGAAATCACATTAAGATACCACCTAACCCCTGTAAGAAAGGTCATTATTAATAAAACAAACAACGACAGATGCTGGCGAGGATGTGGAGAAAAAGGAATTCTTCTACACTGCTAGTGGGAATGCAGACTAGTCTATGGAAGACAGTGTGGCAATTTCTGAAAGAACTGGAAATTGACCTTCCATATGACCCAGTAATTCCCCTATTGGGAATATACCCGGAGGAACTCAAATCATTCTATGATAAAGATACCTGCACATGTATGTTTGTTGCAGCTCTATTCCCAATAGCAAAAACATGGAACCAACCGTGTTGCCCATCGAAGCTGGACTGGATAAAAAAAATATGGTACATATACACAATGGAATATTATGCAGCCATAAAGAAGAATAAATATATGGACTTTGCAGCCACTTGGATGGATTTGGAGTCAATCACACTCAGTGATTTATCACAGAAACAAAGAACTGAGTTCCATACGTTCTCACTCAAAAATGGACCTTGAACAATTATGCTATAAGAAAGGGATTGGTAGTAGTGGAAAAACAGTCGCGGGGGGGGGGGACTGGCAGTTGAGGGAAACAGCTAGGGGAAGGAGGAGCATACCTCATCAACAAGGGTACCTGTATGATTAACGTTCATATACCTAACCCTGAACTGTACCCACATATCTATAATAAATAAATAAATAAAATTTTAAAATCAACATTTTCTAGATAATTATAATAAGAGACTACATCATATAATAACTGCAATGTCAAAAATACAGTCTAAAATTACTTGACATACAAAAACAAATAAAATAGGAAAATGCAACCAATTTTCAGGAGAAAGAAAATCAACAGATGCCAATGATCAGATAACCTAGACACTGGACCTATCAGAGCCACTGAAACTGTATTACATGAGGTAAAGGGTAATACACTGGAAATTACTAAAAAGATTGGAATTTTCAGTAAAGAAATACAAACTGTAAAAAAGAATTCAACAGGAATTTTAGACCTGAAAAATATGGTATCTGAAATTTAAAACTCCCAGGATGGGCTCAATAGCAAAATGGAGATGACAGAAGAAAGAGAACTTGAAGATACAGATCAACAGAAATTATCCAACCTGAAAACAGAAAAAAAGATTGAGGGGGGAAAAATGAATGGTGACTCAGCAACCTATGGTATCACATCAAAAAGTCAAAAGATATACATATATAACTATATATGTATATATACAAGATATTTAAATATATAGACATAAATATATAGCTAACATATATATGGGTGTTTTCATACTTGCCTTTATATATATATAAATACAGTCCTTCTCTAGAAGGAAAAAGAAATTGGAGCCAAAAAATTATTTGAAAACCTTGTGGCTAAAAAAATCCCAGATTTTGTCAATGTAATGTTCAATTCTCAGTCCTAGCTCAGTAGACAATTCAGGTGCACCTGTCACAGCTGATCACTCTTCATTGAAATTCTTTCACACTTGGATTTTAAAGTGTTACATTCATATGGCTTTTCTTCTACAGTTCTGACAATCACTTACGGTCAACTGTACTGGTTCTTTCCAGTATCTCTGACCATAACAATAGCATGCTTTAGAGCTCTGGAACCCTCCTCTTCTATAGCTACTGTAATTCCAGGTGACCTCATTCAATCTCGTGGCCTTATGACATCTGTGTGCTAACCTTTCCTACATTTGTATATTCAGCATATACTCCTCTCCTGAACTCCACACTGATGTATCCAACTGTCTACTCCACATATCTCCTTTGATGTATAAGAGACAGCTGAAACTTAATAGACCCACAACTGAACTCCTTATCTTCTCCTGCCTTAGCCAAGCTGGTTCCACCCAGTCTTCCCCAACTTATTTGATGGCAACCCCATCCTTCCAACCCTTCCAGGTCAAAACCCTTAAAGGCATCCTTGGCTCACTCTCTTACAACCCACATCGAATAAGTCAGGAAATACTAGCTCCACCTTCAAATTATATCCAGAATCTGATCCTTTCTCGTCACCTTTATTGTAACCATTCTCAGTCAAGCTACAGTCACAGGTTACTGCAATTATTTCAATAGCATCCTGGCTTTTATCCTGCCTTCCTAACAAGAGTCTGACAAGCAGTCAGAGTGAAATTTAAAACTTAGCACGTCATTCTATAATCAAAACCTACTAATGGCTTCCCAACTCAGAGTAAAAGCCCAAATCCACACAATGACTTACAACATTTTACACAAGCTGGCATCCTCCCTCCTCCCACAAGCACCCCTCCCAAGCCCCTGCTACCTTACTTCTCTGATCTCACCAACCACCACACTCCCCTCTCTCAGGAGATATGTTCCCATTCCAAAACCTTGAGGCAGGTTACATTTTATTCTTTTTGCCTAGTTATAAGTTTCCTTAGGATATCTTTCTAGCTAACTCCCTCTCTTCTTCGGTTCTTTGCTCAAATGTTTCCTTCTTAGTAAGGTTTTCCCTGACTACCCTGTTTAAAACTGCAACCTTTATTATCATCACTGCTTAGTCCCAGCACACTCTATAATCCTTCCTACTTTATTTTTATTTATGTATTTATTATCCTTCTCTCCTACTAGAACGTAAGTAAAGGATTTTTGTCTGTGTTGTTTACTTCTGCATGCTAATGCAAAGATAATGATGGAGAAAAAAATTACTTATTTAGAAATTATGTGCGGGGCACACAACAGTCTAAGTGCTTTATATGAAGCATTATTATTCCTAACGATAACCCTATGATGTAGGTACTATTCATTAATCCCATCTCACAAATCAGGGAACTAAGGTAGAGAGAGGTTCAATAGCCCAAAATCACCAGTGAATGGCAACTCTGGGATCAGAAGCCAGACCATTTGACTCGAGAGTCCACACTCTACCCATAATGCAAGCAACACAGGCACTCAGTATTTGTTAAATAAACCGAAGCAAGTGAACAGCAGACCCTTGAACAACATGGGCTTGAGCTGCTTGAGTCCACTTATACACAGATTTTCTTCACCTCTGCCACCCTGGACACAGCAAGACCAGTCCCTCTTCTTCCTCCCCATCCTCAGCCTACTCAGTATGAAAATGACAAAGATGAAGACCTTCATGATGACCCATTTCCACCTAATAAATAGTAAATATATTTTCTTTTCTTTATGGTTTTCTTAGTAACATTCTTTCTCTAGTTTACTTTAAGAATACACTACATAATACATGTAACATTTAAAAGTATGTGTTAATCAACTGTTTATGTTATCAGTAAGACTTTCTGTCAACAGTAGGTTATTCAAATTGGATACTTAGCAATCTATCACAGAAGCAAGGAACTGAATACTGCATGTTCTCACTCATAAATGGGACCTAAACATTTATCACATTAGCACAAGGGAGGGACCAGCAGTCGCTGGACACTGCTGGAAGGGAAAGGGGGGCAGGGCACATAACAACACAAAGGGAAACTGGTCCTAAAACAGGAGAAGTAAGGACCACCGGCACACAGCCTACTTGTGTAGCTAATCCTGACTTGTACCCCACATCTCTATAATAAAATAAAAATTAAAAAGTAGGCTATTAATCGTTAAGATTTTGGAGATTCAATATTTGTACGTATATCTCCAACTGCTCAAAAGGGAGGTTGGTGGCAGCCCTCCCCCTCACGCTGTCCAAGAGTCAGCTGCATATGCTTTCATCTCATTTAAAAGTATGAGTCTGTTTACGGACATCTATAACTATAAAATAAACTGCAAGCCGGGCTCGGTGGCTCAGCCTGTAATCCCATGCCTTTGGGAGGCTGAGGTGAGTAGATTGCCTGAGCCCGTGGGTTCGAGACCCGCCTGGGCAACTTGGCGAGACCTCATCTCTACAAGAAAAACCAAAAATTAGCCGGGCGTGGTAGCGCGTGCCTGTAGTTCCAGCTACTCGGAAGACTGAGGCAGAAGGATCGCCAGAGCCCAGCCGGTCGAGGCTGCGGTGGCTGGGAGCAGTCATTGCACTCCAGTCTGGGCGACAGAGTGAGACTCCAACTCAAAAAAATAAATAGATAAATAAATAAAATAAACTGCAAGGATTTACAGAAAGGTATTAGCAATAGTTTCCTTTAGAATGTGAGGTGAGTGTTTCTATTTTCTTATTTTGTTGATCTATGTTCCTTAACTTTTGTATAATGAGTCATATTGCATTTGCACTTTATTTTTTAATTACCAAAAAGTCATGTTACAGAATCTTAGAAATGACATGGAACAATGTGCACAAAGTATCATAAATAAGCAGTTATAAACCATTATAAGCAAATCAGCTCCAATTTTGAAAAGAAAAGAAGAAAGTGAAGGAAAGAGGGAGAGAAGTCATTACAGAGGGAGAGAAGGAAGAAGGGAGGGAGGGAGGGAAGAGGAAACAAAGGAAAGAAAAAGAAACGAAGACTAAAAAGCATAAACACGTAGGTATATAAGCATGGGAGAAAAACTGAAAGTTTTTTTTACTGCTAATGCTAAAAGTAGCATTCTAAGCTGTTAGGATTATAGATGACTTTTATTTACCACCTTCTTGAAGTTTTTCAGATTTTTAGTTATAAAATTTTTTGAATGTTCACCCCTTTATGTTAGCAACTTTCTTCTAGTATTATAGTTTATTTTCTCCTGAGACTAAATTAAGCAACAGAAACTCAACTTCAACTCATGAAACTTAGGTTTCTTGATTCTAGCTCTAAAAGAGTGGTATTTACAAATTTAAAATATAAAACCAGTTAATAAAAATAATTACCTCAACATGTGCTTGTTGCCTTGCCAAAATTATGTTAAAAACATCTAGAGTTTTCTCCAGGTCCTATAAAACAAAGAGACACTTGTAAACAAGAAAGTAATCATTACGTTAAAAAAAATTCTTCTATGATTTCTAGGCTTATCTAGTTCATTATCAGTACTCACGATCTATAATGAAAGTATAAATTTGACCATACACTAGGCTTTTAAAATTTTTTATTTTTACAAGAGAAAGTAAGTTTTCCAAGAATGTAAATCCTTATTAAATAGAGTATAAAATAATTTTTCTATGAGACCACTGTAATTCATAGCATATATGCACATAAAAATCAGAATATTTAGGAAGGGGATTTGTTGTAGGTATTATTCTTATGGTTCTTACTTCCTAGGCTCACTTATTCTTTTTATTTTACATGTTACATTAAAGCACCACTATAAAACACAAAAATTTAATGCAAAATTCTGCAAGTCAGTAAGCAGGCTAAGGTAGAAACTGATTTAAGGAATCTATATAAAAGTAGGTAAGGGGAAATCAAACTTTAACTGGGTAGCCTGTGTTCCAGGTGCTTCACATATTATCTCATGCAACTCTCATGACCCTGTAAAACAGTATTGATTCCATTTTATATATGAGAACAGTAGACCTGAGAGGCTGAGAAACTTCTGTTCATGATCACAAGAACACTTGGTAAATATCCAAGTTGGTGCCTGACCCCAAAGCCTTCCAACTCTAATACCTATGCTTTTCCTAATATATCATACTGGTGATTGTCATATTTCAGAGTAACAGAAATGCAATTCATTCTTCACCATATGAATCAGTAGTAGGAACTGTGTCATAACCAAGATCAGATGGGATGTTAAGCAAATTATGCATTCAGTGTGTTTCTATCTTTTGAAAGTAGGTAAATAAGACTTCTTTCTGAAGATTGGCAATAGCAGGAAACTGCAGGGGTGCGGGGGGGGGGGGACAGGGAGGTGGGATTGGCAGTAGTGTGAATCTGCCTGGGGAAGGAGGGGCACACCTCATCAACAAGGGTGCCTGTATAATGAACATTTGTATACCTAACCCTGAATTGTACTCCACATCTTTAAAATTTAAAAAATTGAAAATGTAAAAAAAAAAATTCTTTCTGGTCTCAAGAAATGAAAGCGGTTTTTTATAAATAAGATTTTGAAGTCTTAAAAAAAGTATCTACCATATTTAAATACAGTGTTTTTACTAACAAAACAAGATATAGCTAGCTAATGAATGCATATTTAAACAGCTCTGGTATTCTGATATTGGTTTTCTAAACATTATTATAGACACATTTCCCCTAATAGTTTACAATGCCTTGTTTTATCTGATATTAGGTTGGGGGGAAAGGTTTTTTGTTTTAAGAAAGAAAGAAAGAAAAAGAAGTGGAAAAAAAAGTCTGCATTTTTCCATAAAATTTTCTCTCAAAGAAATGACTTCTGTTCTTTCTAAAATTGTATTTTGATTCAAATTACACATAGAAGAATTAATCTTAAAAGATTAGACAAATAATAGCTCTCACTAACATATGAAAGACATACCTGAATCTGTTTCTGTATTTCTTCTGAGACTTTAGTCTGTATTAGCTTGTTTTTGTAGGCAATTTTGTAACTCTTAAGTAGCTGTCTATGCTTTTTTATGTTACCCCATGACCACATCTGTGTATACCGTCTAATATGAACTTCAAGAACAGAATCAATTGCATATTTCCACCTGAAAATGAAATTTTGTTAATGTAAATTTGAATATAAAGACTTAAGAAAAAGCAGGAAAACAGCTTTGATGTTTTACACTATTAAATTTTTTGTCTTTGTCTTCCTATAAAAGCTTAGCCATAATGTTTCAATGCCCCAGTACAATTCTCTGACTTAAACAGATTAAGATATAAGGAAGCCCTCCAGGAAGAGGATAAGCCAAGCAAAGTCATAAAGGCACAAATGACATGTTGTAAAAAATTAACAGTGTCCCAGTATGGTTGTAACATTAAGCCCATGTGGGTGATGAGCAATAAGACATTTTTTAAATCGTGAAAGTCTTGAATGTCAACTCAAGAATGTGGGCATCTAGGAGCAGAAAAACAAGGGGATATGCTTATGAAAAAAGTGGCATGGACATATATAGCAATCCCTCCCTCTTCTGTCTATTTTTTTTAAAAAAATGACTGATTACACAGCTTTTAAAGGTGTCTTAACTCTGAGAGTACCAAGTTACATGAATATGTTTCTCATAAAATAAAAAACAAATTCTAACTTACCACTGTCGACTATTGGTATGAAGTGGTAAATATGGCTTGTATTTCCTGTAAGGGGCATTTCTAAACATATAGTCCACTGACTCCAAAAGGTCAATCATACTTAGGTACTGTCAAAACAAAAATAAAATTAGATTTATTACACTGCATATATAAATAAATTTTACTCTATTTTTCAGTCTAGGGAGACTCCAAGTTCCCTGAACAATGTTGCCTGGTAACTCTACAATATTCTATATTTCAATTATGAGTTGTAACTTAATTTTTAAGTTCCACTAAAAAAGAAAACTGCTGCCAATTAAACTGTCATACTACCAACATCCTACCCTATTTTCAGATATGTTAACATCTGAAATAAATGTACATCATAGAAACAATAAAATATGATATCTATAACTGCTGACATGAAATATGCCTGTTTCTAAAACTACATCTTTTTCCTGTATCATCATTTTAGCAGTAGCTACCTATGAGCTGATGTTCAAATGCTCCAGAAAAGTATTGCATAACTAAAGCCAGATAAAGCTATTCAAGCAGCCATCTCACCACCATCATAGCAAGTTCGTGTAGATCTGATAAACAACTCAAATGGAGAAAAACATACACATAGTAGTAACAGCAGGCAAGATGGAAATCTAGCTTCCTCCTCCCTAATTTTTCTTTTTTTTTGAGTTGGAGTTTCACTCCATTGCCCAGGGTAGAGTGCAGTGGCACTCTCACAGCCACCCCAGAGTTGACCTGCTGGGCTCCAGTGATCCTTCCGCCTCAGCCTTTCAAGTAGCCAGAAGTCCAGGTGCGTACTCTCACACCCGGCTAATTTTTGATTTGTTGTAGAGACAAGGTCTCACCAAGTTGCCCGGGCTGGTCACGAACCAGTGGGCTCAGGCAACTCACTCGCCTCAGCCTCCCGAAGTGCTGGGATTACAGGCTGAGCCACCAAGCCCGACCCCTAAGTTTTCTTAACGCATTTCTAAGGGTTACCTGCCACGTGGCTATTTATCACATGAAATGTGTGGAGTATGAACTTAAGTGTATTGTGAGTATGAACGATTTCAAAGACTTGAGAGGAGAAAATGTAAAGTATCTCATTACAACTTTTTATACTGATTACATGTTGAAATGATTAGTATTTTTGAAATTTTAAGTTAAATAAAATGTTATTAGAGTTCATTTCAGGTTGGGCATGAAGGCTCACATCTGTAATCCTAGCGCTCTGGGAGACCCAGGCAGGAGGACTGCTTGAGCCCAGGAATTTAAGACTAGCTTGGGCATCACAGCAAGATCATCTCTACAAAAATTTTTAAATTTTTTTTTTAAGTTAAAAAAAATTTGCCAGGCTCGGTGGCTTAGCCTGTAATCCCGCGCTTTTGGGAGGCTGAGGTGAGTGGATTGCCTGAGCCCGCGGGTTCGAGACCGCTTGGGCAGCGAGACCTCATCTCTACAATAAATCAAAAAATCAGCCGGGCGTGGTAGCGCATGCCTGTAATTCCAGCTACTTGGAAGGGTGAGGAGGAAGGATCGCCGGAGCCCAGCGGGTCGAGGCTGCGGTGGCAGGAGCGGCCACTGCACTCCAGCCTGGGCGACAGAGTGAGACTCCAACTCAAAAAAAAAAAAAAAAAAAAATTAATCGGCATGGTGGCATGCACCTGTAGTCCTAGCTACTCGGGAGGCCGAGGCAGGACTGCCATAGTCCAGGAGTTTCATGATGCAGGGAACTATAATCGTGCTACTGCACTACAGTCTGAGTAACAGCAAGATCCTGTCTCTAAGTAAATAAAGTTAACTCCATCTATGTTTTTTCTTTTTTACTTTTCTAATGTAGCTACTAGAAATCTAAAATTATAAAAACAATTTACATTACATTTGTATTGGACAGAACTGTTCTAAAACTAAATTAGCTAAATCTCCTGCCTTCCTTTCACTTCCAGTTTTTCAGGTCTGTTATCCGAACGCTCTGGGCACATAACCATGTTTGGCAAACAAACAGAGGAAAACCTGCCAATATAACTGTTCTAAAAATTAAAGAAACAATATTTAATAAAAGAGTGTCTGCCATTAAAAACTGAGGAGGAAAGAATACATTAAGATCCTTCATCAACAACTGTGAATTAAATGATAAGTCACTCACTCTAGATTGATATGATTCTCCATCATTTAGGAAAAGGTCAGATAAAATGAAGGAAACTACTTCTTAAATCTGAAATTTCTTTAAAAAAAAATTTAAGAGTCAAATCTCAACACAATGAGCCAAAAGAGCCATTAGAGAAACAACAATCACAAAGGATAAAAGCAGGCAAGACCAAGACTAATCAAAGCTGGAAATGTGCAAATGAACTATACCTGAGGCTTGGTCAATTCAATGGCAATATTTTGTACTTCTATGTTCCAGTCCAGTTTGGGTGTTTTGAGCTCTGTTTCTGCATAAGGATTCATGTAGAGTTTTGCAGAGGCTGATATTGGCTGGAAAACTTACATCACATAGGAGAAAACATAAGACATGTTTCTACATGGAATGAGTTGTAAATAACTATGAGAACATTAATACTTTGAAACTAAAGAAAAATAATCAAAAAATATGAGACAAAATCACTGCCAAAAAATATTTAGACAATTTAAGCCTCTATTTATCTGCATAATAATAAGCTCAGTGGTTAAAGCGGAATCTCCAAGGATGAAACCGGAGTCCAGTTTGTCTGTTTATCCTAACAAACAATCTACTCTTGGTTATTCACAATCTGTATAAAACTAGGCTCCTCTTCCTTGCTACAAGACATTTAATGGCTTTATCATTCATTAAAAATACTAATATACAAAAGGAAATGAAATCTAAATAATTTGTCTTAATCACTGGCAGAATTTAGGAACACAATCATGAATAAAATTCATTCCAGAAAAAACAAATTGCTCACCACTGAATGACTTTCAAAATGATTGTTACATACACAATCTTAGAACCAACTAAAAAAAATTATTCAGGTTGAAAAGTAACATAAAAAGCATAAAGGCTGAGGTGGAAGGATCGCCGGAGCCGAGCAGGTCGAGGCTGCGGTGGCCGGGAGCGGCCACTGCACTCCAGACTGGGCAACAGAGTGAGACTCCAACTCAAAAAAAAAGCGCATTAGAGAAGATGAAAGACATAAAAAAGCAAGGTAATAAATTTTAACTGTGAACAGTATTAAAACTGTAAAAATGTTGACAGTTTCTGGTAATTACAATTTGTATGAGATCGTACAAAATGTTTAACTGATGCACAGGCTCATTATAAATGGAAAATGCCCAAGAATGAAGTTGTAGATTTTTTTAAACTACTTTCATCAATAAAACTAAACACTTTCACAAACCGCAACACTTGAAAATTTTACCATCACAAAATAGAGGAATCTGTGAACATAAAACAAAGTATCAACTACCATCCAACAGCAATTTGCTATAAAATAACAGCAATCCCAGCACTTTAGAAGGCCGAGGCAGAAGGATCGCTTAAGGTCTGGAGTTCAAGACCAACCTGGGCAACATTGTGAGAACCCATCTGTACAAAAAAAAAAAAAAATGTTTTTATTTAGTCAGGCGTGGTATGTGTCTATGGTGGGTATGTGTCTATAGTCCCAGCTACTCAGGAGGCTGAGGCGGGAGATCACATGAGCCCAGGATTTGAGGTTACAGAGAGCTAGTATTATACCACCACACTCCAGCATGGATAACAGAGAAAAATCCTGTCGGGAGGGAGGGAGAGAAGGAGGGAGGGAGGAAAAAAAACAAAACAACAGTGACAAAAAGCGATATGAAATAACATGGTAGGAAAACGAAGAACAATCATGGAGGGTATACTTATAGCTTCTTTAGAATGAGCTTTAAATAAATATAGCAGATAAGAAAAATAAATAAATAGGCAGGTAACTTTGCTAGAGAACTAGTCTTAAAATAACAGTGACACTGCCAAGAAATAAAAATGTTCACTTTAAAAAACTCTCTAGAGTAGCTGGTTTATCCTAACAATGCAAGAATGACAGGGTAGGGGTGACCGAGTATGAAGGTCTCAGAGATTTAGTTGTTGTTTTTTTAAAAAGAAAGAAAGAAAGAAAGAAAACCTAAATCCTAAAACAAAGAATATAATGACAAGGTAAGAAGAGCACATGAAGGTCAAAGGAGGCTGACTCTAGAGAGCAAACCCCAGCTCTGTCACTTTTCTCTTTCTCTCATCAACCTTCTCTCTCTCTCCTGCTCCTCCAGTATGTGCTATGATCGATCTGTTCCAAGCAATTGGCTATAACCCAAGCATGCTGTATCACGACACTAACATATAACATAGATGTTCTGTCCAACTAACTTGATCAGAAAAAGTATGCTAAAGTATTTATTCCATGTTTCTTTCTAGAACATGAAATAAACTTTTACTAATACTTACTGTATTGATAATTTGGAGGTATATTTTCGCTTGTAAGAATTTCATTTTTCAGCTGATCCTAAACAAAAAATTGGAATGAAAATGAAAAAGAAAATGCACACACATTCAGCCACACATGCAAAATAAAAACTTACATCTTACACAGGTATCTTTAATCTCTTCTTCGTAACTAATAGTACATTTAAAAAACACACTAAAAATTGTTACAAGTATAAAGATACAGAGTTGATAATTTTTAAATTATAAATATCTAGAAACAACATTGTAACACTGTGTTTCCCTCTGACTTTGGAAAAAACATATGTATATCCATGAATTGAGCACTCAAATACATGCTAGTCAAAGGCAAATTACGTGTTACACTGTCTTTCTGAGAAACAAGATGTAGAACGTTGAAATTTATTCAGTTGAGATAACTCAATTGCTCTCCCTCTCTCCTCTAAGAAAACAAGCATGACTAAGATTGGTTTAGCACCTCAAAGTTTTGAATTGATCTTCCACTATTCAGGAAATCCATTTCCAAAAATGCCTAAAATATTTGCCAAGGATATATGTTTTATACATCTGAGATATATCATCTTTCTTCATAATACTCTTAATCATTCTCATATGAAATATTATAATGTATCAAGAATACCATCAAAATGAAAGAGTAAAAGGCCATAAATGCAGGTTTAATTTAATACTGCAGGTTCTCCTGTCATGGTCTAGTAAACGATTTCACAAAGACCAAAAGTGCTTTTTTGAAAACACAGATTCCAAAAAATGTTTGTTACAGTTCTAATTTAGTGAAACACAAGTTAACCAAATGACTGATACCCTGTCCTCATTAATGATCTCTTATATTAAACAATTACCAAAATCTGTTCCCTTGATCCCTGGTAAGACATGCTGCAGTTTACATTCCAGTAGGCACTAAGACTATCAAGTCGTATAAGCTATAAAAGAAAAATGAAAAAGGTCAAACAACCAACACATTAAAATTATGAACCTATATTAAGAGATTATTCACATATTCACTATTCCAAAATTACTCAACTACTATTTTGAACTTTGAAAGGAAAGAAAAGGACACAAATATGAAGGCAAAATAAATTCATGTTAATCACAGACTTAAATCCAGCAATTGCTAAACTATAGCTTCATCTGTCAAATGTTTACTGAGAATTTAACAGTAAATATTTTGCTGAATAAGAAATATGTCATCCTTCCAGCAGACAGGAACATCGTTTTCCTGAGGAGAGGTGGTAGGAGAGGAATCTATAATCAAAAGGTGGGGGAAGCTACACACTAAGTAACCCTCTTGGTGAGTCACAATGCTTGTTAGCATATTTGAAGTACTGTGAAGTCCCATAGTTTGAAACAAAATTAAACATACCTGTTTAATTTCAATAGCTTAGTACTTTAATCAGTAATCTTACTCAACCAGAGAATATTTTTTCTATAACATCTAAAAATATCTCAGCTACTTAGTTCTCTACATTTGGAAAATATTAATTTTAACCAGTTCCTTCATTTGATAGGTGAAGAAGCTAAACCTCAGAATAGGTCACTGATTATAGAAGGTCACACTGTAAGTAGCAGAGTCAAAGCTAGATCTTACAATTTAACTCACATTCCAACGGTACATTCTGCTTGATCAAGGTTTCTTTAAGAAAATACTTTAAGTGTCTGCACCCAGGAAAGTAACAAGAATTTTTTACTCTAATGTACCTTATATATAATTTTTTCTGCTTCATTTAATATGCATGGAGTCCAGTGTTCATTTGCAGTCTAAAAGAAAAAAGAGTAACTGTGAAATGTGGTATAGATGTCATACAATAATGCTCTAATATTTGCAAACTATAACAAAGTCACTTAGGAAGAAAATATACCTAGCTAATATTAGCTCACATTAGCTATCTGTTTCTTTCCACATTTTATGGCAAAATCAAAGAAGCAATAAAAAGAGAATTGAGGAAATTATAATTTAACTGAGTTCATTGATTCAGAATATAATTACTGGGCTAGTATGTGTTTGAATTGTGGAAAGAATTGGGTCTAGTGAAAATAGAGAGTCAGCCTAAACAATATTGAAGGATGCATACATTCAAATAAATAGATTAAATAATTATAAAATAGGAAGAAAACCAAGAGATCATGAAAATCACAGCACAACCATGTTTCTAGATGAGCAGCATAGTCAGCAACGCTAAATACTCCACTTATTTAGCAGCAAGACATTACTGATAAACTTGTTAAGAACAGTGTCAGTGGAGTGGTAGAGTCAGAGTACAACAGGTAAGGAGTAGGTAACATGGGTAAGATGAGATCCAGACCAGAGGGAAGATTTCTTTAGATTTAAAAGTAAGATTCCAACTGGAAATATGAAAAAAAGGCATGGTATAGATACAAGTGAGGTAGGTTTGCTGTTACTGTTATACTAGCCATTGCAGTAGGTACAGCAGGAAATAACTGAGCCAGACAATGTGCCAAGTGTTTACATAAACTCTTTTTTTTTTTTTTGAGTCAGAGTCTCACTCTGTCGCTCAGGCAATCCTTTCCACCTCAGCCTTCCAAGTAGCTGGAACTACAGGCACACACTACCATGCCCAGCTATTTTTGATTTATTGTAGAGACGAGATCTCACCAAGTTGCCCAGGCGGATCTCAAACCCCTGGGCTCAGGCAATCCTCTCACCTCAGCCGCCCAAAGTGCTGGAACAACAGGCTTGAGCCACCACACCCAGCCACAAACCATCTTGTTTAGACAGGCTTGAGTCACCGCACCCAGTCACAAACTATCTTATTTACTCATCACAAAAATACTAAAAGATAGGTACTACTGTATCAGTGAACGAATGTAGTTTAGATAGATGGAGATCAACATGATAACCAGTACAACAACATATTACAGGTATTTGATGGCAATATAATGGGAAGCATAAAAGAGGGGGCGGTAAATTCTAAGAGAGAAGGAAAAAAAGAAAGAGAAAGAGGGTAATATATCACTTAAGTATTAAAACCTAGGTAGAATCGCCAGGCAGACAAAAGGAAGAAAGTAATATGGTACAGGCAAATAAAACAGTACGAAAGGTCCAAACAAAGATACAAAGGATCAAACAACAGCAAACACTAAGGAAACTATTCTCATATACTAAGATGCCTGTTATTAAACAGTAGGAGGTGCGTGACCGTTTTGTACTTTCTGCCTTGTCTGCTAGAAGCTCAAAGTTAAATACTGTGCCCCCTTATCTGAAACAGATTCTGCAGCCTTCAAAACACAAATTCTGGTCTCTTTAAACACTATCTTCTTTGACTCCCTTTCCTTTGTTCTTTCTGCTCTTTCTTTTTCTTACTGTTTCTGCTCAGTTCTTCAGTTCAACATATATCGCTACTTCTCTTTATGCCCACAACATTCTTCAGCCTTCCACCTAACCATGTCCTACTTTATCTGTTTCTCTGCCAAGCTACCTCCCATCCTTTCTTCTTCCTCTTCTTTCCCTGCTGAGGTCCTCTCCATATAACTAGTAATATGGCAGACCTGTACCTGTTATAATTTATAGTTCATGTCCTTAACTTTAAAAGTATATAAGTGAACCACATCTTTTTCTATATAGAAAAACCTAATTTAGTTATTTTTCTTCATGTATATGCCCCCAAAACGTAGCTTCTTACCACTCAGTTGACTATAATAGAAAAATAAAAGTCCAGCCTGTATATACACAACTCTCTACCCTTAAAGACATTTAAGAGAAAAACGAACTGCATTATTAAATACTTAACCAAAATGCATTACTTCACATACATCCCAATGTAAAACACACACACAAGCTATTTAGAAATTCCATCTACCTGTGCCAGGGATGAATACATGTCTCCACAAAAATTCATCTTCCCTACTATCCCCACATGTTTAAGATACAGCTTTTATTCCTTTCGGTTGGCTTGATCATTATTTTTTATACTTCTTACATAAAAAGACAAGTCAAACTAACTAGAAAATATAATCACAACATCACTAAAAATCTTAAGCTTCTAGAAAAGCTATACAAGATTATACATAAAAATACATAATAGGTGTGTGTAGTAATAGCTGATTTTAAGCAATTCAACCTGTGACTTCAGAATAATACTTTACTAAGTTTCCACAGAAATGTTAAATAAGGCCAACATTACCAACAGACTAAGTTCTCCCAGTGTGACGCCAAATGAAAGAGGCCGCTTTGCGTCAGTGACCTACCAAAGAAGACAAGTTGACGTTACAATATGCTGATGGAGAGGGTGAATACATGCCCTACTCTTTACAGTAGGCAGTAGAGGGAAATGTGTTCACAAGCAAGTCCCACAACCCAACCGAACTTGTGGAAAAAGAAGGGGAGGAAGGCAATAACACGGTTGGGATTATCTATATTTTATAGGTATAACACTTCTGTGACACCACTACAATACTTTCCCAGGGGAACTCTTTTCTTACTAGAAAATGACTGACTATGGCAAAACAAACTCTTCTCTAGATAGTTAAAAATCAAGTCTTTTTCTGTGTATCATTTAAAGATACTCTTCATAGATAAATGTTTAAAAGTATTACAAATTATTACAACTAAATCATTTTTAAAACATTCAAGATACATAATGGAATACTATTCAGTCATGAAAAAAAGAATGAAATCATGTCATTTGCAGCAACATGGATGGAACCAAAGACCATTAGCTTAGTAGAGCACCCCAGAAACAGAAAGACAAATACCACCATGTTCTCACTTATAATGGGGAGCTAAATAATGGACACAGAGTGTGGAATTATAGACAATGGAGACTCAGAAAAGTGGGGGATGGAAATGGGAAGGATGATAAGAAATTACATAATGGTTATAATGTACATTTTTTGGGTGATGGATACACTAAAAGCCTAGACTTTACATTACAAAATATATCCCATGTAACAAAGTTGTACTTGTAACACTTAAGTATATACACATTTTTTGGAAATGTGAACTGTCTCTTTAAGCCTTCAGTTTTCTCGACACCTCAAAAACGCTTTGTTAGGGAAAACTCTAGTTTCTTAATATTTAATTTCCTAAGTCTCTCTATACAAATTCTGCCAGTGTTAAGTTTTTATTCTATTTCCAATTTTTAATACCTAAGTTATACTTATACATAGTACTAAAAGTATACCACAATGTGCAGTGCCAGTTTTTTAGATATCATAAAGATGTTCAAAGTCATCTAGAACTGTTTGGTCAAGATGAAAACTAGGAAGGGGGAAAAGCACAATATTCTAAATCATCCAAATAGAACCCCAGAGTGTAGTCACACAGACACTTCTCAAACAGGAAAGATTCATGTGCTGAAAAGCACAAATAGCTTTACAAGTCTTGGTGTTTAATTACTGTCAATTACTTGCCATAATGATTTGTGGCAAAACATTTACTTTTATTTCCACACTCTTCTTTTTACACCTACAGATAATTATCTCAAAATAACTTACAGCTATTTCAGAAGAAATTTTTATTAGTTGTATTAAATACAACTCCTCAGTTGCTAATACACTACATCAAACTACTGCTATTACCCAATGAGGATCTTCATGATAAATTATACTTTCTCTACATCCACTTCTTATACATCTATTTCTCATTATCCTTCTAGATACAATATTTAAGGTAATCACATTAAAAGAGACATAATACAAGAGTCCTCTACACTTTTTAATTTTTTTCTTTTGAATTATTTTATATCCTTTGTCACTGATAACAACTTAATGTTGTTTCCACTCCTGTGCATCTCTGCATTTTTTTAACTAAAAAGAGAGAAATAATGTAGCTTTCTTAATAGTGTTTGGTCAATAAAAAGCTTAGTTTCTAAATTCATTCAGCAATATGCCTTTATTTTTTTGTTACTGTTTATTTTATTTTTGACAAATAACTGTACATATTTATAGAGTACAATATGATGTTTTGATACATGTATATACTGTGGAATGATCACATCTTTCACCTCATATACTTATCATTCTTTGTGGTAAGAACATTTAAAATTTACTGTTTTTTCCAATTTTGAAATTTGAATTTTGAAAACATTACTATTAACCATAAGCACCATGCTGTGCAACAGATCACCAAAACTTATTTTGCCTAACTGAAGCTTGAGATCGTATGGTCACAATCTCCCCTTCCTCACACCCCTTCCATTCTACTCTCTACTTCTATGAGTTCAACTTTTTTAGATTCTACATGTAAGTGAGATCATTTGGTACTTGTCTTTCTGTGCTTGGCTTATTTCATTTAGCATAATGTCCTCTAGTTTCATCAATGTTTTCGCAAATGATATAATTTTCTTCTTTTTTAAGGCTGAATAGTATTCCACAGTGTATATATACCACATTTTCTTTATCCATTCATCCGTTGATAGGCACTTCGGCTGCTTTCATATCTTGGCTACTGTGAATAGTGCTGAACTGAACATGGGAATGGAGGCATCTCTTCCACATACTGACTTCAATTCCTTTGGATATATACAGTAGTCTCCACTTATCCTCCAAGGATACATTCCAAGACCCCTAGTAGATGCCTGAAACCTCAAATAGTACCAAACCCTTGTATATATAACATATTTTTTCCAATACATACACACCTATGATAATGTTTAATGTATAAATCAGGCAAAGTAAGAGATTAACAATAACAAAAATAAAATAGAACAATTACAGCAATGGCCACCATTACTACTTTTATGCTTTGGGGACATTAAGTAGGATTACATGCACACAAGCACTGTGACACCATAAGAGTCAAAATAATAAACCAACCTGATAACTGAGATGGCTAGTAAGTGACTAACAGCATACACAGCATGGATATGCTGGACAAAGGAATGACTCACATCCCAGATGGGACAGAGCAGGATGGCATGAGATTTCATCATACTACTCAGAACATCAACTTAAAACTTACAAAACATTTATTTCTGGGATTTTCCATTTAATATTTATGGGTCACAGTTGACCGTGGATAACTGAAACCACAGAAAGTGAAACCTTGGATAAGTAAGGACTACTGTACTCAAAAACAGGATTGTTGGATCACATGGCAATTCTATTTTTAGGAACCTCCACACTGTTTTTCAAAATGCCTGTAGTAATTTCTATTCCTACCAACAGTATATAAGGGTTCCCATTTCTCCACATATAGTTTTAACAATAATTCTTTCATTTCCATGATATGCTAAATACATTTTATTTTCTTAAGTTTATTATAAACAAGGGTACTTATGAGTCAGATTTTTTAAAACATTTATTTGTTAACAAAATTCACTTTAATGACTCCATAAAGCCAAAAAAAATGGTATTTTTTTAAAAAAAACTACAAGTGTGTCTTAATGAATATCAAGTTACATAAGAGAACAGGAAAAGAAAATAAATTACATTTATGCCAGCACTGCTTTAATTCCATTCAAACTTAAAGCAAATCAACAAAAAATAACAAATTCATTTTTAAGAGATGAAACGTTTCCAATTTTGTTGGTAAATAAAAAAATTTTAGGTTTCTTACATGTTTTAAACTTTGTTCAACATATTTGCTACATTTTAATTAAAATTAATCAGTTAAACAGTTCTTAATCAATATATGGTAAACTTATGGTTATAAGTGAAGTTTGGCTTCTAAATATATTGCTGCACATGTTTGTGAGTACTTGTGGGTGTTCACTCCTGCTCAGTGGAACGTAAAGCAAATGGGACTACAGTCAAGTGACCAGGGTTTTTGTCCCCTTTGGTCAACTACCATTGCCACTAGTTATTTCATCACCCTGTGAAACAGATTTTTTTATCAGTATAAAGGAAAAATTAATCCCTTAAGTTATAATAGTATGTTTTTTAACATATAAAACAAAATTCAAAAACAAATAATAGAGGAAATCCAAAAATCTCTTCTATTGGCTTCAAAAAGGAGCACATATGGTGGTTTTATACTATATTAACATATATAAATGCCCAATAAAACTAGCCTAACACACAAAAAATAGAAATGGTAGTGTACTCATAAGAAATAAAATCAATCTTGGATTTTAAAAGGGGTACAGATTATATATGGATAAATCAAGAATATCATAAAATACACAAATAATTACTAACAAATTGAGTAAACAAAAATTACTTACATCATCTTCATATTTAATGTGAATATCTGTGATTTTTACTTGAACATTTTTTATTACTTGAGTTGCCAATTTTTCCACAAATGTATCTTTTTTGGCCTCTTTTGGCTTATCTATAAAAAAGCAGAAAAATACAAACTCAAGAATTGCAATTCTCACATACCTAATAATTAATGACCAAAGGATAGTTAAAGTACTGCTCAGTGGAAATTATAGCCTATTCTAGAGTCTTTATTTTATGTTACATTTATTTTAGATTTCAATATGCATTTCCAACTTAAAACTTAACAAAGTTATACTGTAATCTAACATTCATTTTACCTTCCAAGAAAGAAATAAAGTGGCAATGTGTACAAACAACATGTGGCATAAAAACTACTTTTACCTACCTTTTGAACGATCAAGACTTTTAAAAGGTTTCTTAAAATGTTTTTTGTGCTTTTTACGTTTACGTCCTTCTCAGTGGAAGCATTTTAGTGAGAAAAGGATAAAATTCAAGTTAGCAGACAAGAGGACAGAAAAGAAAACAAGAGAATTCTTCCTGACAGCAAATTTTGGTACAACTCACCTTACCTTATTCTAAACTGATCTGTTATTTCAGTATAAACACAAATTCACAAACCTTCTTTAGTCTAGAATAAACTTTTTCAATCTAGAAAGTAATTGGCAGATGTAATTATACTAAAATTGAATAACATATCCATTCACAATTTGCTTTAAAATTCTAATGACTTTACAGTACAAAGTTTCAATATATTACCAAAATATTGGAAATGTAATGCTGACAGAACATAAAACTTTCAAAGAAAGATTTTGATAAACATACAGTAAGAACATAGGAACACAAATGAAATGAGGATAACACACTTTATAAGCAAAATTATTTAATGACAAGGATATAAATAATATTAAAAGGGTAAAACATGTACATTGAACATACATTAAATAGGTTAATAATAGTTTTAAGCCTCATTCTCTTTTATTTGGCACTGCTGCACCACATTTTGGCATTAGCCAATATCTGTCTTACCCAACATACAAATCTTACATTCAACTGCCTACCAGGCATCCCCTCTAGTCAGAACTCCTGAAGCCATCTCTGTATTGTTCACTGGACTCTAGTGTCTACTATACTGCTACCAGACTGATACCTTTTTAAAATACCAACCACAGCCTATTAATCCCCTGCTCAAGATTAGTTAAGGCCTTCGGCATCCTACCAGACATAATCAAAATGTGCTTCCATGACACAGAAGGCCCTCTTTCGATCTGACCCTTACCTCCCCGTCCTGTTCTATCTTATGCCACTTATCCTTACATTGGATACTACAGAAACAGTATATAGGTTCCAAACAAGCCATGCTTCCTAATACCTAATACCTCTACACATGGCATGCCCTGAACTTGGGTTGCTCTCCCTGAAGTTCTCCACTAGGCAAACCGCTAGAAACTTCCAAGTCTCAGATCCAGCACTACTGCCTATATGAAACCTCCAATTCCTCTCAGCAGCTCAGCCTGTACTTTGCATAGAATTCCATTAAACAGTAAATACACTGTATGTGAAGTGTTTGCTCAATTGTTTTGCCATCAAGCAAGAGGCTTCATCAGGACAGGGATTATCCTAATATCTAAACACAAGGCACACAATATTTATCTGTTTAAATGAATCAAAAAATCCACATCCAAATACTATAACAAAATGTATAACCTCAATTAATGTTACACATATTTGACAGAATATATAGCTTGAAATTTTTAATTTGTTTTAATAATTTTCCATTTGTTTTAATATTAAGGAAAATATTCTAAAGCAAATTGTCCACCACCATCAAAATTAAGAACCAAATCCTGGATTACAACAATAAAACCCTGAATTTCAAGAAGAAAATACTTAATATATAAGAGAATCCAGATTGTGCTATTACCAGTTTTTCGTTTTGTTTTTTGCTA
Source organism: Cephalopachus bancanus (assembly GCA_027257055.1). Taxonomy (NCBI): domain Eukaryota; kingdom Metazoa; phylum Chordata; class Mammalia; order Primates; family Tarsiidae; genus Cephalopachus; species Cephalopachus bancanus. The sequence goes on from JAPVLO010000278.1 coordinate 4,226,620, forward strand.
CTCTGACAGTTCTTAACTCCGTTTCATTCATAAAACAAACACACAGAAAAGACTGATTTATCAAAGAAATACCACTGGAAAAGAAATGACCCAGAAAGCCAGACTAGCTCTAAAAACCATTCCGCTTGGCCAGAGACAGAGACAGAGGTTCTGCTGCCTGATTTAGATTTTCTTCTAGCTGACCCGTTTCATGTTCTTTTATCTCAGTGGTGGATACACCATGTTCAAATCTCTTCAAACATTTTCAAATCTAATCTATGTGCCATATAGTCATTTAGAGGAAGTCTTTAATTAATCTGACAAGTAATAAATTTATGATTCTCGGTCACACTCTAAAGCCGTTCTCAAACATTTTGGTCTCAGGACCCTTTAACACACTTAAAACCTGAGGACTCTATACCTAACCCTGAATTGTACCCCACATCTTTAAAATAAAAAATTTAAAAGTTAAAAAAAAAACTTGAGGACTCTAAAAAGCTTTTTATTTATGTGGGTTGTAACTACTGACATTTACTATACTAGAGAACTGAAAATGAATGTTAACATTTATTAATGCATTTAAAAATAATGAGCCGGCCGGGCTCGGTGGCTCAGCTTGTAATCCAAGCACTTTGGGAAACCAAGGCAAGTGGACTGCCTGAGCCCACAAGTTCAAGACCAGCCCGGGCAATTTGGCAAGATCTCATCTCTACAATAAATCAAAAAATTAGCCAGGCATGGTGGCACATGCCTGTAGTTCCGGCTACTCAGAAGGCTGAGGCAGAAGGATCGCTGGAGGCCAATAGGTCGACACTGGGGTGGCCGTGAGCGTGCCACTGCACTCCAGTCTGGGTGAAGGAGTGAGACTCCAATTCAAAAAATAAAATAAAAATAATGAACCATTATATGATAACATATAGTTATGAAAAACTTAACTGTTTTTTTCATAAAGTTGCAATAGAAAGAGTGATAGGGTTTTACAGAGTTAGAAATCTCTTTAAGATATGAGTTAGATGTGAGCAGGATTAGTGTATCTGCTTCTGCCTTTAATCTGTTGAGATATGCTATTTTGATTAATGTATGTAATGAAAATCTGATCTCACTACAGATAGTAACTGGAAAAGGCAGGAGCATTTTTCACGGCCTCCAGATATAATTATGGATACTACACCCAAAATTAACAAGTGGATGTTTCTCAAAGGTAGTTGTATCATGGAATCTAAAACCCTATCAATGAATCATTCATCCAAATTAAAATCAATTAGTCCACTCTGCAATTTAAATGGACCTTTTACAAAAGTTTGATTTATCATCCATTGGTAATATGGAAATAATGAATTATGCAAATCTTCCAAATCTCAAATCATTTTATTTAATATCAAAAGTCATGCTTGTTTATATCACCACCAATCACATCAGAAAAGTCTTAAAGTACTGTTGAGAAGCCATCAATCTCCAGGTGGCAAATACAATTTTTTCAAAATTCTAATTTTTACTCAAAAGTTCAAATTTTATGAATATATTGCAGTTGCTTTTACTTGAAGTTGATTTGTGGAAGTGTCTACCAAACACCCAAATCTGAACGATGACAGCCTGTCAATCATTCTTCCAAGTAAAAATTATTTTCCAGAAAAAAACAATTAGCAACTAGTTCAGCTCACAACTCAAACAACTGTACAAATACTTTTCCTTGACAATCATCCTACTTCAGCAGTATGCAGAAATGCTTCTTGCATGCTTTTTATTTTGTTGCACAAAATATTAAAGAAACACGCTCAAGAGTTGAAGTTTACTAAAATTAAAAATGTCCCACTTCATCAAGGGAATTCCTAAGCAACACTGGCATGTTTTTTGTTTTGCATTGTTTACTATGAATATACGACAGTGAACACAATGACTGCTAGGACAGTTTGGAGTCAGCAATTTTATACACTATTGCTTTCGTACAAGCAGTACAAATGTCAACAAAAAGAAAAATCAAATAATGTCTTAGCATTATTATGAAAATCATTTTGACTTTTTGAGATCTATTATCTAGAATTTTTTTTTAAAGCAACAAACAAAACTAACATAAAATAAGGAAGTAATATACACTTAGAACTGAGAAGAAGAAATGGTCATGAAACACCCATCAAGTCCTAGGCAACTGAATGAAGGCATTATCAACAGAATTAATGATTCTCATTTCACAAGAGCCAACATTCTGGACATTATTTTTTGACCAGGCTAATGCATTTAAGAAAAAAAAAGGAACCAATTAGATTTTCCTTTATAGTGAGTGCTGTTACAGTCTATTTTTTTTTTTTAAACAATGCTGCCCAGACTACAGAAAGCTGCTTCAATTATAACTCACAAAATTGGACAGTGAACCATGAGTATCTCCATGCTAAATTTTGTATTAAACAAAATAACTGTACTACAAATTAATGTAGGTAGCCACACTTTACCAAAAGGGTATATTTGTTATAAGGGAAACTGTTTTCAGGGTAATTTCACTTAATGCTGTGAAATATGCCATGCAAATTCCTATTCTATGTGTCATAATGCATCAACATATTAAAGAAGTTTCTAGCTACAGAGATAATTCAACACAACACTTATTGCCTAAATGTCAAGACAGACACTGCATGCCATTTAATCTACACAAACTTTAAGTATGGTTGACTTAATATAAAAAGATATATATCAAATATTAAGTCTAATAAATCAGATTATTATTTTTAAAAATTATAATAATATATTTGGTAGATTTCATGGTAATCAAAAATTATATTATGAATCTGAATGCATATGGTCAGCCTTCACTGTGCCTTGTGTGAAGGTACAAAATTTCAATATGCTGTCCAGAGATGCCTCCACAGCCACTACAGAGGCGAAACAAACCAAGAAGCATAGGAGAAGACCTGAGGAGCGCTTCCTGTCAAGGGTCTGAAGACTCTCATTCACAAAAACAGCTTCCACCGTGCCACTGTATTGGCTTTTACAAGTTTAAAAACCACAGCTAAAGGAGAGAAACTGCTTAACTGAGAAATCCCTGTACTACAGAACTAAAGTCAAAAAGGCAGTCCAAACGTGAAGGTTATTTGCACATCAAATTCTAAGCTTCAAACGGCAGTGAGTCGTGTTTATCCCATGAACACCCAGCATCCAACAAAGTGAGCACCACAGAAGACACGCAGATATTAGTGAATGAATAAATGGCTAAAGAGGGTGAGGAAAAAGAAACTGTGGGAAAGAGAAAAAACATGAATTACATTTCCATATTTTCTAAAATGGCACACCATCATATGGACTCCACTCAAAGCACAGGCATGACTAAGAATACAACATTGATATAGCTGAATATAACCATGCATACCCACCAGGCTTGATGTCCTTGTAAACCAAGTTTTCCAAGCCATATATGAACTCCCCTGAATGTGCGCCTGCATCCGCATGGCAGCAATAACCAAAATGCAAAGCATTTAAGACACCTTTATTTTCACATGGAAAATATGCCTAAACTTAATTTCAAAGAATCAGAAATTATACAACAGGACAACTGAAATGTGGCAACACCAAGACCACTTATTCCTAAGGAAACAGTCACAGTGATGCCATTAATAAAAATGGTGTTCAACATACAAACTTTATTTTGATAATATTAAAACAAACAGCTTTAATAATTAAAATTATAATAATCGTTTCAAATTAAGTGAGGCAGGCAAACTGGTATTTTAGCTACTGTCTCATTGAAATCCATATTATAAATCAGCAAAAATCTGTTATTTTGGTTCTCTTTGGTTCTGCTATTTTGGTTCTGCTATTTTGCCCATTTTCAGAATAAAATATTACTGTAGTATTTGACACCGATTTTAGAGTTGACTGAAATGACTTCATCTTACTTTAGTGTGATCTGCTCCCTTTAGATACACTGTCTGAATCCTTCATATCAATTCTTGTTAATGATAACTAAGAGCAGCATCTTCCGCTTTGCTCCCCAAATTCAGCCAATCCTAGATAACACTCCAAGTTTAACCTCCTAAATTACAGTTCTGATCATCTAACTCCCTGGATTTTTAAAGAAAGAAAAAGAAAATTTACTGACTCCCCCACTGGCTACAGACTAAAGTTCACTACTTATTGTACGCAGTTAAGAATATAAGCTCTAGGGCCAGACTGGGTTCCAATTCTACCTCTAAAATTTTCTAGCTGTGTGACCCAGAACAAGCGATTTAACTTTCAGCTTCCTCAACTATAAAATGGGAACCATAATAGTACCTATTATCATATGGTTGTGACTATTAAATCAGTTAATTGTCAAGCATTTTGAGGAGTAGCTGGCAAATAGTTAAGTGCTCAATAAACGCCAGTCACCGTCACTGTCATTATAATTATCAACAGAGCATTCAAATCTCTAAAAATTGATCTTTAGATTTCTAATCTTACAATGCAACTATACTCTATCAAACTACCAAAGTGCTAGCTATTCCCCACAGATGCTTCCACCTACACTGTCCCTTCTACCTAAAATGTTCTCTCCTTTCTGCATACCTATCCAGGTATGACCCAGCTGAAATAAACACCTTAACAGTATCTGCCCTGTCTCTTTGGCTGAACATGGCATATGCACTCTGAATTCCCGTAAGACTCTATTTGTACCTCTGTGATATGACTCAACATTTTATCCTGCATATTATTATGTAAATGCATTATTTGCCCAATTGAAATGCAAGGTATTTGACAGACATATCCAGGGCCTTTCTAATTTCTGTGTCCAATAATATGTAGAGCAGACTGTCATCAGATTTTTTGTAAAGCACCTGGAAGCTAGAAGACAACGCCTTCAAAATTCTGATCTTTAACCCAGCATTCTATTTCCATATAAACCAAACAAGTGTAGAAATAAAATACAGAGACATTCGGCCTTAAAAGAATGTCCAAAATTATATCCAGTATATCCTTTCTTAAAAGCTATTAGATGCACTCCAGCAAAACAAAGGAATAAGTTAAGGGGTTGGGGGGAGGCAAGGGACCCAGGAAAGAGTAAATTAAAACAGAGAACAGTAATGAAGATCAGTCCCAACAATTTGTAGCAAGCTTACAAGACAACCCATTCAGAGGGAGAACTCCAGGAGAAAATGGGGTAGGGTACAGAGTGCCAATAGATGGGCTTATGCAACTGAAAAATAATGCCAATGCTCATGTAACAAACAGATTTCATATAGCAAAAGAACTAAAGGGAAGTTTACATTCAAAACATTAAGCAAATTAAAAAGCAGCATTTACAAATTCAAAAAATCTAAAAGATTGTGTAAGAAAGGAAATATAATCATAGCACATCACTTGATCTGTACAGTGAACAATAATTGTATTGTCAAAGTATTGAAAACACTGACTAGCAATTGGCCAAAAATAATAATATATCCATATTACGAGAAGGTTGGGAGGAGAATTTAGGGTACAAGGAGATAAAGAGGCAAATGGCATTACAGAAAGTCCTAAATAATGCCTTACATGAATAAACTAGATTAATAATCGAATGTTAATATTGCTAAAAAATGACTCCCTCTAAAGATTGGGTATGAAGGGCAGCCAAAGGTGGAATAAAGAACTGCCGTTTTCATCATGTCTTTTTGACAAAACCATTTGATTTTTAAACGTGTGTATCTATTACTTTGATAAAAATCAATGTTTAAAATACAGAACCTACCATTTGGGAATCTTTTGGCCTTACTAAGAATGCAATTTTTCCCTTTATTTTTATGATAGCTTTCCCAGAAAAATAAACTCACTCCAATACAATAAAAGGAGAAAAATATCAAGAAGTTTATTTTTGCAGTTGAGCAAATTCTCTAGAAATGAACTGTTTTATTTCAATTTTCTTTTTTCTTACATGATAGTGAGCACACTCTATTTTATAAAATGATACAAATTACATAAAAATGCCTTTTTCTGAACAGATCAGCATGAAGATTTTTTTACTTTTATCAACTGCTGCTTAGAATAGCATCACCTCCTCTCTTTTCTCTGAGTCTTTATGCATATGCAATGGTGCTTCTGTGGCTTTTAAAATCAAGAAATAAGTTTAAAAATAATAAGTAAGTAATAACTATTCATTGATAACAATAAAAGGCGAAGTATCTAAAGGTCAGGGTTGTGTTTGTCATTCGCGTGACATATATAAAAATGGGACTAATAGCCACAGAAACGAGAAAAGAATATTTACATGCAGTCAAGATAATTAAATGCATCTCTTAACAGCTGAGAAAAAAAAAAATCTCAACATATTTCCCAATTCCTGAATTCACCTCTTTTGTACAAGACATTTTTGGCAAATATAACATATCAAAACTGAGTGTAAAAGTCTCACTTTCTGAATTTTAATTCTATCTAAACAAAACTTAAATTTCATCATCCAAGGAACTGCAATGTAATTATTATATATTATATATGCCTGTCAGTTCTGCTTAAATAAAATTATTGGAGGTGTATATCCTCTACAGATAAAGCAGATCACCCATAATAGCTTCTCCACTAGACCCAAACATTTCAGCTTCCTAAGCACTGAAGACTCAAGACCTGTCAAAATTTCATAAGTGCTCAGAACAAAATGTATATATAGCAAGTTATCATTTTGCCAATTAAACTGTCAACTTCTAAAACAGATATCATGCCTTTTCTTACAGATCACTGAAAACACTAAAATATTTTTGAGCACTCATAAGTTACCTGCATCCAAAAAAAAAAAAGGAAAAGTTTGTGGTTTCCTTCTCAAAAAAAATTCATTATATACATTAAATTAGAAATGTATAATTACATATATCAATATAGCCTATTGATGAATTATAAAATTATATATTGTATTAAGAAAATACATTAAATCTGAACAATTTCAAGAAAAAAATGAAATTCTAGTGCTCTCCAATTCTTTCTCTTCATTTTTATGGCACTATTTCTATAAAAATTAACCAGAAGTAAATATTTTTAAAAGATAGCACTGAATTGTCATAAAACCATTCTCAGCTTTATTTGGCACTAATACAAATTAGCAAAATTCTTTTCCTAAAAATACAGATACCAAGTTTGAGCAGAAAAGCAAAATAGGCTAAAGTAAGTAAAGAGAAAGAAAAAAAAATGTTAAAGCTTTTGAAATTTTTTTCATTATAGTAACCTCTGTATTTTACATACTTAAGTAATTTTTTATAAAAGAATCAATATTTCCACATATGAAAAAAGATACATGGAGCAAAAATCAGAATCATGGATAAAGTTTAATGAGCAAGCTCTATTTTTAAAAGAGATTTCCTACTGATTTCATTAAATGTAAGCAGGCTAAGCTTAGAAAAGAATTTTTATAATATCTAGATGTAATTAGTGTCATTTCTAACTCAACATTTGCTGTATCTTTTAATAGAAACTATCTTCATACATCATTGACATATATACACATGCCACCAAATGACACAATGACATAAAAATTATGAAGAATGCTAATAACTTATACCCCAATCAGCAACTGCTGACTGACATAAAAGAAATGAACAAATCGGATATTTAGAAAAGTCCTCCAACTCACTCTACAGCCTGCTCTTTCACCTTATCCTTGTTACTGCTTTATAAGCCAAATCAAAGTAGTCATTAGATCTGTTTTAAGATAAAAATTAAAAATTAAACTTAAGGAAAGATGTTAAAATCTTGAAACCTGAGTAATCAAGATGTTTTTCTTTAAATATCCTGTACAATATGAAGAGAGATAGCTAGACCAGAAATATAGCAGCATTTCCTCTAAACAGCATTTCACTCAAGCAATATGCTTAATTTCATTATCTGGAAAGAACAGAGGTGAAAATGCACAAAAAGAAACTGCTAACATTTGACCAAAACAAACGGGTCTTCAAGGATTCGTGGAATCTGGCAAGTCTCCTCAAGTAGCATAGTAAAAATGGTGAAAAAAGTAGAGAAAATCAAATTGATAGTGAGATAAAACAATCACAAAGAAATTTATATTCCTAAATGAGAGGCATTGAAATATTTATAATCAGTATTTTAAAATTTTTTTAAAGATTCTTCCTTTGCAAGTTTATAAAGACTTACGAAAGCATCCTCATTAAAGGGCATTAAATAATCTAAAATATAGGTATATCTAAGTTTATCTGAAATAAACTTTTTACCTTTTTCTGTTGCTTTTTGAAGGGCTTCTTCAATTCGAGATAGTTCTTTCTGTTTAATATCCTGCAAGGATTTTTCTTCTTTTTCAGCATCATATTTAATACCTAAAAAGAAAAAAATTAATTCACACAAATATAAATGGGATTAATAAATAAACAAATGAGAACAACTCAGTCTCATTATGATTGTGCATGTGTGTAAAGTCATCTTTGTAATAAAAAATATCTTTGCATTCTTTAGATTAGTTTTACAAAAAATTTAAACAAATTATTCCTATTCACTTACAAAATTTACATAAAAAGGAAGGAGGAATTACGGAAAGAAAGGAAGATAAGAAAAAGAGAAAGGGGGAGAAGGGTGAGTAGAAAGGTAAGAGAGAAGGTAGAAAATACATCAGAATATTGCCAGTTATTGTCTCTGAGGGGTAAAATTCTGAGTAACTACAAAAAAAACTAATATCCAATATCACCTGATATCCACGTAAACAGAAACTTTCAGAAAGTAATTCAAAAATATGTATTAATAATCATAAAATATATATATTATTTTTATCTAGTAATCTCATTTCTGATAATGCAACATGGAAATTTAAAACGTAAAAGATCTCAAAGAAAGAATCATTTATAGTATTTACTATAATAGCAAAAAGTAGTAGGTAGCCTACAATAGAGTATCATGCAATCTTTCAAGATTGTCACTATCACCAAGAAAACTGTAAAACTTACCAAAAACATACATATTCAGTGAAAAAGCCAGGTCAATGTACACATATGATAACTGCTATGTAAAATTGAGTACGTATATGGTAAAGACTGGAGAGCAAAATGTAAAATAAAAATTGTATCTGTATTACGGTTGAGAAATTATTAGCTATTATGTCTGTATTATGGTTGACAAATTATTAACTACTTTCCCCTAAAATACTCAAAATTTTAACATTATATAGTTCTTATAACTAAAAAAAAACTAAAGATGTTACTTAAAAGTTGCTACTTTAATTCATTAAAAATTAAAATACAATAATTTCAAAGGAAAAAAGTTACCTATTTTACATACATTTTTGAGATAACATTCACTCAAAATCAGAAGCAACAAAGTGAGAAAAAAGTAAATTGTCTGATCTTAAATTCTGTAGATTAACATATCAGCACATTTTCAAAAACCTATTTCATTCCCCTTCAGGAAGTCTGCCTAATGCATCTCAACAGAAAGTCAAAGCTGCAAAATAATTACTCATACAGAATAGAATACATTTTTAAATGGTTACATTTATTCTTTTTTTTAACAATACATAAAAATACTTTATATACAAATGTGATAATATATTAAGGGGGAACCCAAAAAAAATGGAATTATTTTTCGGAGGACGGGCCTCTTGTAGTATAAGCTTTCCCTGCTAGGCAAGTGTTTTAGGAACCCATTGGCATCAGGGAAACAGCTAACATTGTTGCGAGAGGCTGTGTTTAGCAACAATGAATTTTTTGGAGATTCTTTCAAGGCATTTGCCCATTGCATGATGAGTGATTTATGAGCGCTCCTGCCCATATCACACTGAGTGTCCAGCAGTTTTTGACCAAAAACGGCATGACCCCTGTTCCCCACCATCCCTATTCACCCACTCTCATCCTGAGTGTCTTTGTTTCAAAGGAAAATATTTTGCCAACATGAAAGAAGTAAAACAAAAAACAGCGGCACCAAAAGGCACCAAAACTAATAGTTCAAAATCTGTTTTAAGCAGTGGAAAAACCATCTCAATAGGTGTACTGCATCAAATAGAGAGTACTCTAAAGATGACAAGTTTAGGTGTGTTAGAATACACAATTTTTCATAAATAAATTCTGGGGGTTTTGGGGGGCCCTCCTCATATATAAAACAATGTATATATATATATTCACATATGTACATAATTTGTTTATTTAAATTATCTTTTATCATAATAAATATATTAAAATACTTAACACAGTTAACAGTTTAATTTCACCGTGATGTTACTGAATACTTATAAACTGAAACAACATACTTGCTCCAGGGACAACAAGCAGGTATAATCCCTCTAGGGTTGCAACAACTGCTTCTCCATAAAGGTTTTTCCAAGGAATCTTCAAAGTCAACTTGTCTAAAAAAAACAATTTCAACTTTAAATTATTATCTGACCACTGAAGGAGACATACATTTCTTACTTTCCGTGAAAAGTATAACAAGACTCTACATGCATACAGTATGTGTATCACTCAGGAAAAAAAAACTCCAACACTAAAGCTTACAAAGATCATTTCCACACTAAAATGACTATTAGAAGTGAATATAAGCATAATGCTTTATACTTTCAAACTTTTTTATAACTATTATCTCACTTAATAATCCCAAACTGTAAGATAAATGAGGCAGCTATTATTTCAATTTTGAAGAAAAGGAAGCTCAGCCCTAAAATGGTTAAATTACTTGCTTAAATCCATCCAGGTCATCAGTGAGGAAGCTGAAACCAGACTCAGTGCATGGTAACAGTGAATGGTGTTAATACTACATTGGCTGTTCTAGCTACACCAACAACTAAATCTCCATGGATCAACTGTAAAATAGTATCTGCGCAAGATACTAGGAATTGAAGCAGCAACATAGAGAAAAATCTCAAAGGAAAAGAACTCTGACAGTATGCCAAACTTCTATGATTGGAAGAGGCCAGCCCTAAAGGCAAGGTATACTGTTTTATAAATAGTGTTATAAGTTACAGACAACTCAGACCAATTATATTCCAAATACGTGCTATAAATCACTTGGAAGGCAGAAGACATTTTCTCTCTTGGAAACAAAAATTAATGTCAGATGCTTCAGAGACAAGCCCACAAAATCTTTTATTCATAACACAGAAGAGCTATGGCCCTAATATTACTAACCCACACTTGTGGCTTTATGGGGAAAAGGCTATATGCAAGGAAAAGATAGAAGACAAAATGAGCATACTCGCAACCAAATTTTTAAATGGTCAAAATTTGTCTTTGATGTCTTCCCAAATTTCTTTCTTTATTCTTTTCCTAATCTCTAGTATCCCCTCTTTCCAGGCAGCTAATGCCACAATCTGTCCTCAAAACAGTACTACAGCAATTCTATCCAAATCTTCCTTACCTACAAAGTTTATCATGTTTCAAAGTAACTTCCTTCATCATAACTTTTTAATAACACTATAAAAACTACGGTTCTCTCAGAGCTGTTGATCAAGACTCTTGGGAGAAAAGAATCTGATTCAACAAAGTCATGCTAATATGCGAAAGATTAAGTTTCATTACCAGAATCACTGTCATTTTTAAAAGAAGATGTTCGAAGTTTGAAGAATTTATAAACAGTGTAACAAACTGAAGAGAAAATAAAATAATGCAATGCTTGGGGTCGCCTGGATGGCTATGTAGGAACGCTGGCCAATTTTTCCTGGGGATCTATTCCCAGGATCAAAACAGCAAATGATTTTTCCATTGAAATTCTCACTTCAACAGTAAACAGTTTGTTACACTGTTCATACTGTTCAAACTGTAAACAGTTTGTTACACTGTTTATAAATTCTGACACTATAAAACCTCCTTCAAAATATAAATCTAGTTGTAAGAATATAATAACTAATGCAAAACCTTAGTTACCTATCACTCTTCTAGTACCACAGAAATACAACTGTAATCTATATCCTAATTTTAGATCTCCATAACTTCCTTGAGGACAAAGATTATCATATTCATCCTTGCATCTTCCACACCTACTTGTATAGTCTTATAGAAAGCATGAGAGCATAAATACTTCAAAGGTAAAAGAAAAAATAAATGGCTACAACTTCTATACCCAAGGATGTCAATTAAGCATGCAAGGTCACAACTATACTTCTAGAGCACTGCTAAACATCACTACTACACCCAGCAATATCTATCAGACAAACAAAAAAGAGAGTGCATGCCCTAAAGATGCTTTGACTTTAAGTAAATGTCTCCTGTTTAAAGAGACAAAAACATAAAAATATTCTCTAGTATTAAAAGGACACATATGTGATACAAAAATGAGCCCAAACAGACGTCTTCAAGTAAATGCTAAGAAATGCTAGAGTGGTGAAAGACACACAGAATACTGAGTGAAGAGGAAAAGTGATGAGGAGTAATAGTAGGGTGATGAAGTTGAGAGGAAGGATGTGGCATAAGTGAAAAGTCTAAAGAGTAAGTCATCTTGGGTTGGTGGGGGGGGGTGTGGGGGTGTGGGGGTGTGGGGTGTGGGTGGGTGGGTGGGTGGGTGTGTGTGTGTGTGTGTGTAAGTAAAAACCCGATAGCATGAACTAGTCAGGAAGACTTTAGAATAAATTTCCTGTTGAAAATTTCTTCAACAGAGATACATATTTATTTATAGATGGTCTTAGTGTTAAGAGTTTAGCTGCAAAGAGACTTGTACTCACCAAAACATATCCTGCATACCACACTACTGCATAATATATCAAGTGAAAATGGTTGAACAAAACATAAGGAAATAAGCTACATTTAAAGTTTATTTACTTGAGTTTGCAAATTATACTTATTCCACATATAAAGAAAAAGCACCAAAATTTGGAAATCAATTTTGAAAATGAAGATATATTTTGTGCAGTGGAACCAAAGCCTGCAGAGCACAACTGAAGTTCAAATGTCCTTCCATTTTCTACCTTTTAAAAAAAAAAAAAATGAGATGTATCCACCAATTCTAACTACTGTCAGTCAAAAATTTCTCACTCTTTTGGTCAAAGATTTTTTTTTAAATTAAATAACACAAGCAAAATAACAAACTAAAAGAACTAAGGATAATTCAAAGGAAGACTTAAGTACTTACCAATTTGGCCAGCCTTGACTTTAAAAGGAACATCCAATTCACTCTTCAAAAGAAAGAAAAAATGTAAAGGATATCTTAAATTATTAAGTAAAAAAAAAAAATCACTTTGTACCATTATTTAAATATACTAATCTATAAGAGAAAACAAAAAACAATTTTCCATAGTTGAGTAACTCACAAAGAACATGTCTGAAGACTAAAAAGAAAAAGGTTTTACTAATTGAAACTTTGAAGACAGAATTCACAAGAGAAGCAAAATGATAAATAGGATAAACAGAAAAAGTCTGTAGCTAAAGTAATTGGGTAAATTGATTACATGTTCTAAATAAACCAAATCAAATGGAAATTCAAATCAAATAAAATAAATTTAAACAAACACTGTTTATCTGAAACACTAGACCAGGAAAAAGAATAGAGCCCTTTTGTATAAATTAGTTGAAAACAATAACTGAACAACAATTCTTTTGCAAATAAAATATTTAGTTAATGAATAAATAAAAATTTTTAAAAGGAAGGTAGATTCCCAACACATTATTCACCAAATTAGAACTTGTTTCAGTAAATTACAGACAAGTACCAACAAATAATAAACTTTTACTTACCTAGATTCCAACCCACTAAAAAGTTCAAATAACTTCTTTACTCACAGAGTACTAAACAATAACTGACCTTCATAATGATCACCTAAGTCTTTAGAATTATTAAAAATTAAACCAGTCAGTACAGCCTTTCTGGTTGGTGTACCCTAATACATACTAATACTACAGAAAATCTGACCACGGCACTTTAAGTAACATTTAACTAAAATAATCAGTTTACTTAATCATCTGATTACTCACACATCCTAGGTAAACGGAATTGAACAAAATATTGATGGCTTTTGGAAAAAAGCCTTTTTTAGACAAAAAAAAATCTTTGCTGCCAATAAGAGAGCAATTATGCCCTCCTGGAGGACAAAAAAGATACATTCAAAAGACTTCACATTATACAAGCTACAAACTGCAAACTACACACTTCTAAAGATGTGGTCTCATGCTCATTTTGATCCTCCTAAAATAATTTTCACACAAAATAAATATAAAAATCCACGTCAAAGTAAAACCTCACCAATCTGGTTTAATTAGGAAAGGGGCCTAGTCTGAATTAATAAACATGAATTACAAAGTATTTTATTATACTTAATATAACCAAAATTCAAATTAGGCTAAACAGAGTTTAAGCAATTTGTCTCCAAAGGATGTTAGACATATATCTGTCACCATAATTATATTTATATCTATTTTCTTATAAAATGTTGTCATAAGTAGAGGGGAGGAACCTTTATTCCAAGCTCTAACAACAGAATCATAAATTCTAAATTTTTGTACAAAATTTTAAAAGTCGTAGCATCCTATATAAAGGGAGAGAAAGAAAATGTAAATATTGTACCTACTATGTGAAAGACTCTTTTAGGTCACAAAGACAGAGATATTATATTGTTTCATAATTGACTCTACTTTAAAGATGATTAGACTGATGCTCAAAGATTAAGAAAACTATAAACCTGAACAACTGATTAAACAGCAGACTAATCTTAAGAGACTTCAGAAACTCAAATTTAGCCCATTAAGGCTAAACATCTACTTAGTGGGGGGAGGGGTGTTGCTTTGTTTGTTTTTAACCTCAACAGTAAATGACTTTCTGAAGCTAGAATCCAAAAAAGTCCATTTTCTCTCTTAACATTATGATAATATTATAAGGCTAGACTGTCAACATTATTTCTAAAAATATAATTATTTGTGAGAAAAGTTATTAAAAATCAAGCCCTTATTTACCTGAAAAATATGTAAAGATAATTCTGAAGAAAAATATTCCTGTATGAAAAATGTCAACTACAAAGCTATATGGCCAAATTAGGTCATGAACAATACCTCATTTTCCAAGACATACTATTTTGATCGCCATACTATTTAATCTCAGAGTTTTCCGTTGGCAAATAGTTAAACAGATAATCCTTCTATTGGTGACTCAATCATTTTATCTGGTACCTGGTACTAGATGCCTGGTAAGCAAAGGTTTCTAAGAACTCACCATATTAAATGAGTGATTAGCATGGTTTAAAAAAAAAAAAAAAAAAACTTACCAGGGCATTCTCTTTTATCTGAAGGTTATCTAAAGCCACATTACCTTTAAAAAAATAAAAAGAGGAAAAATATAACATTAATACACCAATAAGTATAACCTGTCTATCATAAGGCAGTAGCAGACACTAAGAAACTGTGCTAAGGTGCTAAGAATACCATGCCAAGCATGACCTGGAGAGCTAAAGAGGCCACAATCACAGAAGAGTTGCTACATATGGTCAAGAGGTGTTGGCTGTTAGCATGCTTTAGATCAACCCAGGGTAAAGGAAATGGCAAAACTATTTAAGCTGCCTAACATTTACATAAACGATGAGGAAGAAGTGAGAGCCATTTGGATTGACAAACTTTAAGACTAAAGTAAGCCATCACTTTGAATGATTAAGCCAAAATCTCAAAAGAAGAACATAAAGAGATGACTACAAGGACTGACCAATTATCCTGGGTTCCTTAATTACAGTATCAACAAACATTTTCTTCAAAACACAGCATTAGTCTTTCACCACTCCAAACATTCTACCTTCCCAACAATTATTGCTTATGTGCTGTTCTTTTTGATTTGGGGGTCTCACTCTGTTGCCCAGGCTGCAGTGCAGTGGCAAAATCATGGCTCAAGGCAGCCTTGACATCCTGGTGAGCGAGCACTCAAGTGATCCTTCCACTGTAGCCTTCCAAGTAGCTGGGACTACAGACATGCCCCACCAAGCCAGACTAATTTTTTTTTTGGTAGAGACAAAGTCTCACTATGTTGCCCAGGCTGGTCTTGAACTCCTGGACTCAAACAGTTCCCCCATCTTGGCCTTCCAAAGTGCTAGGATTAGAGGCACTAGCCATGGTGCCTGGCCTGTTTGTGGTTTCAAAGTTCTTTAATTAGTCTGGCTTTTCTTATACCTATTCATATGTTATTGCAAAATCTAAGTCCAATAATGATACTATTACATGGCTCAAATTTTAAACATTGTACCTTTATTTTTGATATATGATAGGTAAATATCTATGCTCACGTATAACACTTAAGTGAAAAAATTTCATTTCACTTACATTCTGTAAAGGCTAATAAAACCATAGCTTCAACATTAAATGCAGGCATAAATTACTGTTATATGTTTCCTAAATCACTCATGACACTTTTTTAAAACTATTATAGTACCTATGCTCTCCATTAATATTTTTCAATCAAGTATCTTTTTCTTCATAGTGTTTTAGAGTGAACTAAAAAGTATATTTAATTTAATTTTAGAGACTTATTTTTCCCGATATCTCAAATTTATTCAAACAAATATCCATTAAGCATCTACTATGTGTTAGGTGCTAGGAAGAGAAAGATTACTAGAACAGTGTCCCTGCTTCTAAGGCAGATGAGAAATATTCTACCGGCATTCCAACAGAAGAGTACACAGGATGCAAAGGAGGAGCCGCCTCACTCTGCCCAGGGAAATCAAGAACACACACAAGTCTAGGCTGGGAAGCTTAAGCAGTATTTACTAGGTGGATAAGAAAAGAGAGCAAACAGAAATGCATGAGAAAGGCCCATTTTAAAAAGCACATGTGGTTTGGTGTTGCTGGAGGATGTGGAAAAAGAATAGAAGATAAACTCAGAAAGACAGACAGGAGCCACACTAACAAGGAGCTTTTAGGATGAAAAATACAACCTGGCCACAACAAAGAGACAAAACATATTAGTATATAACAGAGATAACAATATTTTGGAACCATCAGTCTACTATCCTAAGGAATAACAATCTGTTCAAACAATTTAGCTGAAAGAATAAACACTGGGAGGCAGAGAGAGAAGAGGGGAGGGAGGGAGGATCTAAAGACCTAAATGTCTAGCAAGAAGGCATAACTCAGATTACTATATTACAGAGCAAAAGAAAATGCAGAAAGACATGAGAAAGTATTCATAGAATACTGACTTTTTTTTAAAAAGTTAAAGAATGCCCAGG
The DNA here is from genome assembly GCA_027257055.1 of Cephalopachus bancanus. Taxonomy (NCBI): domain Eukaryota; kingdom Metazoa; phylum Chordata; class Mammalia; order Primates; family Tarsiidae; genus Cephalopachus; species Cephalopachus bancanus. The sequence goes on from JAPVLO010000278.1 coordinate 4,243,646, forward strand.
TGGATCAAATTTTTTAAATATCTATATGTGCTTATGGGAGTACATTCTACACAAACACAGAAAACAAAAAATTACAAGACAAGACACTATAGCACAGTGGTTATTTCTATATAATAAAGTTTATTTTCTGTGTACATATAGTTTTCAAATTTTCTAAAATAAATTGTTGAAAACAACAATAAAGAGAGAAAAGGAGGTAAGAAACCTCATAAACAGGAGGAAAATACCACAGCATTATAACAGCAAGTGGGAGGACACAGGCAGTCAGGCAGCTTCTCTCATACACTGAAAAAAAAATTAAAACCTAAAATAAGCCAGTAACTTCAAGATCAAAGAGATGGACTCATAGTAAAAAGTTGTTCTGATCCCAGGACTGACAGTATGACAGCGTGACAGTAGGAATAATAAAGTAGTCATAGAAGACTCATCTGTTCGGCAATTGGAGGAAAAAAAGAAGTCTTTAAGTATTATATACGCACTAGAATTACATAAAGTAGATAGATATTCCTGGATTGAATTCTGTCACATGAGGAATTACATAAAATTACAATTAGGAATTCTTCTGTTCAAGCCCACAGGGCGATCTGTACAGATGCTAGTGCATATCTGAAGCCACCAGCCTAGCTGAACCAGCTCTAAGGCCCCTACGCAGACTTTCAGACCTGCTCATAAACTCTGCGCTACCTCGTGATCCTCCACTGTGTATCAAAGGCCACCGGAGTGCTCAGAAGTCACTGCACTAGAGATGAGTTTTTAAAACAATTGTTAAGATACTAACATAATGTTTGCAAAAATATAAACACCCTTTTAAAAAGTGGACTGTTTCTATTGCAGTGACACTTCAGTTCTTTGAAAGAGTAGTGGATAGTAGGTGGTATTTAAGATGTGAAATATTGAAAGCTGAAAATATGGGTATCAGAGTTAAACAGATATATGGTAGACAAAAAGACTGTAGTGATTATCATTGGGTGGCAGGATTAAAGATGGGTTTTTTTATCAATACTGTTTGGTATTTTCTAGTTTTTATAATAATTAGATATTACTTTAATGTGAAATTATTATATACATTGAAATAAGAGACATGGGGAAATAAAACTAAAACAAAGGTAAATTCCAATATCAACATGACTTCATATATTTATATATACTTTATATGTATTTTTATATATTCTTGTATGATTCTTTCTATATCTAACTTTTTTTTTTTAAATAGGAGTCTCACTCTGCCACCCAGGCTGGGGTGCAGTGGCACAATCACGGTTACCATAGCCTCCACCTCCCGGGCTCAGGAGATCCTTCCACCTCTGCCTCCCAAGTAGCTGGGCCTACAGGCATGCACCATCATGCCGGGCTAATTTTTTTTATTTATTGTAAAGATGAGGTCTCACTGTGTTGCCCATGCTGGTCTTGAACACCTGGGCTCAGGCAATCCTCTCACCTCGGCTTCCCAAAGTGCAAAGATTGCAGGCATGAGCCACCACACCCAGCTATAGCTAATATTACCTTGCCCTAGACACAAAAAAATAACAAAGAAATTATCATTTCTGCTACCCAGAATCTAACAAACAAATGTATACTTCCTCTTTGAAAATGTGAATGTTATCTAACAGGAATTATCACTAACAATGAAACAAGAATGATACAGTCTACAAATGATTTGCATTACAGGAGGAGCCACTAGTCTTAACACAAAAAAAAGAGAAAGAAAAGCAGCAGATTTCAGGTTAACACCAGTGGCAGGGTAAAGAGGTAAAAGTACATTCATTCATTCAACCAATAGGTGAGTGAATTCAACCTTATCTCAATAAGGCACTGGACTAACAAGGGCTTTCCCACTAAACTGTATGCTGTTCCCACGGAACTGTAACTGTATTACATAGCCTACGGACTCCGGAAATTATGTTTAAATAAAAATAATTTATAAGACCAAAATTAAAGCAGATTCCCCTAAAAATCAACCATTTTATATTTAACTGAATACTGATGAAAAAGATTTCATTTTCCTTTTCTACATTAGGATATTAATAACAAAATAATTTCATACATACACAAGTAACTTTACTGCTATAGCCAGATCACCAGGGCTAAGAACACACAGAAGCCACAGAAAGTTTCAGAAAAACTGAAGGAAGTAAGGGTAAATATTTGTGTCTAATCTTGAAGAAAAAAAAAAAAACAGGGAAAGGATGACTAAAATTGGGAGATGAAAAACTTAACTGACAGCAAAGAAAGCACTAAAGCCAATCCCACAATCAGGTGGCTCTAACCTCATCAAATCCAAGGAGACCAAGGTGACAAACAGGGAAATGCTGTGGTCTTGTTCTTTGCTAGACTGACAGGCCCATAGGATAAGGGTAAGCAACAGTATAGTCCGTACTTCAGAAGAGACCCTATGTGATTCTCAGTAACAATCCACAAACCTTCTGGATGAGCACATACTGCTAGGAAGTCACACACACAGTTTCAAAGCCAATCTTGAAAGATATTTTAAGAAGTACACTAAAAGGGTAGTTCCAGAGCAAAATGTATCTAATAACCTTTGTCAATGAACCAGATGATGGAGATGAACGTAAATCCATCAAATGAGCAATGACATCAAGAGCTAGAGTCCACTCCAAAAATAAAACAGAAAAAGAAATAATTGCTAAATCACAGAAAACCACCAACGTAGTATATTTACAAATAAAAATCAAGTGGTACTGGCATGATATGACACAAACCTGCCTAAGTTGAAGGATGGCTTTTAAAACACATAATATGAATTTCTGTACTGTCATTTCCAGGTCTGAGAAAAATGGTGTTGGTGATCTGATGGGTATTGCATTGAATCTGTAGACTGACTTCGATAGGATGGATATCTTGGCAATATTGATTCCTCCAACCCATGAGCATGGAATGTTTTTCCATTTGTTTATGTCACCCTTGATTTCTTTGAGCAGTTTTTGCAGTTCTCAGCTTAAAGATATTTCACTTCTCTAGTTAGTGGATGCCAAGATTTTTTGTGTGTGTGGCTACTGTGAATGAACTTGCATTTTTTATTTGGTTCTCTGCCTGCTTATTGCTAGTGTATAGAAATACCACTGTCTTCTGCACATTGATTTTGTACCCCCCAAGGCTTGACCAAAGTCATTTATCAGTGCAAGGAGACTTATGACAGACTCCTTTGGGTATTCAAGGTATAGGATCATATTGCCCACAAACAGGGATAGCTTAACTTCTTCTTTTCCTATTTGGATAGCCCTGATTTCCTTCTCTTGCCTGATTACTTTACTTAGAACTTCCAGCACTATATTGAATACGAGGGGTGAAAGTGGGCTTTCTTAGGGTGAATGCTTCCAACTTCTGCCAATTGAGTAAAACATTGGCTACAAGTTTATCACAGATGGCTCTTACTGTTCTGAGGAATGTTCCTTCTATACCTAGATGTTCAAGGGTTTTATCAAGAAGAGATGCTGGATTTTGCAAGTGCTTTTTGGTTCTTGGTCTTACATCTGTTAATATGCTGAATTATGTTTATGGTCTGCAGAAATTCCTATGGAAACAAAAAAGAGCACAAATAGCCAAAACAATCCTCAACAAAAGGAACAAAGAAGGAGTTTAAACACTATTTCAAAGCTACAGTAACTAAAACAGCCAGCTATTAGTACAAGAATAGGCACATAGACCAATGGAACAGGACAGAGATTCCAGAAGCAATACTCAGTCTCTGAACCAAGTCACCTTCAACAAAGCCATCAATAACCAGCACTGAGGAAAGGAGAACATATTTAGCAAATGGTGCTGGGAAAAATGACCAATCACATGCAGAAGAATGAAACTGGATCCTTACCTATCACAATATACCAAAACCAACTCAAAATAGATCAAAGACTTAAACATATACCCTCAAGCTATAAGAATCCTAGAAGAAAACATAGGAAATACCCTTATGTACACTGTAGTAGTCAATGAATTCTTGACCAAGTCCTCAAAAGTGATTGCCATAAAAGTAAGGTAAACAAGTGGGAGCTCATCAAACTGAAAAGCTTTTGTACAGCAAAAGAAACCATCATGAAAGTAATGAGACAAACCACAGAATGGGAAAAAAAATATTTGCAAATTATGCATCTGACAAAGGCCTAACACCCAGGATCTACAAGGAACTCAAAATGAAAGAAAAAAAAACCTATTAAAAAGTGGGCAAAGGGCATGAACACTTTTCAAAAGATGACACACAAGCAGGCAACAGACACATGAAAAAATGCTCAACCTCACTAATCATCAGAGAAATGTAAATCAAAACTACAGTGAGATGTCTCCTAAGTCCAGTAAGGATGGTCATCATTAATAGGTCAAAAAACAACAGATGCTGGTGCAGGTATAAAGAAAAGGGAACCTGAGGCAGAAGGATCGCCGGAGCCCAGCAGGTCGAGGCTGTGGTGGCCGGGAGCGGCCACTGCACTCCAGCTGGGCCACAGAGTGAGACTCCAACTCGAAAAAAAAAAGAAAGAAAAGGGAACACTTCTACAATGTTGGTGGGAGTGTAAGCTAATGCAACCTCTATGGAAAGCAGTGTGGCGCTTCCTAAAAGAACTAAAAATTGACTTCCATATAATCCAGCAATCCCTCTACTGGGAATATACCAGGAGAAACATAAATCGCTCTACCAAAAAGACACCTACACACGTATGTTCACTGCCACACTATTCACAACAGCAAAAACATGGAATCAACCAACTACCCACTGAAAGTGGACTGGATAAAGAAAATGTGGTACATACATACACAATAGAGTATTATGCAGCCATTAAGAAGAACAAAATCATGGAGTTCTCAGCAAAGTGGATGGAGGTGGAGACCATCATACTAAGTGATCTATCACAGCAACAAAAACTGCATACTTCATGTTCTCACTCATATGTAGGCCCTGAACAATAGTCACATGAGCACAAGGGAGGAATCAAGAGTTGCTGGGGGCACGTGTCAACACAAAGGGTATCTGGTACACTACCAAGGGAGGTGAGGGCCAGCTGGAAGCCCAAACTTTACCTACATACAGCCTACAAAGTGGTTAACCCACACTTGTACCCCACATCTTTATAACAAAAAAACCCCGCATCATAGCCTACAAAATAAAGGTAAGAAATAAGTGCTAATGTTAAATACCTCCAACCAGAAATAATCTCTCTAAATTTTCACAGAAATTTAGGCTATACCTTTCTTATGGTACTTAACACAACTTTATATGTACCTATTTCTCCAACCTGATTATAAACTCCTCACTGATTCTCCTCACAGCAAGTTCTCAATTAATATTGATTTGATTTAGAATGCACACTGCACTAGGGTAGACACAACTATAGTAAGAACATAAACTGGTGGGGCTCGGTGGCTCAGCCTGTAATCCCAGCACTTTGGGAGGCCAAGGCGAGTGGATTACCAGAGTCTGCAGGTTCGGGACCAGCCCGGGCAACTTGGAGAGACCTCGTCTCCACATTAAAACAAAAAAATAGCTGGGTGTGGTAGCGTGCACCTGTAGTTCCAGCTACTCGGAAGGCTGAGGCAGAAGGATCGCTGGAGCCCAGCAGGTCGACGCTGGGGTGGCCGTGAGCGTGCATCCCACTGCACTCCAGCCTGGGGAAAGGAGTGAGACTCCAACTCAAAAAAAAAAAAAAAAAAAAGAACATATTTTAGAAAGCACTTTTGGATCTACTGCATTACTAGATCCTCACAGTTTCCTGGGCAGGAGACAGGAGGTATATATAAAGCAAAAGAAACTAAGGCTGAGAGAAGTTAAACAACTGGTCTAAGAATCCTACTGCAACTTAGTAAATGGTAGAGCCAAGACTCAACTCTTACACTCAATGCTATGGTCAGAATAACACTCTGCTCTCCCTAACAGCAGAGCAGAAAGGGTATAGGATTTTTATTTAGAAGGTAATCTACCTCCCTTTGAAAAAAAATGCCATAAAAGAATCAGACTCATGGTGGCACATGCCTGTAGTTCCAGCTACTTAGAAGGCTGAAGTGGAAGGATCATCTGAGCATAGCAGGTTGAGGCCGCGGTGGCCATGAGAGTGCTACTACCCTCCAGCCTACTCAAAAAAAAAAAAAAAAAAAAAAATCAACATTGATTGTCCTATTTGGTTGTTGGTTTTATTTTCAGTCTCTGCATTTTAAAAGAGATGTGAAAAACTCCAAAGCCAAAAAGAATAACTAAAACTAGTACAAGGGTATAAGCAGAAAGGTAGAACAGAGTCAAGGGGTTATGTTCAGAGTATGACCAGAAGAAAAAGGCAGTGCATGAGGCACAGCAGATGGCACTGCAAAATGGTTATTTTAGCAATTTTATAAAATCTAATTTTTCCCAAAAGACAGAAATTCACAAGTTATGGTTTAGAACGATTTGGGGACAATAAAGATCTTTAATCCCCTCTCACTTTATACATGAAGAAATTAAAGTCTAAAGAGACTGGGTTGTATATCCAAGGTTATACAAGTATTTTGTGGCAACTAAAAATAGAAACCATGTCTCCTGACTTCCAGGTCAATGTTCTTAATATAAAGCATAGAGATTAATCCAAAACTGTAATTAAAAACAAAACCCAACCAACAAACAAAAATGCTATGGCATGATTCATGAAATTACTTTTGCATACCATAAAATAGGAAAAAACAGTGCTATGTACTTATTTTTTAAGATTTTTTAATATCAAAACATATTCATTATTTACTTAAAGTATATAAAAATGTTCTGATACATTAATCTTCCAAGGAAATGAGTGAAAGTAAATAACTGAATAGTTTTTAAAAGACTGAACCAAATTACTTTTATAACTGATGCTTTAGTAAAGAATACCGATAAAAAAAAATCACAGATATTCATTTCAAATAAATCTGGCTATTCAACCCATATTACACAATCTAGAATCCTCTCAATAGGAGCCCAGAGTAACTCTACCATGGGAGAGCAAGGTAGAAAAGGGAAAGGACACTACAGACTCTTCCTCTTTCCGTTTTCCTGTTGAAACAGGAAGTCTCGGCAACAGGAAAGTTGGAATGCTGCAACGTGACCACTGAACTTTCTCCCATTCAGAACACTCAGAACACTCTCAACAGCAAGCAGCATGACAAAACTCCCTTGCTGAATGGTGACCACAGTACCAAATCTCAGTTCTATTTCTAAAAAGAGGAGTAAGTTTTTAATTAACAATGCTATTTAACAATGTGGAAGTACATTTCCATTTAAAAGTGTTAGCACTGCATTAATTGGGAGTAACTAACCCTAAACATATTACACCACGGTACTGACCTCTCTGCTGTGTATTTTCTATGTTATAGGAAAAGCTCATGAGAAATGTGGCCTCCATGACACCAAGTGTTGGCTGCAAGGAAAGGTCTAAGAAAGTCCCTCTACAGGTTTAGAGATTCCTAGACATATGGCAAAAAGAAAAACAAGCAGAGACTTGTTTTTCTTTCACTCTCAACCTGCCTGTTAAGACAATGTGTTACAGTTTATTAGATTCGGACTCAAAATTTTAAAAAAAGATTTGGATTCGCAAATATCAGCTTGAGTGGGACTTCACCTGTCTTGTCATAGCTCAGGACTGTGGCTCTTTACTCACCAATATTGCATGAGCGCAAACAGGAAATAAAGATGTGTGACTTGACTGCCCTTCTCACTGTGAATACAGGAGGGTAGCAATCCCACTTGTCTAATGATCTCACACTGCCCTAGTCTTGTTCAAATCACCGAAGTCGTAAGACGGAAGAGTTGACCTCATCTAACCTGTCCATCTACAGATGAGAAACTAACGCTCACTGGTCAGAGACTTGCCAAAAGCCACACAACTAGGCAGTAGCAGGGATGGAGTTCAAGCCCAGGTCTGCTCACTCCCGATCCAGAGCTCATTCCTGAGGCTGCTCTGCTCCAACATCTGGCAGCTCACAGGAAAGCATCAGGGCGGTGCGAAGGGCAGTGCAGTGAGCAGCACAGATTCCACTTGGTCTGCAGAGCTATGAACTCTGAGGACTCTCTACCTGACCCCTACTCCTGGTCACCAGAGACACCTTGACATCCAAGCCTCTGTCCCATGGCAGCAAGAGCAACAGAGTTCTAAGTGCAGGATATTCCTGTTGACTCTCCACAGGAAATCACTGTGAAAAATCAAACTGACAAGGGTCTACATTGCAACCACACTAAAACCAAACTGCAACAGACTTGCCATTTCAACATGCCTTTTCAAATACATTTTACTCTTAAAACAGTTATATCCTGGACCCACTTCAAATCGCTAAGGGCTATGCAATGTTCTGGGACCAGTTGGTGGAGAACACAAATCTAGATGAACCCTCCTGCCTGCGTAGACAGCATATGCCCACCGGGCACTTTTCTGAACCTTTAAGCACCTGACTTACAAACTAGCTGGCAGGTAATACTGCAAAGGTGTTGCAAGCATAAAATCAAAGCCACATAGGCTTTCTTAATGAAATTTGTTTGGAAAACAAGAAATGTCTAAATATGTTACAGCTACATAAAATTAATTGCAAAACAGAATATTAATACCTCTGAAGTTAGAAGAAACATACAAAAATAAAACAAAACAGGCTGTTTCCATCACTCAGCTAGCTTTATCATCATTATCAGTATCACTAACAATCATAAAGGATTTTCACATAATTTACCTTGCAAATACATCGACTATTATATAGTCGTTTTACAGATTAGGAGACTGAGGCTTAAAGAATTAAAATTTTTGCAAAGGGTCCCATGGCTAGTATATAATCAAGGCCTCATTTTTCTACAATGGCAAGAACTTTTAAGAGGATATTCTCCTTAAATCACTTTTTAAAATACACAGAAATTGCTTAGCATTAAAAAAAATTTAAGAACAAACGTAAAAAGAAAATGTCAGGTTTCATTTATTCTGCTTCTCCAATATAAAGACAATATCCAGAGTATACTTCCTGATTACAGACATTCCAATAATTTTCCCCATCCTCTTCACTCTACGTTTCTGTTTATTGTGGATTTCACTGTAAATACTATGTATGCACAGCACAATCTTTTCCAAATCATGGTAACACAGTATTTTGATTCTTAAAGCTACTTCCTGAGATTATCCAAGCAAGTATTACACGTTTTTACTGACATAACTTTCAGTCTCCTCTGAAGACATCTACTTCTCCTTTGAGTTATCAATTTCACAAGAGTAATAATATATTTCCTCTAGGTCCTTTTTCACTCCTTGCTACAACTTGTTCAGCACTCAGCAGTTCTCCCATAAATGCAGAAGACAATCTGTTTACACCTTAGACCAGGGTTTCTCAAACCTGTGGGTTCAGGCAATTCTCTCACCTCAGCCTCCCAAAGTGCTGGGATTAAAAGCATGAGCCGCCATGCCCGGCCTTGACCAGGGTTTCTCAGCAAAGATTTGGGGATGATTCATCTTTGCTACAGGGAGATACCCTCTGCCTCACAGGGTGTTTCACAGCTGTCCTGGGTCTGCCCATTACAGGCCAGTAGTACATCTCTTACCTCAGTGTGACAACCAAAACATCTCAGACATTGTTAAATATCCTCTGGGGGCAAGGTCACCTCCCTCCACCATCTTCCACCTCTCCCATCCCCACTGAGAATCACTGCCTGAGACTAGCCAGGTAAGACCTATCAATGTCTGAGACTGGTCGAGCAGAGCAGGCCAGGTAAGATGTATCCACATAGTTTACAGCTGTTCCCAAAGAAGAGTTGAGACCAGGTACGTGAAAACGTTACAGGGTGAATCCTTCTCTGCCGCAAGACTTGAAAATTCAATAAGAAAAACCAAAGAAAATAACTCTGTGAACATGTAAACCTGAAAAATGTTCAGTGCTTTGTGAAACTTGTCAACACTGTGGATGTCGCAACTATCAGTTATTTTATTAACTTAATATTCCCACTTGTTTACTTAAGACAAATTTCTCCAGCAATATTTTCAAAGAACAAAAGTAATTCAGACATTTTGCCTATTTTAATTAGGAATTAGGGTTATAGACAATATATTCTACATTAACTGTAAAAGCTCATGAATTCTAGCTGTCTGTATAGCAACCACAAAAACAAAAGGCAGTAAAACTCTGCTCAGGCTTATAATAGAATGTTAGCCACCGGCAAAATACCTTATTCTAAAAAAGAGAACAAGGGATGAAAGAAAAGAAAGTCTCCTTTTCTAGATTTCACCAAAAAAGACAAAGAGAAATGACATAAAATCATGGCCTATTCATTTAAGTTGTGAAAAGGTCAAAAATTCAAGCAGTCTATTCTTCAATGTCATGGTAAAAACATTTACAATTAGAATCACAGAATACTGACATCACCTTAGATGGCACCTAGTCCAACCTCTAATTTAAAAAAGAAATAAGAGTGAGATTTGGTGGCAAAGAAAACTTCGACTGTATGCATACATTTTTATCTCTTTAAAAACATAATGTGCCTGTAATCCCAGCACTTTGGGAAGCTGAAGTGGGAGGACTGCCTGAGGCCAAGAGTTCAAGACCCGCCTGGGCAACAAAGCAAGACCTGTCTCTACAAAAAAAATAGAAAAATTAGCCTAGCATATTGGCAAACACCTGTAGTCTCAGTTGAAGTGGGAAGGACCACCTGAGCTCAAAAGTTCAAGGCTGCAGTGAGTTGTGATCATGCCACTGCAGTCCAGCCTGGACAAAAAAGTGGAACCTTGTCTCCAAAAACAAGAAAATGGCTAAGATAAATATGGTACAGCAAAACATTGTAACTTATTAAACTTTGGATAGCAGTTACATGGGAATATTATCTGGTATGACAAACTTTTCAGAATTCAGAAACATTTTTTTCTCTGAAAGTTACAATCAAGATGAAGAAACTAAGGCCCAATAAGTGAGATGGCTCAATCCCACAGAGCACATGGAGAACTAGAATTTAGGACTACTCAAAGTTCAGATTCGCTAGGCCAGTGCATTTTCAAACAGTAATGACAAACTATAAGGAATAATTGGGACTGGTAATACAAGGATACTGAGGAAACACTCAAGCTCTGCGGAAGGCACTGGGCATTTAATCCTTGCATGTTTCCTTCTTTACTTCCCTTTCTTTCGCATTTTACTTAGTGGGGGGGGGGACATAAACAAAGCATGTACAGCCAGTACTCTGCATCCACAGACTGAATTCACTTCAGATAAAAAAGGTTTGGTAGCTGGGCTCGGTGGCTCAGCCTGTAATCCCGCGCCTTTGGGAGGTTGAGGTGAGTGGACTGCCTGAGCCAGCGGGTTCGAGACCCACCTGGGCAGGCGAGACCTCATCTCTACAATAAATCAAAAAATCAGCTGGGCGTGGTAGCGCACGCCTGTAATTCCGGCTACTCGGAAGGCTGAGACGGAAAGATCGCTGGAGCCCAGCAGGTCGAGGCTGCAGTGGCCGGGAGCGCACTGCACTCCAGTCTGGGCGACAGAGTGAGACTCCAACTCAAAACAAACAAAAAAAAAACCCACATCTTCCGCTGAGTGAGAAGGCATCCCCGATGTCCCCAAAGCTTAACGTGGGGTTTGCAAAAACAATTAAGCCTGCCGGAGAGTGTGCAAGCACGCTTTGTGGAATACTTCCAGAGAGGTAATCTCCAGAAGTACGTTGGCACCAATCCCCGGGCACGCAACCAGGCGGGCGCCTCGTGAGTGACGATGCTGGCCGAGGCTTGGGTGGCTCTCGGCCGCTCCAAAACAAAACTCAGAATCCTCTTGGCATCGCGGGAAAAGCCCATGTGAAGAGGAGACACCGCCTTTCCCGGAAGACTCCGAGGCGCAGGCCTCTCTGGGCCATCGCTCGCCTAGCCCAGCGCCAGGCCGCCGCGAGAGGCAAAGTCCTTCCTCTTCCTCGGGGCCGCCGTCCGGGAGGCAGCACGTCCGGGCAAGCCCGCTCACCGGACGCGGGGCCGAAGCCCCAGGAGCCGCGCCGACCGCCGCGAGGGTCCCCGGGGGAGGGGCGGAGGCTTCGGCCCCGGAGCCGGGGAACTCCGGCGCGGGCCCGCCGCCCCCACCCCACCCCCCGCGCCCCGCACCTGCCGCGCGGGGAGGGGACCCGCCGGCGCCCCCCGCGGCGGGCCGGGCCGCGCCGTGCTCCTCGCTTACCGCCCCAGATGCCCAGCTTCAGCTGGGACTTGTTCAGGTTCTCCACGTAGTCCCCCAGGAAGCGGTTCAGCAGGTCCGCGACCACCGACTCCAGCACCATGGCGGGCGGCGGCGGCGGCGCCGGGAGGGAGGGAGGGAGGGAGGGAGGGAAGGAGGGAGGAGCCGGAACCGCCCGCGCCGCGGAGGGCGGGGACCCGCGAACCGCAGCCCCGGGCGGCCCGCCCCGGCGCCGCGCGCGTGACCCCGGGGTGCGCAGGCGCGCGGCGCCGGGCGGGGCGCGCGTGAGCCCCGGCGGCGCGGCCCCGCGTGCGGCGGCCGCTGCTGCCGGCCCGCCTCGGCCTCCGTCCACTGGCGCGCGCGAGCCGAGGGCGCCGGAGAAGGGGGCGGACGCCCGGCGTCGCTCGGCCGGGCGAAGGCCGCTCCAGGCCCCGCCGGCCCACCCCGCCCGGGCCAGGTCCTTTTGCTGCTGGAAAACGCTAGGCGCAAGCTCAGTCAGGACACCTGATCCTCAACCAGGTGAAGTGCGGACCGAAGGGAGGCCGGACTCTACCTGTAGGATGGCCGCTTGCACACCTCACCGTGAATTGAACCCCACGTCTTTCATATAAAAAATAAAATAAGAAAACCCAAATAGCAGCCACAAAGGAGGACAAAATTATGGACTTTGCAGCAACTTGGGTGGATTTAGAGTCTGTCATACTCAGTGATCTATCTCAGAGACAAGGACTGAGTACCACATGTTCTCACTCATAAGCGGACCCTGGGCATTTACCATGATACTATCAGAAAGGGATTGACAGTAAGCGGGGCACTGCCAGGGGAGGGAAGAGGGGCATATAACATCAATAAGGCTTCCTGATCCCAAGCCAGGCGAAGTAGGGACCAAAGGGAGGCCCAGACTCTACCTGTATGATGGTCGCTTGCACACCTCATCCTGAATTGAACCCACGTCTTTAAAATAAAATAAAATTTAAAAATAAGTAAATAAACACAATATGAGGGGGGCGAACACAACAATAAGGGTACCTGATCCCAAACCAGGTGAAGTGGGGACTAAAGGGAGGCCTAGACTCCACCTGTACGATGACCACTGCTATACCTCATCCTGAATTGTACCTCACATATTTAAAATAAAATAAAAACATAAGTAGCAGCCATAAAGAAAGACAAAATTATGGACTTCGCAGTAACTTGGATGGATTTAGAGTCCATCATACTAATCTATCGTAGGAACAAAGAACCAAGTACTACATGTTCTCACTGGTAAGCAAACCCTGAGCATTTACCATAATACTATAAGAAAGGAATTGGCATTAGTCTTCATTTTAATATCTTGTTCATCGATCTGAGCAAGATATATTTCTTTAAAATTTATTTGTTGAGGAGTCATGGTTTTTTGTTCTTGTTCAGAATTCAAGTACCTCGAACACTATCACTTGTTCAGTGGGAAACTTGATGCTTTATGGGAAATGTTTGGTTAAATAATAATATATTTGCAAAGAAGATGTTACTAATTAGAAAGAACTAAATAAACTAAAGAACTATGCACTGAGCTGGATGTAAAGAAATAATATATTTCTGGTTGAGATAAGGCACACATCATAAAAGTTAAGAAAAAAAAATGCAAGGATGTCTGAATAACAGTGCAAGGCAATATGAAAGGTGGCCCAGGCAGCATGGCATAGTCAAGCAAGCAGAACAGAAGATACAATCTTTTGGGAGAAGTGAGCAACATTAATGCCTTAAGTAATAAAATAATTCTCTACAGTTCTGTAGTATTTTACAGTTTTGAAAGAATAATGTATAAATGTGCTTTTATATGCATCATTCTATTTTATCAGTTACACCTCATGAACTGTCATGTCATTATGTCAAGGTAGGCATTTTCATATAATCTTCACAAAAGATCTGTGAGGCAAGTAATGCAGGTGGCAATATTGTCCCCATTTTACAGAAAAATTAAGCTCAGGAATGTTAAATAACTTACCCAAAATCACACAGTAGGTATTAATTTCCTGTCCTTCCCTGAGCACTGCCACCCTTTTCTCTGTCAATAATTATACAGTTTAATCATCATGCGCTATCAGAGGCTTTTGAAAGGTTAATGGCAGAATAAAAAATTTCAGGGTGGAAAACTTGGCTCTAAATTTTTAGGACAAATAATGCTATTACCATATAATATACAAAACTTTTAATTTTACATTTTACATTTTCAGCATGTTTTGAGAGACTGATTACGTGCATAAAGTATGCCTCAAATCTCCCATATTTCTTTAAGAAGTCAAATTTACAGTTCCCATTTAAAACAAACACCATTCATAGCCTAAAGCACAGGATTGTACCAGAAAGAATTTGGATCCAAAGGTCAACTAAAGAGAATGAACAGCCTAGTGATTATAGTTCTTATCTTCATTCTGGTTTAAGAACAGTGAGGACAACAAAGGCAATTACAAAACTAAACTGCAATGAGGAACAATAAAAACCGATGTGCAAAATATTATTTCCATTAAAAACAAAAGTAACAACACTTAAAAAATAGCAACTCTTTTTTCTAAAAAGTTTTTATAGACTTTCTAACCTCATACTGCCCACCACTTACACCCAATTCCCCAACCGTAGAATTTGGGGGGAAAAAACAAAAGGGATCTGGGGCAGAGGAGGAAATGAAGAGGAAAACTAGAGTATAAACCATGACACTATGGAAAGTTGAGAAGGTTAACTGGGAGACGGCACAGGAGTGGATTGCAGAATGTTAGAGCCAGAGGAAAACCAGAGGGAAGATCACATCCAATCCCCTAATTTGACAGATGGAGACACCGAGTGCCAGAGAGAATTAAGAGTCTTACCCAAAGTCCCACAAGCTAATGACTGTCAGAGCTAAAACCCAAGTGTCCTCATGGCCTGGTCTGTGTTCTTTCCAGTTCTCCATACTCTGGGTATCTTGAATGAGATTCATAAGTCAGAATACCAATATTTTCGTGATCGTAAACTCTCTTCTTACTTTCCTTGACATCCAGTCGCCTATATACTATTTTTATAAATCTGCTTTAAAATGCTCAGTTTCCTTTTGCCTTGAGAGTTCCTCTGGTCTCAATGGGGTGTGATCTACATATGCTCACTTCACAGAATTGTTTTCCAGCTCCAATCCTGGATGTCCCCATGGCTACAGCTGTGAGCTCCCAACAGCCACAATCTTTCTCTTAGTAGAGTGTTCCAGGCACTTGGCCTGACCCAGTTACACCATTCTCCCAAGCACTGGCTAGCTCATGCTTCCAAGTTAAGTAAAACATAAGGCTTAATGTGGTCACAGGGGACCAGCCACAGGATACACCTCCACTGTTTTCAGGAACTCATGTACAGGAAATGCTATTAAGGTGTTATTGAAGGTGAATCGTTAATAACAAGGCGGGCAACCCCTCCAGGTCCCCTCCCACTGTGGGAGCTTTTTTGTCCTCTCAATAAATCCTGCATTAAAAAAATAAAATAACAACAAGGCAAATCTTCTTTGCTTGGTTGAGTAGAGAAATGTTTCTAAAGTAATCCATGTGTGAATCAGCTATCTGCAAGCATTCATGATAATAGTTAGAATAACAGCAAACCGTTAGCCAGCTCTTAACTGCCTGGTAAGTATTTCCATGCATTTCTTTTTAATCCCACACCAATATTATGTGGCAGGCATTATTTTGTAACAAGCTCAAACAGGTTCATTAACTTGCTTAACTTGTCCACCAATTTCTCAGCCTGCGAGCTCTGATCTGTGCTCTTCATCATTTCAACCAAGGACTATCACTTCCAGAGCTAACAGCTTGTTTGCTTGTCTCCTGAGAAAAGTTGAGTCAGAACACATGCATATGGCCCAAGTATATAATTTGGTAATCTTCTTTCCATAGATTTAGCCCTGGCCCAAGAATTGTGGCCAGGAGTGGAGGTGATATCAAGACAAAGAAGTAGCTAGTCAAAGACATGGTAAATTTAGAAAGCCACCAATCCTGCCCCCAGACTAAACATATAAATGTCTCTTCTCACTTCTGCCTCATCCAGATAGAATTCAAATATTTCATTACTTTATTGGTGAATTTACATAGCTGATAGAATCTTGTACACCTTGGATCCACCAGCCTAACATGGTGGCTGGAACTCAGGAAACATTCAGTAAATATTGCTTTGAATGAATGAGTGAACTAATGAGCATTTGCTCTCTTCTGTAATAATAATACATATATCTGACATTGTGCATGTCAAGCTCTATGCTAAACATTTCATATGCATTACCTTATTGTATACTCGTGATAACCCTATAGGTTGATATTATAATCAATTTTATGTTTGATACTGTGGCTTAGAAAGGTTAAGTAACTTGCTAAAGGTGAGCCATCATTGTTTCAACTCACTTATCAACAACCTGATTTCGGACTGAATTTTCTTAACCATTGTACTCTACAACTTCCCTTCTATCTTTATTAATAATAACAATCGCTACGTCTATATATTTTGCACTTACCATATTCCAGGCATGATGCAAAATACTTTTTTAAAAAATTAATTTATTTATTTTCTTTTGAGTCGGAGTCTTTGAGCGCAGTGGCATGCTCACAGCCACCACAGCCTGGAGCTGCTGAACTTAGGCAATCCTTCCACCTCAGCCTTTCAAGTAGCTGGAACTACAGACACACGCCATCACACCCGGCTAATTTTTATGATTTATTTTAGAGATGAGATCTCACCAAGTTGCCCAGGTTGGTCTCGAACCCCTGGGCTCAGGCAATCCTCTCGCCTCCACCTCTCAAAGTGCTGAAATTGCAGGTGTGAGCCACTGTGTCCGGCACATTATTATATTAAATTAATTCTCAAAACAACTCGTTTGTACCCATGAGTAGGTATTATTTCCTTCATTTCCCACCATATGAACTTGGATAAGGTACTTGACCTCTGGAACTCAGTTTTTCATCTGTAAAGTAAGGATGATCAGAACTTACAGAGGTTTTCCAACAAGTCTAGAGACTATATGTAAATCTCTTAGCACAGTGCCTGTGTCCAAAAAAACAAAATGTACATGTGCCCTATACTGAAATCACCTTTGCATTAATTGTTTAATTCATTAAACATTATTTAGAGAAGCCATTAATTTGCAATGCAGTATCTTAGGCAGAAATATATGCCCAAGCCCTGAACAAAATGCCTCGGATCTCTTTCAGTTGCTAGCAGGATGCAAACCTCACAGATTAAACACAAGTTAATTAACAAAGGAAGGAAAAGAGTCTCGCAGGTGTGCACAGCCTGGAAAGGCCAAATGTGGTCAGGGTGCCTCCAAAGGATGGTTCCAACAGCACAGATGTATGCAAGTGTATATCTACCCAATCAAAAATCAGCACACATGACTTAAGTAGGTTGTAATGTTTTAAGCTGAGATAGAGCATACATACAATAAAATGCCCTCATCTCAAGTGTACACCAGATAATTTTTTTACATATAAATACACCCCTGTAACTCCACCCTGATCAAGATATGAAATGTTCCCCCAGAAGGTCCCCCCTAACACAGAGTGGTTTATATTCACCAAACAAAGAACATCTTAAGTCAGAACGGAAAACCAGAAAGCAAATACATAAAAGGCTGGATCTGGGGCAGGGTACTAGGTAAGAATGAGACAAATAGGATTTATGACTTCATTTTAATGGTGGATCCAGCATGATTCTGTGTATTCACATCCATTGTGTCCATCTATCCTCACAATTACTCTACGACTTGGTCAAGACGCAAGCCTGTTTTGCATGTGAGGAAACGAGCTTGCTCAGGGTTTCTGAGGAGGACACCTCTATCTGAGAGAAAAAACGGGGTATCTAGAACTTCTCAGCAGATCCAGCCGCGTGGCAGAGAGAAAGGGGAGGGCCTGGCATCAGGTTACCAGGCAGCGCCGTTGGCGGCGGCCTCCTGGCAGGCGCGGCGGGCCTGGGCTATAAAGGCTCAGACCGGCTGCCCTTGACCGCTGGTGTCAGACGCCGCCGCGCGCTTTGAACTTCTCAGAGCTGTCCCATGCGAAGGTGCGGAGACCCGCTTGACGCAGGACCAAGTTACCTTCCGAGGAATCCTTCGGCTTGCCCACCTCCTTGGGGCGTTCGTCTGAGGTTGCCTGCGTCTGAAAGGGGTGAACAAGCCACCGTTTCCTAGAAGGGACAATTCGGTAATTACCATTTTACTTGTCGCTGATGGCTAGAGTGCTATAGTGCAAAGATCCAGGAAGCGATTACACGGAGCAAGGCGCCTACTGGCACTGAGGGCAGAGCGACCCAAGATAGAAGCCAACGTGTTGAAAATCTTTGCCTCTGTCCAGCGTGGGCGGATGGAGATTAAAGCAACAAGCACCCAGGGGTACCTGACCACAGAGCGAGGCAGGAGGAAATCAATCGTTTTTCAATAACTGAAAAATAGTTTGCACTACAGGCGCGAGGGGGTAGTTTGCTTTGTTTAGGGAAAGGCAGGAGGAAACGCCCTGAGAGCAGAAGAAAAGTGACGGGAACCGCTGCGCCCTGCGGGGCTGGCTCTAACGCTCCGTGTGGTTTGTGCATTGCAGGTGGACACACTTGGGCTGGGCGTCGCCCGGAAATGTGGTGCCTGCAGCGGCTCCGCTGGGGTCCTGAATGCTTGCGGCAAAGTGGGGACGGGCTTCCCCCAGGACAAGCCCGCGCAGCCAGGCGACGCCCCGTCGCCGCCTGCGCCCACGTGCTCACCCCGGACCGCATCCCCGAGTTCTGCATCCCGCCGCGCCTCGCGCCCCGCCGGGCCCTGGCTACACTCCGGCCTTCCTGGGGCGAAGAGGCGGGCTCCGCCGAGAACGCCGGCTGCACCGACTGGGACCCGCGCTCGCAGGCCGCGCTGTCGCTGCCGCACCTGCCCCGCGCGCGCACCGCCTACGGCTTCTGCGCGCTGCTCGAGAGCCCGCACACCCGCCGCCGCGAGTCGCTCCTGCTCGGGGACGCGCGCGCCGCCCGGACCCCGGCGCTTCCCCGAGGCGGCAGCGGGCGCGGCCGGGACCCCCCGCGCGCGCCCCCTTTCGGCCCCGGCGACCTCCGCCCGCCCCGCGGCCGCCGCCTACTGCGCGCTCCCGACGGGCTGCTGGGCCGCGCGCTGCGGGCCCTGGCGAGCCGCGGGGACGAGGCGGCCCCGGCGCCCTCCGCGCTCCCGCCGTCGCCCCCCGAGCGCCTGGCCGCGGAGCACTGTCCGGGCCACCGACGTCTCCGCCTCCGCCCGCTCCACGCCGGGGGCGCGGCCGGCTGCCGCCTCCGCCTGGCCCTGCGGCCGCTGGGCGCCCAGTGCCCGCCGCGCAGCTCCAACCGGGGGCGCCGCCGCGAGGCCGCCGCGGACCTGAACTTGAGCCTGGGCGGACCCGCGGGGGACCCGCTGCGCCGCCTGGCCACACGCGTCGAGGCCCGGGACAAGGGCCACGGCTTGGAGCGGGGCCGCCTGCGGGGCCGGGACAGGCGGCTGCTGGGCTCCCTCCTGCTCCTCTGAGGACCCACGGGCGACCTGGACACTCACGGCCACGCTGGACAAAATAAACGTGTATTTTTTGTTACAATCCGGCCTTTGTTTCAATCCAGTATTCACGGAAGTGATATTTGACTATCACGGTAAAAGATCACGTCACTTGAAACTTCTTTTCAGCAAATGGAATGGCTTTCCGCAGTGCTTTCCCCACGTGGAATGCCGACTGCAAGTTCTGGGGGCCGTGGCTGCTGCTGGGAACTAGAGAATCACATGACTATGGACCACGTACTACTATTGGGATATAGGGAATCACGTGGCTATGGGTCATACGCTCCTAATGGGAGATAATGAATCACGGGATGTGTAGCATTTGCTCCGATATCCGCATGTTAAAGTTTGTTTATTCTGTAATACCCATTGAGACTATCTTAGAGCATTTATTACTTCTGAGGTCTCATGTAAGACCCTAGATGAAAAAATGAGGTCAAGAGAGGGCAAGTGACTTGTCCAAGGTCAACAGTGAATTATTTATTGGAACTCCATTCTGACGCTCGTAGCTATATCCTGCTGGAAAAGCACTGGAGAAAAATGAAACCATTTTAATGTTCAAAGTTTAAGGAACAATCATAGTGGCTTTAAAAGTTTTTACTTGTGTACTTCTTAAAACCTAAAAACGTAGGCCCTGCTGTGCCCATTTTGCTAATGAGGATTCTGAGGCACAGAATAAAGAGCAGGGTCAGGATTTGAGCTTAAGCAATCAGCATTTCTTGCGTTACTCTTACATAAGTAATAACGCAGTGGTCTAAAGGGCTCGTCTCATTAATCTTGTGAGATTGTGTGAATTATCCCTAAAATTGTTGAGTCAGGTGGGGGTCTCCTCACATTCCTCAGCCTCTACAGGCAAAGTAAATTGGTTGAAATAAGTGATATATTATCTCATGCTGATAACTTCAGACATTGAAATGAGCTGGTGGGTCTAAGATTCTGCCAGAGGAGGAAGCTAGCTGGCCTCAGAATCATAGAAACAGAGGTACCAGACTTATTGGAACCAGGTGAATTAATCTGCTGGAACAGGCAATCTAGAGTGTACACGTAGCATTGTTCTACCTCTGGCTCCTGATAAAGGTAATAGATGTAATAATCCTATGTTTGGTTTTGCATTTTGAGTCAGGGTCTCAGGCTCGAGTTCAGTGGCACAATCATGGCTCACTGCAGCCTAGACCTCCTGGATTCAGGCGATCCTTCTGCCTCAGCCTCTGCCTTAGCTGGGACTACAGGCATGTGCCACCTTGCCTAATCTGTCTTTATTTTTACTTTTTTGGAGGGGGGGAGGTAGGGACAAGGTCTTGCTATGTTGCCCAGACCGGTCTCAAATTCCTGGGTTCAAGCAGTCCTCCCTCCTCCGTCTCCCACTCACCCTTCATCCTTCCCATTCACGACCAGCCAGGCATGTTTCTTCCTTTCTTATGCAAATAAGAGGAAAATGTGTCCTAAATGAGGGATGGAAAAGTTAGAGATATTTAAATATATGTCATGGTGTTAAATATGACTACATTATCAATCTGGATTCAGAATTGGCTTCTGCTTTTTAAAACTTGTTAACAGTTTATCCATTGGTGCCTATGCTATTTAGAAGTTTCCATTTTAGTCACAAATCAGGCATAAACTGAATACAGGTTATTGTGGTGGGTATTTATAATGATGACCACTGAACAGTTGTGAAGAGTACTGTAAATTCTTTGACTCTATCAAAATCAGCTACATCCAGAAGCTTGCAGTGGTTGACCAAATGAATGATGACATGTGGTACTTCCTATCTGATATGTGTTCTTCTGTTTACTCAGTTACTGTTTTCTTGGTCCTCAAGCCAACTTTTTTTTTATGTATAATCTTCTTCATGACTTTAGAATTTTGATACTGTAACGATCACTGAGTACACAAAGATAGTACTTTAAGAAAAAAATTAATGGAGCATGCAAACAACTTGGCTATGTATAATATTGTGAGTCTTTATTTTCCTGTTTTTTAAAAAAATAAAAACAGATTGCATTGGTTGTTTAAATAGCAAGACCTAGTTACAGTAAACGTTGTAATCGATATTGTCAATAGATTATATATATCTCATTTTACTAAGTAGATTTTTTCCAAGAAAGTAAATCAACATATTTCAGGGATCTAAATTTTTCATGAAATAATGTTAGTTATCCCCTCTTCCTAGGACACGAGGCGCGGCCAGAAAGGCGGCTGCCTCCTCAAGGGTCATGCACTGCAGGTTGGTGGGGAACCTGGTGCCAAACCATTCGCAGACGACCTGCTTCTGGGTTGGGGTTTCCTATGTAGCAGAGCAGCTCCCTCGCTGTGATCTTTTGAAAGTTAGCCCTCAACTCAAGGGTTTGGAATAAAATAAAATGTTAGTTATTTCCAAACAGAATCTCCATAATGTCAAGTTATGGTTGATCACATAATCTAAGCCTAATCAAAAAGATTTTTTTTTTTTTGAGTTGGAGTCTCACTCTGTCACCCAGACTGGAGTGCAGGGGCCGCTTCCAGCCACCGCATCCTCAACCTGGTGGGCTCCGGCAATCCTTCCATCTCAACCTTCCAAGTAGCTGGAACTACAGGTGCGCGCTACCACGCCCGGCTAATTTTTGATTTATTGTAGAGATGAGGTTTCACCAAGTTGCCCAGGCAGGTCTCAAACCCGCGGGCTCAGGCAATCCCCCACTTCGGCCTCCCAAAGCACGGGATTACAGGGTGAGCCACCGAGCCCGGCTAAAAAGATTTTTAAAGGACTGAAATAGAATCACAAATGATAAAAGTATGAAATTTTAGGATTGAAAAGAACCTTAAGAATCATTTTGCGCAAATTTATGTATCATAACAGTAGACCAGAGAGGTAAATTTTATATTGCCGCAAATCACACAGTTAGTCAAAGAGCTAGGATTAGAAACAATTTCACTCTTAAATGTAATGAGTCTGTGCACTACTACTTCCAAGAATGAGTAATATTTACACACAAATTATTTTACATCCATGAACTAATTTGAGTTTTTTGCATTTTAGAAATCTTACTTGCAATACAAATGTTTGTGTCTTTCTGGGGGAAATTTACATTTGGTTTTACACTTTGCGCCCTCTGGTGGATCCCTCAAGTGTCTTGTTGGTGGCACTATCTCAGTATAGACCATCTCAACTCAATAAAGC
The DNA here is from genome assembly GCA_027257055.1 of Cephalopachus bancanus. Lineage (NCBI taxonomy): Eukaryota > Metazoa > Chordata > Mammalia > Primates > Tarsiidae > Cephalopachus > Cephalopachus bancanus. The sequence continues at coordinate 4,266,454 of JAPVLO010000278.1, forward strand.
CAATCTAACGCCTGGACCATGTGTTCTTGAAGATGTTTGCTAATATTAGACTGTAGTGAATATTCACACCACAAAATAACTAAATATCACTATCTGAGAGCAGAGGGTGCCAAAGCTATTTTAGATTAAAAGGGAAAAAAAGAGAAAAATGCTCCTAGTAATAATGAAGTTGGGACTGTGTGGCAGTGGCTCGTTGGTTGCAGAAAACCATCGGTACTCACATTTTCTCCACAAGTAATATGGCACGATCTTGCCTCTGTGGTTTACATATTTTAATATAGTCCAAGAAAAAAGCTACACAGCAAACAGGGAACATGCCAGCTTAAATAGCGTTATTTGATAAATATTTAAAAATCACTACTACATTGTCACTTGGTTTTACAAATATAATGCATTTCATAGCTAAAATACTAGCTTCAATATGGCTCAAACATGCCCAGAAGATTATTTCTTTGAGTCTAATCTTTTTTATATGTACTTCAACAATTCACAAACATTCTCCTCATACCCATTCTCAGGACTTAGTTCAAAATACAATTTTTGGTCAAGGACATTTGAAAGACAAAGCAAAAAGTGGGTTCTTTGTGATCTGTATGATATTAAAGCAAGGAAAATATGTAAGTGGCTAAAAAGACATTCATTTAGAACATACAGGGCTACAGCTGTTCAGGATCCTAGACTGGTGGCTGTAGGACAAAGGATCCCTACTCTCCTGAAATTAAGTCTTCCAAGGCAGGAGAGGAAATAGACAATAAACAATTTTAGTAGTGCTTCAGAAAAAAAAAAAAGCGATCATGGGAATGAGTGCAGTTATGGCGAGGAAGTCCCTTGGATTGGGAGATTGAGAAAGGTCTAAAAGAAGACCTGACATGAGCTTCATCTCTGTGTGTCACTTACATGTTGCCATTGTATTTCAATCCCCTGCATTGACCTAGGTACTCCTGACCTCCCAGGGTCACCTGACAAGTACTTTCCTAGGAAGTTTGCCTCTAGGCTGTGAGTTCAACAGATGGAATAGGCCTGAGGCAGCCCATGCCCAGTTTTTACTATTCTATACAGACACATAGCAAAATCCCATTAGCTAAGAATTTTATTATGGGCCTATATAATGGCTATGGCATTAATCTGAGAGGATCCAAACTCTACTCAGATTAGGCCTTCTGGGGCATATTGCTATATTGCAAATATAGCAGTATTATTTGTATTTTTTTTTCTGTTCTACGCTTTTTTTTTTTTTTTTTTTTGCATTTTGCGTTTTGTAATTTTCACAGCAAACTCTTACCCTTCATGCCCTTAAAGTTTCTCAGCCACTGTTTGGGCTAGTTAACGTTCATTGCACCTGGGATTGATGCTATACGTTGGCTCCTTCAATACTTGAGCCAGGCAGTCAGCAGCCAAGAAGTCATTTGACAGCGCCTCCTTACCGTCCTTCCTCCCTCTTCCTGCTGGAATACATAAGTTGCTTGGACTTTGGATTCTTGACTTTCAAGCTGATGGTGGCATGAGTTAAGATTTTAGGGGCTGTTGAGATGAGAGTAATATGTTTTACATATGAGAAGGACTTAAATTTGGGGGGGCTAAGGATGAAATAAAATGCACTGAATGTTTATGTTCCTCCAAAATTAATATCAAAATCAGATCCCCAAAGTGATGGTGTTAACAAGTGAGGCCTTTGGGAAGGGATTGGGCAGACCTCTTATGAATAGGATGAATGCTCTTATAAGAGATACCCCAGAGAGATCCCTCATCCCTTCAGACATGTGAGGTTACAGTGAGAAGACCACTATATGTGAGAAAGTGGGTCCTCAACAGACACCAAATCTATCAGTACTTTCGTCTTAGATGTCCCGGCCTCTAGAACTGTGAGAAACACATTTCTGTTATTTATGAGCTACTCAGTCTATCGTAATTTGTTATAGAAACCTAAGTGATCTAGGACAAGAAGCAAATAGTAACTTTTTTTTCATCTTATGACTTTCACAGCAAACATTTATCCTGGATGCCCTAAAGCTTCTCAACCGCATTTGGGCTAGTTACTCTCATTGTACCTGATGTAGATGCTGTCAGTTGGCACCTTCACACCCAGTTCAACCCTTGCAGCTTTCCGTTCTGGCCTGTAGAAGCTAGAAAACAAAAACTTGCCTTTTCAGGCCCTTTTTAAAGTTTTGGATAGCCATGTGACTTAGCTATGGCCAATGAAACAGGAAAAAGTCAGCGGACAGTTCCTCTTCCCCTTCCTCATTCTTCCTGCAGGACTATGCAAGTTGCTTGAGGAATGATAATCATCACTAAGGAAGGCAGAGGGGTTGTGGTTCCTCAATTACATTACTGATCCTCCATGCCCGCTGTGGACAACCTATACCCAGAATCAGTGCCCATAAGACAAATACATCCATTACTTTTCTCAGCCATTGTCAAGGATTCAGATATATATACACCATCCTAACTGGTACGATACCCATTTTACAGAGAACACTTAGATTCAGAAGAGTTAGGCAAGTTGTCTAAGATTGTGCAGTAGGTAAATCATTAATTCAATTACAGACCTCTCAGATTTCCAGGCTTACTGAGTTTTTCACATCTCACTGTTTCTCCTCACACAAGCTCATTTTTAAAGAACTGTTTATTTGAGGCATAATTGACATAAAATAAATTCCACTTTTTAAATTAACATGCCATAAATTGCACTTATTTAGGTATACAATTTGCTGAGTGTTGACTTACATACTTCCCGTGAAACCACTACCTCAATCAAAATAATGAGCATATTGATTGCTGCTACTAGCTTCTTCATGTTCCTTTGTAAGCCCTGTCTACCTCTTGTCCCTTCTCACCTTCCCTCTCAATCCCGAGGGAATTACCGATCTGCTTTCTATTACTGTAGATTTATTTTCATTTTATAGAATTCTATATAAATGGAAAAAGAGGGTGTATTATCTTGGAGTAGGTCTGGCTTCTTTTACTCAGAATGATTATTTTGAGATGTATTCATGTTGTTTCCTGTATCAATAGTTTGTTCCTTTATATTGCCAAAAGGATCACAACTGAATGGATAAACTATAATTATTTTATCCATTCACCTGTTTGTAACTGTTTTGTGTTCCTTGCTCTTGTTATTTATTTTTTCTTTCTTCTCTTTTTTCTCTTTTCTCTGGTTTTGATTGAGAATTTTATATGATTTTATTTTCCCTTAGTATATCAATTATACTTACTTTAATAACTTTATTAGTGATTTTCCTAGTGTTTGCAATGTGCATTTATATACTAAATACCCTTCAAATAATACTATACTTCTCCATGGGGAGTGTATGTTATAAAAGAGTATTCCCAATTCCTCCCACCCATCTCTTAAAATACTGTTGTAACTTATTTAACTTCTCTGTTCTTTGGTGTCTGTCATTCATCTTGAAAATTTTTCATCTATTTTTTCTTCAAATATTTAATTTCCTTCATTCCCCCCTACCTTTTCTCCCAACTACTATTTGTTCCATCTTTTGAAATCATCGCACAGTTCCTGGATATTCTGCTCTGTGTGTTTTTATTTTTCATTTTCTTCCCTCTTTTTGTTTCAAGTTGGAAAATTTCTGTCTTAAATTTTTATTTTAGAGTAGTGGGGTACAAGTGGGAAGTAGGTTGCATGCAGGTGAAGTCTGGGCTTCTAGCTGGTCCTCTCTCCCCCTGACAGTGGACCAGGTATCCAGCGTGTTGACTTGTGCCTCCTCCCGGCTCCCTCCCTCCCTACCTTGGCATTGTTCTGCCGGACCCACCCTTGTGCTAGTGGGACCAGAGTTAGGGCCCTCTTATGGATGAGAACATGCAGTTTTCAGTTCCTTGTTTCTGTGATAATTCACTTAATATGATGGTCTCCAGCTGAATCCAAGTTGCTGCAATGGCCATGATATTGTTTTCATCTGTGGCCATCATGTATATGTACCCCATTTTGTTTATCCAGTCCACTTTCAGTGGGCATCTGGGTTGGTTCCACGTTTTTGCTTTTGTGAATCTGCTGCAATAAACATGTGTGTGCAGATGTCTCTTTGTAGAGTGATTTATGTTCCTCTGGGTATAATCCCAGGAGAGGGATAGCTGTATAGTATGGAAGTTCAATTTTTTACTTCTTTGAGAAATCACCACATTGCTTTCCATGGAGAGTGAACTAGCTTACATACCCACCAACAGAGTATAAGCATCCCCTGTTCTCTGCAGTCATGCGAACACCTGTTGTTTTTTGACTTATTAATGATAGCCATCCTTTCTGATGTTAGGTGGTATCTCATTGTAGTTTTTTTTGTTTTGTTTTGTTTTGTTTTTTTGAGTCGGAGTCTCCCTCTGATGCCCAGACTGGAGTGCTGTGGCCGCTCCCGGCCACCGCAGCCTCGACCCACTGGCCTCTGGCGATCCTTCCGCCTCAGCCTTCCAAGTAGCCGGAATTACAGGCATGCGCTACCATGCCTGGCTGATTTTTTGATTTATTGTAGAGATGAGGTCTCACTGCCCAGGCGGGTCTCGAACCCGCGGGCTCAGGCAATCCACTCACCTCAGCCTCCCAAAGGCGCGGGATTACAGGCTGAGCCACCAAGCCCGGCTTCATTGTAGTTTTGATTTGCATTTCTCTGGTGATGAGTGAGACTGAGCATTTTTCCACGTGTTTGTTGTATGTTCTCCTTTGAAAAGTATCTGTTCACGTCCTTTGCCCACTTTTTAATGGGTTTGTTTTCTTCCTGTCAATTCGTTTGAGTTCCTTGTACATCCTGGATGTTTGGCCTTTGTCAGATGTATAACTTGCAAATATTTTTTTCCCATTCTGTGGATTATCTCTTTACATTCTTTTTTTTTCTTTTTTTTTGAGTTGGAATCTCACTCTGTCGCCCAGACTGGAGTGCAGTGGCCACTCCCGGCCACCGCAGCCTCGACCTGCTGGGCTCCAGCGATCCTTCTGCCTCAGCCTTCCGAGTAACCGGAATTACAGGCATGCGCTACCACGCCCGGCTGATTTTTTTATTTATTGTAGAGATGAGGTCTTGCTGCCCAGGCGGGTCTCGAACCCGCGGGCTCAGGCAATCCACTCACCTCAGCCTCCCAAAGGCACGAGATTACAGGCTGAGTCACCGAGCCCAGCTACATTCTTGATGGTTTATTTTGCTGTGCAAAAACTTTTCAGTTTGATACGTCGTCTATCTTAGCATTTGTTGCTTTTGCTTTTGAGAACTTGGCCATGAATTCATTGTCTGCTCTCATGCCCAAGAGGGTGTTTCTTACATTTTCTTCTAAGATTTGTAGTTTTATATTTGCATCCTTGATCTATTTTGAGTTAATTTTTGTATATGATAACAGGTGGGGGTCCAGTTTTATTCTTCTGCCTGTGGCTAGTCAGTTTTCCAGAACCATTTACTAAATATGGTTTTATTTCCCCATGTTTATTACTGATGGTTTTGACAAAGATGAGTTGGTTTCTGGATTCTCTGTCCTATCCATTGGTCTGTGTGCCCAATCCAATACCAGTACCGTGCTGTCTTGGTAATAAAGCTTAAAGTCTGGAAGGGTGACACCTCCAGCTTTGTTCTTTTTGCTGAGAATTGCTTTGGATAGTCACACGTTTTGCTTTGTATTGTCTTTTCTAGGTCTGTGAAAAATGATGTTGGCAATTTGATAGGGGTTGCATTGAATCTGTAGATTACCTTGGGTAGAATGGACATTTTGACAATATTGATTCTTCCAGTCCATGATCATAGATTGTTTTTCCATTTGTTGTATCATCCTTGGCTTCTTTGAGTAGTTTTTTGTAGTTCTCCATGTGAAGGTCTTTTGCTTCTTTGGTTAGGTGGATGCCAAGGTATTGTGTGTGTGTGTGTGTGTGTGTGTGTGTGTGTCTATTGTGAATGGAATTGTGTTTTTTATTTGGTTTTCACCCTGTTTGTTATTGATGTATAGAGATGCAACTCTCTTTTGCACACTGATTTCGTATCTCAAAATTTTACCAATGTCATTTGTCAGTGAAGGAGATTTTTTTGACAGATTTTCCAGGGTTTTCTAAGTACAGAATCATGTCATCCACAAAGATGGATAACCTAACTTTTTTCCTATTTGGATACCACCTATTTCATTCTCCTGCCTGAATGTTCTTGCTAGGACTTTCAGTACTATGTTGAATAGGAGAGGTGAGAGTGGGCATCCTTGTCTTGTTCTAGTTCTTAGCAGAAATGCTTCCAGCTTCTGCCCATTAAGCAAGATGCTGGTTGCAGATTTATCATAGATGGCTCTTATTGTTGGAAGAATGTTCCCTCAGTGCCTAGGTGTTCAAGGGTTTTTATCAAGAAGGGATACTGAATTTTATTAAAGGCTTTTTCTGCATTTAATGAGATAATTATGTGATTCTTGGTCTTACACTGCTAATGTGTTAAACTACATTTATAGTTTTGCAAATGTAGAACCAGTCCTGCATCCCAAGAATGAAGCCTGCCTTGTCATGATGGATGACCTTGAAATGTGTCATTGGATACAATTTGTTGAATCTTGTTGAGAATGTTTGCATTCATGTTCTTCAGGGAAATTATCATGTAATTTTCTTTCCTTACTGGGTCTTTGCCATTTTTGTGTATCAGGATATTAGCTTCATAAAATGAACTAGAGAGAATTCCTTCCTTCTCAATTGCCTGGAATTCTTTCAATAAGATGTATTAGCTCTTCAGCTCTTCCTCAAATGTTTTGTAGAATTCAGCTGAGAAACCATCTGGTTAAAGGCTTTTTTTTTTTTTGCAGGGAGGTTTCTTATAACTGAGTTGATTTCCTGGATTATCAGTCTAAAGTTTCAATTTCTTCTTGTTTCAACCTTGTGAGGTTGTGTGATGCCAGGAAATCTTCCATTTTCTCTAGATTTTTTAGTTTATTTGCATACACGTGTTCACAGTAATCTCTGATAATAGGGTCATTTGTGACATTTCCTTTTTTCATTTCTAATTGTATTTACTCAGACCTTCTCTCTGTCCTCCCTCCCCTTCCCCCCAAGCTTCACTGTCAATCTGGCCAGGAAAGTCTGTCAGTCTTATTTATCCTTTCAAAGAACCAGATTTTTGTCTTCTTGATTCTTTCTATGATATTTTTGTCTTCTATTTCCTGCAACTGTAACTTTATCTTAGTAATCTGGAATTTTCTACTGAAATTAGAATTTAATTTTTTTGCCTTTCCACCTTCCGTAGGCATGATGTTAAGCTGTTTACTTGTGATCTCCCTATTTTCTTGATGTGTGTGTATAATGTTATAAACTTTCATGATATCCCAGAGATTTTGATAAGCTGTGTCTTTGTTGTCATTTGTTTCCAGAAATCTTTTTAGTTCTGTCTTCATTTCTGTGTTGACCCAAAAGTCATTCAGCATCATGTTTTTTTAGTTTCCATGTCTTTGTGTTTTTGTGGGGGTTTGGTTGGTGATGTTGTTTATTTTTATTTCACTGTGATCTGAGAAAATGCTTGGTATTATTTCAACCTTTTGAAATTTGTTCATGCTTGATTATGCCTGAGAATGTGATCAATCCTGGAGTATGTTCCACATGCTGATGAATAGAATATATACTCTGTGGTTGTTGGGTGGAGTGTTCTGTAGATATCTATTAGGTCCAATTGGTCAAGTGTTGAGTTAAGGTTCCAGCTCTCCTTTATAATTTTTTTCCTCAATGATCTGTCTAGGGCTGTCAGTAGGGGATCAAAGTCTCTGACTATGATTGCATGGGTGTCTATGATGTCTCTTATTTTATGTAGCAATTGTGCTATAAATCCAAGTGCATCTGTGTTGGGTGCATATATAAGAGAGGGGACCCCTCCAAAAAGGAATTTATTTATTAAAAGTTTTGTACTTATATGTTTAAACTTCAGCCAAAGTACTCTCTGTTGGATGCAACACACCTACTGAGATATTTTTTCCATTGCTCAAAACAGTTTTCAAACTCATCAATTTGGATGCCTTTTAGTGCTTCTGTTGTTTTTTGTTTCATCTCCTCCACATTGGCAAAATATTTCCCTTTAAGGACATTTTTCATCCCAAGAAACAAACAAACAAAAAAATCATTCAAGGTGAGATTGGGTGAATAGGGAGGGTGGTGCATGGGGGTCATGCTGTTTTTGGCCAAAAACTGCTGAACACTCAATGCAGTGGGGGCAGGTGCACACATAAATCACCCATCATGAAGCGGGCAAACACATGGAAAGAATCTCCAAACAAATTTCACTGAAGCTGAATGTGACCTCTCACAGCAATGCCAGCTGGTATACTGATGCTGATGGGTTTCTAGAAAACTTACCTAGCAGGGAAATCCTGTACTACAAGGGCCCCACACTCTAAAAGATGATTCCTGTTGGTTTTGTGTTGCCTGTCATTTTAAAGTGGATATTTCTTCCTGGTGAATTGAGCCTTTTGTGACTACGTAATGTCCTCCTTGTCTTTTTTTTTTTTTCCTTAACTTTTATTGGCTTGAAGTTTTTTTTTGTTTGTTTCCCATTTTCCTGGAAGATCATTTTTTAGCCCTTTACCTTGAACCTGTGGTTGTCCTTTGCAATGAAATGGGTTTCCTGGAGGCAGCAGAATGTTTGATCATGCTTCTTTATCCAGTTTGCTACTCTATGCCTTTTTAGTGGCACATTTAGTTCATTCACATTTAAGTTAATTATTGATATATGAGGGTTTATCTCTGCCATAAGACTCTTATGAGGTTTCTTTCCTTTTTTTTTTTTCTTCTAGATTTAGTGGATGATCTGTGTGCTTTGTTAACTCTGTGTTTGCCTGTGCTTTTGTGATAGATGGAACCATTCATTAGTTTTTGTGCTCAAAACTTTCTTAAGCTTCTCCTGAAGGGCTGGTCTGGAGGTAGTATATTTTCTTAGAGATTGAGTGTCTGGGAAGAATTTTAATTCTCATCACTGATGAATCTTAGTTTGGCAGGGTAGGACATTCTTGACTGGAATTGCTTATCTTTGAGATCATCAAAGATGGGACTCCAGTCCCTTCTGGCTTGTAGGGGGGAAGAATTTTAATTCCCCATCACAGATGAATCTTAGTTTGGCAGGGTAGGACATTCTTGGCTGGAATTGCTTATCTTTGACATCATCAAAGATGGGACTCCAGTCCCTTCTGGTTTGTAGGGTTTCTGCTGAGACATCTGTTGTAATTCTGATGGGTCTTTCTCCAGTAGGTGATCTGACCCTTCTCTCTAGTTGCCTTTAGGATTTTTTCTTTCATGCTTTCTTTGTGGAGATGGATTACTATTATATGTGTCTTGAGGATGGACTTCTCATGTAATACCATGCAGGGGTTCTCTGTTGCATTTGGATGGTCACCTCTCCAGCAAGATATGGGAATTTTTTTTGAATGACCTCATGGAAGGCTTGTTCCAGGGTATTTTCAGTTTTCCCTTCTGTTTTTGGAATGTTGATCAATCATAGATTTAGTTTCTTTACATAGTTTCACACTTCTCATAAGCTTTGCTTATTCTTTTTGAGCCTCTTATACTTGTTTTTGTCAGACTGGGGTTGCTCAATATTTTTATCTTCAAGCCCTGAGATTCTTTCCTCTGTCTGGTTGATTCTGCTCCCTAAGCCTATTATTGTTATTTGAAATTACGGGTAGGAATTCTTCATTTCCAGGATTTCAAATTGGACATTTCTTATACTGGCCAGCTCAACTTTTACTTCCCGCACAGCTTCTGTTGCCTGAGTGATCTTTGCTTCCAACTTCTTGTGGTTTTCCTTAACGATTTTTGCCATCCATTGTCTGGATTCTGTTTCTGTCATCAGGGGCAGGTAGTTCTGGGTGGATTCCATTGTTTGGGGACTGGAAGGTTCTTTTGTAGATGATGCCTCTTTAAGGCTTTGAGGACTGCTTGTGTTTTTCCTTTGGTTCTTCCTCATCTGTAAGGAGCAACTCTTCTCTTTTTATTATTATTTTTTGTTTTGTTGTTTTGTAGTTAGATAGGTCTCACTTCCCAGGAGCCTTTTCTGCTGTTCAAAATAGTTCAACAGGCAAACAGAGAGAGGCATGTACTCCTGCTTCACCACCCTTGCTGGACAGTGCTCAGAACTCAAAACTGTATTTTCTGTTGTAGAGTTTTTCCTGTGATCAGACTGGCTAGACTGAACCTAATTGTGAGCCCTTTGTAGGGATCACAGGGGATCCCTGGCAGCTGGCAGCACTGTTAGAGTTTTGGCACTATTCACAGCCCAGAAGCACTCTGCTGGGAAACAGGGCCTCCAGGTACCTCTCATGACTCCTTCTCCCTGTCAAAGGCTACACTTAGAACTTAAAGACAGCAGATCCCCTGTTGCAGTGGGATCAACTCTTTGGGTACATGAGGCTGGCAGTCAAACCTTCCCAGTCTGGGGAAGAGGGTGATGGCCCCTAGACACTGGCAGCAGGTACAACCAGCAGGCAAGTTTCCTGGCCTGGGAGTCAGGCTGCCAGACCCCAGTGGTGAGGAACATGTTCTTGGGCTGGAGGCATTCTTTTTTATTATTATTATTTTTTATTATAAAGATGTGGGGTACAATTCAGGGTTAGGTATACAAACATTGATTATGCAGGTACCCTTGTTGATGAGGTGTGCCCTTCCCTCCCATAGCAGTTTCCCTCAACTGCCACTCCCACCCCCTCCCCTGACAGTTTCCCATTACTGCCAAACACTTTCTTATAGTATTATAATTGTTCAAGGTCCGCTTATGAGTGAGAACATATGGCACTCAGTTCTTTGTTTCTGTGATAGGTCAGGCGTTCTAAGCACAGGTGGACTCCCAGTTCCACATTGGCTCTGGCAGCATGCCATTGTGCCCTAACAGGTCTCCTCCTGTGTGGGACTAAAGACCTGCATGTGGCTGAGAGGAGGGGAACTGACCCCAGCCATGTCAGGAACACTAACCCCCCTTGAGTATAAGCCAAGACTGAAGATCCTATGCAAACCTGGAGCCTGGCTCAACTGCTGGCCATCCGGACTCTCTCCTCCTTACTCCCTCTGCATTCCAAGAGTCTTCTGCAGGATGTAGCATACTTCCTCCATCCAAATCTGTTTAAACTGGCTGAATTATCAGCAGCTGGGTTTGTCTTCCTTGTTCTGGTCCGCAAGAGAGGTGCAGGTTGGCTACTTCCCTGTGGCCATCTTGGATTCCCTCCTCAATATTCTCAGTTTTGTAAAATTCTATGAACATATCTTCAATGCTCAAACTACTAATGAAGCCATTTTTAATTGCTAACATCTCCTTTTGAATCATGTTTATAGTTTCCATCTCTCTTTTTCCATTACCCATTTGTTCATGCATGTTGTCTACTTTTCCCATTATAGTTCATAACATATTAATCATAATTATTTTAAATTCCTCATGTGATCATTCTAAAACCTGTGTCATATCTGGTTCTGATGTTTTCTTTGTCACTTCAGACTTTTTTTTCTTGTCTTTGAGTATGCCTTGTAAATGATGTAAAAGATACTAGGAACTAAGGCAAACAGGCCTTTAGTGTGAGGGTTTATGTTTATCTGGGGAAGTTATCTGTTTGTTATAAGTGTCTGAGGCTTTAGTTTTCTTTCATGTCCACATTTCTATCTCTTCCATTTGGGTTTCCCTAAGAACACCTTCTTAAGTGGAGTATCTGTCTTGCCACTCTTAGCTCTTGTCCACTGATGTCCTGGATCCCTGTTGATACGGTGGCAAATGTTGAGGAGGAAAGGCAGTCTATAACCCCATGATTAAATCAGCATTTTGGTGGACCTTTGTTCCCAGGCTATGACCATCACAAATGTTTCTTAGTTCTACCCTTCCCTTAAACCAATAAGGCTTTGTTAATGTACTTTTCTCCTGAAGCATAGGTTTGTGTTATGGAAAGTTATTTGAGAGTACTCAAAATGAAAAATGTTTACTACTAAGTCTTTTTCTTCACTCTTAATCCTGAGAACCTGCTGAGGCTTCCAGAAAATAACCATGAAAGTGTGACACTCTCTCTCACCTCTACCCCAAGACTATGGATCCCAGGAGTATCTTATGCTCACATTAGTCCATGTTCAGCTTCCAGCAATTTGTCAAAATAAGTATTCCTATCAGTTTATGTCTCCAGTAGCTTCTGCTTAGGCAAGTTAATCATGGTTTGGGTCTCCATATCACTGTCTCTCCAGATTTCAGGGTGGTGGTTTGTCCTGCTACCTCAAATCTTGTGGATCCAAGAAAAGTCATTGATTTTTAGTTTGTTCATCTTTTTTCTCATTTTCAAAATGGGAGTGATGACTTCCAAGTTCTTTAAATGTTGGAGCTCATTATAAACTTAAAGAAGGGAAGCTGACCCCATTCAGGAAGCCAGATTTCCAGAATCAGTATACATTCAGTTGGTGACAGATATTTAGATTACTTACAGATTTAGGCTATTATGAATAAAGCTGCTACAAATATTCATGTACAAGACTTTGCATGGATACTTGATTTTGTCTCTCTTGGATGGATACCTAGAGTGGAATAGTTGTATCATCATATGGTAGGTGGATATTTCACTGTTCAAAAAATGGACATATTTTTCCAGAGTGGTTGTGTCATCTTATTTTCCCACTGACTAGATGTAAGAGTTCTGCTTGTTCCACGTTCTCACCAAACACGTATAAGGACCTTTTGAAGGAACCATATAAGTCAGGTGGTTCTTGACTTATAATGCTTCAACTTAATGATTTTTCAACTTTATGATGAATAGAATGCAATGTGTATTCAGTAGAAACTGTGCTTTGGGTACTCACACAACAATCTGAGTTTTACTTTGGTATGGTATTCAATGAATTACATGAGATATTCAATACCCTATTAAAAAACAGGTTTGTGTTAGATGATTGTCTAACTATAGGCTAATATAATGTGTTCTGAGCACATTTAGGGTAAGAAAGGGGAAGCTCTGATGTTCCATAGGTTAGGTGTATTAGATTAGATGCATTTCCAACTTACAATATTTTCAATTTACAATGGGCTTATAAGGACGTAACCTCATTGTAGGTTGAGGAGCATCTGTATTTACAGTTTCCATTTTTTGTTTCCAGTGTATTATTACAACCGTGTACCTCAGTCTCTTCAATAATTTTGACCACCATTTTGCTTTAATAATTAAAAAGTCTCAATAACAATTAGGCAAAAGTCACATTTGGGAAAGAATTTCAAAGTAACGTAACATGATTATCTTGGTATAAAATATCCACAAAATAGTTGCGTCTGTTAAAGAATCTTGGAACATCAAGATTTAAATATTCAGTGCTGATTCAATAGCTTTAAAGTTCAGTGAGAGTTACTGTGTTAATTTCCAAAAGCCATTAATTTTGCCATTTAAAACCAATACAGATAAAAGAGATATATCATAGAACAGGATCAAATTTTGTGAGAGCCAGTTAAAGGAGATAATAATGATGTCATTTGAGAAAAGTCTGAGTAGAGACAGGGCTTAGAGACTCTTGCTTTTCTTCTAGGTAAGTTCACAGAGTTGACCTTTGTCACGGAGCCGGCAATTCCTCCTTTCCTTTCTACATGACCCTGCAGCTGGTGTGCAGAAAGGTGAGCTATCTGGTGACATCAGAGCTGGAACACTGGGCCGAGCCCATTTCTAACAGTCACGAGTGAAAGGCACCACTTCATCCACAATCTGGGATTAAAATGGTGGACCCTGGGTACTCTGTAGCAACTCTACAAGTATTGTTGATAATAAACTCTTTCTTTTTTTTTTTTTTTTTTGAGTTGAAGTCTCACTCTGTCACACTCACGGTCACTGCAGTCTTGACCTGCTGGGCTCAGGAGATCCTTCCGCCTCAGCCTTTCAAGTAGCTGGAACTACAGGCATGCGCCACCACGCCCAGCTAATTTTTTGTTTTATTGTAAAGACAAGGTCTCGCCAAGTTGCCCTGGATGGTCTCAGTCTTCTGAGCTCGGGCAATCCTCTTGCCTTGGCCTCCCAAAGTGCCAGGATTACAGGCATGAGCCACCGTGCCCAGTAATAAATTCATTTTTTGAGAAGAGTTTAAATTCAAAAGCAGAGGGACGTGGGTTACAGGCGTCAGCTGTCATTTAGTATCTGTGTCTCTTGGTCATCTTTCTAGACGCCATTTCTCCATCAGTAAAGAAGAGTAATAGTGCCTACTACGTGATGTTTTGTAAGACTTAAAGGAGAATACACATCCCAAGTCCTCAACATAGTGGCTGGGATGTAGAACCACTCATTCCTCCCAAGTTTCTACCATGTTCAATAGAAGCTTATCTTAGAGTTGGGATCCTACATCTAACAGTTAGTAGACAAGTTACACTCTGCGAGTTATTTGAGAAACAATGCAAAGTGCCAAAGAAAGATTTACAAGTAATAGTGCTGCTGATAAGGATTCTCAAAAGAGGGAATCAGAAAATGAGAGCGGTCCTGATATTTATTTAATGTTCACCATGTTCCAGGTACTGCACTCGGCACATTTGGTATCAGATCTCTCCTGCAGTCATGTGAGGAAGGACTTTACAAGTAGATCCTAGTGCTCAGAGAAGAACATGGTCGCACAGCTGATGAAAGGGAAAGAAATGATTTAGGCCCATGTCTTTGTGACCACAAAGCCTCTGGGCCTTGTGTACCCGAAAGGTGAGCTGGACTTGGTTGTGCAGAGGAAAGGAAGGAGGGCACCCTGAGAAAAGGAACCTGGCCTTAGACCCAAGATTAAAAAATGTGTTCCGGAAACATTGCTTCCTAGATCCCCAACAGCTCCCCAGAGTACCTTTAGGGCAGGGTCTGTTGGCAATCATATTGCCACCTGCTGGAAACTTCGCTTGCTGACTTGTTAGAACATAAAACTAAAATATAGCTAGCACTGTGTCCTGCAGCCATTACAAGAGGGCAGTCAAACTTCCATTTATTCACTCAATATCAGATTGTCCTTGATAACACTATTTTTCCACCTTTCAAAGACATTGTCCCACATCATTAATTATATAATCAGCAGCAAGCTGAAAGTATGAGCTTTTCTAAAAATAAGTAAATCAAGTTTTTATGCTAAAATATGACTGGTTTTGAGATAAGACAGATATGTTACTTTTTATTTTATGTAACCCATTTCTCCAAACTTAACTGAGACCAGAGAATTTCTTTACTGAAACAAGACCCTGAAATGTGACAAATACCATCCTCAAACATTTTAAAACACTTTCAAAACATCAACTTAAGTAAAGAAGTAAGCCTATGAAATATGACAGAATTTAAGACTATATGTCACCTCAGAAATAACTTGTTCAGTGTCCTCATTTTATAGATGAAAAAAATTAGACCAGAGAGTAAAAGGATTTTTCAGTTTTATATTGTTAGTTCTGACTCCCAAACTAGTGCTCTTTCTGGTTTCATATGGCAAGACACCACCTGCAGTGATGTGCTGTTAATTTTTTTATTACTAAAGAACATTTAAGCCTGTAATCTCAGCCCTTTGGGAGGCTGAGGGGAAAGGATTGCCTGAGCCTACGGGTTCAAGACCAGCCTGGACAACATGGTGACACCTCATCTCTACAATAAAATTTAAAAAATAAAAAAAATAAAATTTAGCCAGATGTGGTATCACGTGCCTGTAGTTCCAGCTTCTTGGAAGACTGAGGTAAAAGGATCACTGGAGACCAGCAGGTTGATGCTGGAGTGGCCATGAGCATGCCACTGCACTCCAATCTGGGTGACAGAGTGAGACTCTAACTCAAAAAATAAAAATAAATAAATAAATAAAATAAAACAATCACCACCAAAGCACATTCTCCTGCCACTTTGATCTAAATTATTTTTGCCTTTGTTCACTATCATCCAGACTTTGTTCATAAGTTTATCTATATATGTGGTCCCAATAATAATACACATATAAGCTGGGCTCGGTGGCTCAGCCTGTAATCCCATGCCTTTGGGAGGCTGAGGTGAGTGGATTGCCTGAGACCGCGGGTTCGAGACCCGCCTGGGCAGGCGAGACCTCATCTCTACAATAAATCAAAAAATCAGCCAGGCGTGGTAGCGCATGCCTGTAGTTCCAGCTACTTGGAAGGCTGAGGTGGAAGGATCCCCGGAGCCCAGCAGGTCGAGGCTGCGGTGGCCGGGAGCGGCCACTGCACTCCTGTCTGGGCGACAGAGTGAGACTCCAACTCAAAAAAAAAAATAATAATAATAATAATAATACACATATTCATACCATTTTGTCTTCTATTTTTTATTTATGATTATAATTTGAGTTGTTCGTGTTGCAATTGGTTTTCAGTATTATACCTTAAAACAGATATATAATTATTATTTTCCTATTCTTGAACTTTTTTGCTCTTTCCATTTTTATTTTTTATTTTTTTCCTCAGAATAAATTTTAGGAGACGAGATTTCAGCATTAAAGCCTATGAACATTATTATGGCCCCTAATATACATTCATAAATTGTCATTTCTGGGTAGTTCTATTTTCTTTTACAAAATGAAGTGGAAAAAGAAAGGGCTGTGGAGACTGGGGAGAAAATCCTAAACTTAATAGGCCTGTGACTAAAGAATTGAACCTGTTTGTTCAGCACGGTAACCACTGCTTTCCCAGAGATGACATAGCAAGTGAAAGAGAGTGAAGGATGATATGGTGGGTGACAATCATTATTGTTACATATTAAGGTATATTAAAGATTCCTTCTGAAAGGATGTGGTGGTCTGGGCTTCTACTGAGCAAAGGCTCCCTTCCTCTACACAACAGGGTCTAGTTTACAATCTCCAAATAGCAAAAATGCTAATGGTGTTGTTTGGAGGACAGGAGGGACCTACTGCCTTGGTGTGTGTGTAGAGATGGGATTTCACTATGTTGCTCAGGCTAGTCTCAAATTCCTGGGCTCAAACAATCCTACTGCCTCCACAGCTAGTGAGTGCCACCCACTCACATGCCCATGCTCTGAGCCACTCTTCAACCATAGGACCACAGGTGTTGCTGTTTCAAAACCCCCAAAGGAAACTGGTGGCCATACAGACATGTTCAGAGTTGCCAGCGTTGCCTAATTGAACCGCCTTCATAACACATTGGCTCCGCTTCAACAATGTGCAATTCATCCTTTGCACCAGCCCCTAGAGTGCCCATTCTTGAAGATAACTGGTGTTCATTTTTTATCATTGTCCACCTTAGAGTGATCATCTCTGTTGGCCTTTAGTTCACAACCAAAAAGAGAGTTCTGGGGCCTTCAGGTTTCACTACCCTGCCCATCATATCTTCCATGGGGTGGTGGCATGCACTTAGAGAGAAGTCAGACAGAGGTAAATGACTTATGTTTCAGAGCAGACACACCAGACAGAATCACACCAGGTTCCCTTTCTTTTTTTTTTTTTTTCCCTAGTTGGAGTGTCACTCTGTCGCCCAGACTGGAGTGCAGTGGCCGCTCCCAGCCACCGCAGCCTCGACCTGCTGGGCTCCGGCGATCCTTCCGCTCAGCCTTCCGAGTAGCTGGAACTACAGGCGCGCACTACCACGCCCGGCTAATTTTTTGATTTATTGTAGAGATGAGGTCTCGCCTGCCCAGGCGGGTCTCGAACCCGCGAGCTCAGGCAATCCACTCACCTCAGCCTACCAAAGGCGTGGGATTACAGGCTGAGCCACCGAGCCCAGCTTCCCTTTCTTTTTAATTTAAAGTTGGAAGCAAGCCAGGTGCGGTGGACGCCTGTAATCCCAGCACTTTGGGAGGCAGAGGTGAGAGGATTGCCTGAGTCCATGGGGTTCAAGACCAGCCTGGGCAACTTGGCAAGACCTCATCTCCACAGTAAATCAAAAAATTACCTGGGCGTGTGCCTGTAGTTCCAGTTACTTGGAAGGCTGAGGTGGAAGGATCACCTGAGCCCAGCAGGTCGAGGCTGCAGTGACCAGGAGTGTGCCACTGCACTCCAGGCTGGGTGGCAGAGACTCCGACTCAAAAAAAAACAAAAACAAAAAAACACTGGAAACAGGACTAAGTTCATAAAGTATGTCTATGACTCTGGCTAGATGATTAGCCAATGGTTTTCTCATAAGATACCATAAAGAGAAAAAAAAAGAGGAAAAAGAATCTGCAGGAGAGGAAAATACAGAACAGATGGTGATGTTTACCACTTC
Source organism: Cephalopachus bancanus (assembly GCA_027257055.1). Lineage (NCBI taxonomy): Eukaryota > Metazoa > Chordata > Mammalia > Primates > Tarsiidae > Cephalopachus > Cephalopachus bancanus. Next base: position 4,284,540 of record JAPVLO010000278.1, read on the forward strand.
ACTCACCTCTGCATACGTGAGAAATGCTTGCGAAATTTCTAGGAACTGAGTGTTGCCAGAAGAAAAATAGATATAAAAGCTAATTACTAGCAATAACAGCATCATAAGCCTCATCACACCTGTGGTGGTTGAGCTGGAAATAGAAAACCCAGCTTATCACATACTTGCAAACCTGTCATTTGTGGTAATCAGAGCTTAAAAAGGAGAGGGACTTTTCAAAGCACAGTTCCTGTTACTATTCCTTACCAGTGATGCTCTTGATTTGACTTATTGCAAAATGCTGCTTCTGTCAAAGCAGGTGTCAGGATTTAGAGCAGGACTGGGGAGGACATTTAGGTGGAACAGACTGAGCCTGAGCACATAAGTCAGGAGAGATGGGTCGCCTTTCACTTCCGCTCTAACCAGCCGTGTGACCCCTTGGGGGCCAGGCTGTACTGGTGGCGAAAGGGGATGATTGGAGTGCAATTTCCAATTTGCTGCTGAATCTTTTCTTCAAATGGTATCTTATACAGACGCCCAGTACCAGCACTGTTATTTTACTTTATTTTATTTTATTTATATACAGGATCTCCCTCTGTCACACAGGCAGGAGTGCAGTGGTGCAATCATGGCTCACTGTAACCTCAGTCTCTTGATGTCAAGCAATCCTCCCACCTCAGACTCCCAAGTAGCTGGGTTTACAGTGCACACTACCATGCCCAGCTCTAATTCTATTTATCTTTTTATTTCAATAGCTTTAGGGGGTACAAATGATTGTTGGTTACATGGATGCATTGCATAGTGGCAAAGAAGTCTGGGTTTTAAGTGTGCCCACCACCTCCACCTGTGCACGTTGTACCCCATAGGTGATTTTTCATCCCTTCTCCTCTTTCTGTCCGCCCCTTGGGGGTCTTCAGTGTCCATTATGCCTTTCTTTCTGCCTTTGCAAACCCTTAACTTCGCTCCCACTTGTAAGTAAGAACATGAGGTGTTTGATTTCCCGTTCCTGTGTTACTTCCTTTAGTATGATGGTCTCCAGTTCCATCCAAGTTGCTACAAGACACATTATTTTACTCATTTTTTATAGCCGAATACCCAGCTCTAATTTTAAAGATGAAGTAGCTCTTGTTGATGAAGTAACGGACTCTAAAACCAATTTGACTCATTTGTACATCAATTCAACATGATTTTTTTGAAACTTTTTTTGTGCAAACAGTATTCTTGCTGCCTGGGAAACATCAGTGAACAAAACAGGCAAATATCCCAGCTCTTAAGGGACTTATATTCTAGCAAGAGGAGGTAGATGACAAATAAACATAGGAAGTCATCAAGTTGTATGGTATGTTAGAAGGTGATACACACAAGCTGGGTGCCATAGCTCATGCCTGTAATCCTGGCACTTTGGGAGGTGAAGGCAAGAGAGTTGCCTGAGCCCACAGGTTCAAGACCAGCCTGGGCAGCCTCGTCTCTACAATAAATCAAAAAATTAGCCAGGTGTGGTGGCACAGGCATATAGTTCCAGCTATTTGGAAAGCTGAGGCAGAAGGATCGCCTGATCCCAGCTGCGGTGGCCATGAGCGTGCCACTGCAATCCAGTCTGCGTGACAGAGTGAGACTCCGACTCAAAAAAAAAAAAGGCGATACACACAACAGAAAAAAGAAAAGGAAACTAGGGGAATGGAAGTCCAGAGTGCTCAGCTGGTGTGAAGGAAACTGCGATGTAGAAGGAAATCAGGAAAGGCCTCAGGGAGAAAGTGAGGTTTGAGCAAAGGCTTGAGAAGAGGGTGGAGGAACTACCAAGCAGATACTAGGCAGAAGAGCAGCCCAGGTAGAAGGTACAGCTAGAGCAAAGGCTCTCCGTGTGAACAGATCAGCAGGCTGGAGGGACAGCGAGGAGACCAATGTGGCAAGAATGCAGGAGTCAAGAGGAGTCATGGAGGTGAGATTGGAGAGGTGCGAGGGGCCACATGGTACAAGGCCTTGAAGAGTCTTGTCAAGAACTGGCTTTTACACTGAGTGATTCGGAGAACATGGCAGGGTTTTGAGCAAGGGGGAGACGTGTTGTGACTTCTGTTTTAACAGGCTCACTCTTGCTACGAAGAATAGACTAGCTGGTGATGAGAGTGGACGCAAAGAGATCAGTTGGGAGACTAGTTTCTAGTTCAGGCCAGAATTGAGGCAGCTCAGACCAGGGCAGCAGCAGTAACAGGCAGTGAGAAATGTGTCCAGGGCCTGGATATAATTTCAAGCCTGACCCCAGCACCCTCTTCACTCTCACAGCTGCTTCTGGAATTCTCCTGGCATCCCTCAGACTTCTAGGAATACGGTTTGCAAACCCATGGGCCTGATGACCTGCAAGTCTCCCTCCCTGTTCTGGATCCCAGCTCTAGGGGAGCCAGAACACTCATGGTCAAGAATCTGCATGAGGGATGGTGGGGTCTGCAGGGCCTAATTTTTTTTCCAGTCAAGATTTTAAACTTTGGATAGTGAGAAATGTTTTAGCTTAGAAGTCATCACCATTGTCTATCCCAAACCAACCCTCACCAGCAGTTCTGGCTTCAAGGGCAGGCTCATCTGCCCTTGTTGAGGCAAGAAGTCTAGGGAGAGCCTCAAACGTGCAATGGTCCCTACTATGCATGTTCTACCCCCTTCTCCTCTGGATGACAGAAAGGGACCAGCACCCACTTGGGACCATAAGACCCAGATCCCTCCACAGATGACTTCTGTGCTATTTGCATTGTCATATTCATGATAACTCAGGCATTACCTATGGTGGATTCTCAAAGGAAATAGATTGTGTCGATTCAAGTCCATGCCAATAACTACATAAACACAATATTATTAACAGCAAAATTGCAAAGAGTTTCAAGGTGGATATATGTTTGTTTCTGTCCACTTTAGTTAGTCCTTACAGGCAGCTGCTTGTGATTTGATCCAAGGTTCACCCGCCCAAATTTTCTACCCCTGTAAACTTCTATTTCTGGAATTATCCAAACTTAAGCCAAAATACCACATTGAATTTATCTAAAATGTCAAGTATTCTCAATTAGTAAAGATTGGAGCAATGTCTTGAAGATAGAGAAACAATATCCAGGTTCAACATCATAAACAACAAAAAATAACTATAATTAATAATGTCTGCCGTGGTCACAGGGTAACAATAATGTCATACATTTTATCCCCTTTTTAAGATTTTTTTTTTCTTTTCTATTCTTTCTTTCTTTTTTTTTTTTTTTTTTTGTTTTTTGTTTTTTGAGTCAGAATCTCACTCTATCGCCCAGGCTGGAGTACAGTGACACGCTCATGGCCACCCCAACCATGAATTGCTGGGCTCAGGTGATCCTTCCACCTCAGCCTTCCAAGTAGTTGGAACTACAAGCGTGCACCACCATGCCCAGCTAATTCTTTCTGATTTATTGTAGACATGAGGTCGCGCCAAGTTGCCCGGGCTGGTCCTAATCCGTGCGCTCAGGCAATCCTCTCACCTTGGCCTCCCAAAGTGTTGGGATTATATAGGCGTGAGCCACCGCACCTGGTCAAGCCTTTATTTTTCATTAAAAGGTCCTGTATCCAGAAGGCACCATTTAAAATACAAACATGAACAGCAAGAGATATCAGTAATGAAGCCAGTTGTATATTTATTCGAATATTCTATATATCTTGAGGAATAAATTCTATTTCTTAGGTACAGTATATACCTGAATCCTTAATTGGAGGTAACCTGGCCTAATCTGCTTGGTTTTATGCAAATCTGGTAACATTCAACCCAGCTGTTTATTCTCTTACCTTTTGGCATCATACCTTTCATGAAAGTTACTTTTTGAGCACCCCCACTGTTTGTAAGGCACAATTAGGCACTATCTATATATTAGCTCAAATTATCACCATAGTCCAGCAAAGCAGGTATGATTTATTTCCATTTCCCAGAGAAGGTTCCGGGGCCACACAGGTGGCAGATGAAGGCTCTAAGTCCAGTTCTGCCCATATCCAGCACCTGGCCCTTTCCCTCTAAAAAATCTGGACTCAGCCCTCTGAGCGCCAGCTCAGCCTCCTGCAGAGGGAGATTGCCTGCAGATGGATGTCACTGTTCATCTCAAAGATGACCCTTGTCGTTGAAGCCTGGTGATCTTTGTGATTTTACTAAGTAAAGCCCTGAGGGTAATTAACACTGATTCAATAAAATCCTAAGCCCTTGCCACATCATTTGTTTGCATCTCTTCAATAAAATGGAAATGTCAGCTGGACGTGACGTGCCTCATTCTGCAGATATTTTGAAAGAGATGACTGTTTTCTCAGAGTCCACATTTCCTCTCCAGTCCCCTCCCTTCTCCACTGCTTCCCAAGCCACCTCCTGTCACAGTGGTTGCTGACAAACACCAGGTTTCCGAATGCTGAATCAGGAGCAGGAAATTCCCCAGAAAAGAAATGTGCCTACTTTTCCAGGTCTGCATTTCTGATCTTCATAGAAAAGAAACATTTAGTGGCAGGCTTCCACTGGCGCGGATATTATGAGTTTAGGGTGTAAAAAGCAAAATTTCAAATGAGCATTTTGCCATATGCATCTTTAGTAATGCTTGCAAAGGGGACACAGTGACAGGTTTCATCCACAGCATTTAACCCACAAGTGTCTACTGTGCACACAGGGAGATTAAGTTGGCCTGGGTAATGAAGGAGGGCTTCATGGGGGAGGCATGAATGCCTATATCTGCATCTCTCTCTAACTGGAAGCTTAGATCTGACTCAGGCTCTGGGGTCAGACTTCCTCCTCTTGAACCCCAGCTCTACTTCTTACTAGTTTTGTGACCTAGAACATATGTCTTTCTTTTTATTTTTGAATTGGGGTTCTCCTGAGTAGCAGAGACTATAGGCACTCGCCACCACATCTGGTTAATTATTTTACTTTTGGTAGAGACGAGGTCTCACTGTGTTGTATAGGCTGGCCTCAAACTCCTGGGCTCAAGCAATTCTCCTGCTTTGGCCTCCCAAAGTGCTGGGATTACAGGCATGAGCCACCACACCCAACATGGACACATTTCTTAACCTCTCTGTTCTTTAGTTTCCATAAATTGGAGGTTAAAATTGAGCCTATAAAAATTCTGGAGTGGTTGTGAGAAGAAAATATGACACTGGGAGTAAAAAGGTTAGCATAGCTTAATACATTATATAGGCTGGGCACGGTGACTGATGCCTGTAATCCCAGCACTTTGGGAGGTGGAGGTGAGAGGACTGCCTGAGCCCACAGGTTTGAAACCAAATGGGCAATTTGGCGAGACCTCGTCTCTACAATAAATCACAAAATTAACTGAGCATGGTGGCACACACCTGTAGTTCCAGCTAGGAGGCTTTTGCAGAAGGATCATCTGAGCCCAGCAGGTCGAGGCTGCAGTGGCTGTGAGCATGCCGCTACACTCCAGCCTGGGTGACAGAGTGAGACTCTGATTCAAAAAATAAAATAAAATACATCATATAAACTCAGTGAGTAGTCACTGTTATTGTTATTACTATTATTGTTTAGAATTGGGTACAGGAAATGAATCATTGGCACCTTCACACTGGCAAGAGGGGTGCACAAAGGGTGTTTTCAAGCAGGGCAGGAAATTAGATCTTTAAAGGGTGCTTGACCAAAGCAGTTATAGTCTGTGGTTCTCTGTCTCTCCATCTCCTCTCCTCCTGTCATCAGGCTTCTTCTAAGGAGTAGAGGCACTGGTGGGCAAAGGCCAATATTTCCAATTTATGTCAAATTAGCCTGAGCGACCTCAGAGGAAAGAAGAGTCACATGATCCCTAGGGAAGTCACTGGCTGACCAGCTTGGTCATGTGACCCTCCTGGGGCCAATCACAATAACCAAGAAGAGAGCACTTCAAGGACAGGAAGTACCCCTCAGCAGAGCCTCATGGAGAGCTGAAGGGGCAGCTCCTCAGGAAATGAGAGTGCTTCCCCAGAAGAGAGAGGACACTTTTTGCTGCCAAGGCAAAAACAACAGATGTAGGTGCCCCAGCATGCACCCTCTGTACATAAAAAGAAGCTTACCTGGCCGCATGTGGATACATAACTTTATGAATAACCAAATAACCTTCTTTATGATGGGAAAATGTGTTATGTAAGCCAACTTAGGAGGCTAAATCTGAAAACAACAAAAAAGCAAATATCTATCTGTCCTGCTAGTATGTGCAAAACAAATTTTAAAATGTTCATCAGCTCATTGTTGATTTTATAACTTCCTTTTTTCAGCTTCTTAGGTTTTCATTCTAAGTTGTGGTAACTTGTTAAATTTTCTTGTCCTACAGAGTTTCTTAAATAGTTTTTGTTTTGTTTGTATTTGTAAGGAGAAAACATTCTGCTATAGATATAAGTTGTCAGTAATAAAATTTACAAAGAATATGCTTGGGTGGTTTCTTTAGTCCATGCCAGCTCTGGCATGTCTCCCTTTCTTTTCTCTCTTCTTTCACTACTAAACTTTGTTTTAAAACTTTAAAAAAAGAGAGAGAATATGCTTCAAAAAACCTTGCCTCGTTTCATGGTGTGTAATGCCATTGTAGCAAATTTACAAATAATTAAATTTCTCTGTTTGATGATTTGGAATAAGGTGGCAATGGAATGAATGCAGGTGATTTAAAAGTATCTCTTGTATGCTTTGTTGAATTATTCAGTGATTTCATAAACATTTCTTAAGGTTCTATTTGTGTGTGTGTGTGTGTGTGTGTGTGTGTGTGTGTGTGTGTGTGTGCGCGTGTTTACCAATTTGAATGAAACCTGTCGAACTAAGAGAAGCAAACAAGTCAGCAATGTTCCTAGCCCTTGAACTCTTGGGACTCTCTGAGTACTTCCCTGACTTAAAAAACTACCAGACACCTGACTCAATCTGACTGTATTTAAGCATGTTGATAAGCCAAAACAGATGAAATGATACATTTAAAACATTAATGAATAAATGGTTACCTTTTCCAGGAGAAGAGGGGCAACCACTGGGAGAGGGAACAATAGGGCTTTGGGCTGCTGGTCATGTCCTATTTCTTATATTTTAATTTAAAAATATATCCTACAGTTAAACTGACTTTTCTCTTTTGGCATTCTGTGAATTTTAACACATGTATATCTTTATGTAATCACCATCACAAACAGAATTTGGGGGTTCTGTCAGCCAAAAAATGAAAACCGCACCCTTGTGCTAGCCTTTTATAATCACACCCTCTCTCACCCCTTAACCCCTGGCAATCACCGATCTGTCCTCCATCACTATAGTTTAGTCTTTGCAAGCACACCACATAAATGGAACCCCACATGATGTAATCCCTTGAGACAGGCTTTTTTCATCTCTCATATGAACTTTAAGATTCAAGCCGGGCTCGGTGGCTCAGCCTGTAATCCTGCGCTTTGGGAGGCTGAGGTGAGTGGATTGCCTGAGCCCGCGGGTTCGAGACCCACCCGGGCAACTTGGCGAGACCTCATCTCTACAAAATCAAAAATTAGCCGGGCGTGGTAGTGCGCACCTGTAGTTCCAGCTACTTGGAAGGCTGAGGTGGAAGGATCGCCAGAGCCCAGCAGGTCGAGGCTGCGGTGGCCGGGAGCGGCCACTGTACTCCAACCTGGGCGACAGAGTGAGACTCTAACTCAAAAAAAAAAAAAAAAAAAAGATTCTTCATGTATCAACAGTGAGTTCCATTTTATTGCTGAGTAGTATTCCATAGGATGGGCATACCACAGCTTATTTATTCACTCACTAGTCGAAGGAAATTTGTATTTCCTCTTTTTGGTGATTATGAATAGAACTGCTATAAACAGTTGTGTATAGGTTTTAATGTAAACATGTTCCATTTTCTAACCTGGGTGGTAGCTATACAGGTTAAGTTTTCCTTGTGATTATCATTGAGCTGAGGCTTTTTGTTCTATCACTCATTTCTCTATGCATATTTTTAAATAAAAGGGGGTTTTAAATATCATTGAGGCCGGGCATGGTGGCTCATGCCTATAATCCCCTCACTTTGGGAGCTGAGGAGCGAGAAATGCTTGAGCCCAGGAGTTCGAGACCAGGTTAGGCAACATAGCAGGACCTTGTCTCTACAAAATGTTTAATAATAATTTAAAAAATTATCTGGGCATAGTGGCATGGGCTTGTAGTCTCAGCTAGTGAGGAGGCTGAGGTGGGAGGATTGTCTGAGCCCAGGAGGTTGAGGCTGCAGTGAGTTGTGATTGTGCCACTGCCCTCCAGCCTGGGTGACAGAGTGAGATCCTAACTCAAAAATATACATACAAATATATGTGTATATAAATATCTGGTAAGTATCAGAGAAAGAAAATTTTCTAATGGAGTAAATGTTTGAAAAATAAATTTCCATGTGGCACGAGGTCTTGCCAAGTTGCCTAGTCTGGTCTTGAACCCGTGGGCTGAGGCAATCCTCTCGCCTCCGCCTCCCAATGTGCTGGGGTCAGAGGCATGAGCCATCATGCCCAGCCATATTAACTTTTTAATTAGTTCTGTATACTTGGATCTTCCCACACATGGCTCAGCCATGTAGGAATGAGGAAGGGAGGACTTAGGTTACCACACAATGACGGGATGCTTTATTGCCTATAGGCTGTTGGAGAAAAGCATGGATGTGCTTTGACATTTATGGTATTTTTTCCCCTTCCATTGTCATGAAAGAACAAAACCAAATCACAGTGTACTCAACAGGGCCATAATCCCATGGCCAGATGCTAAAGAAACTCTAGCTAAAGTGGGTATCAATTCAAGTCAATTTGTGATAAATACAATCGAAACATCTAGGTCACATGAACCTTCCTTGGCCCACAGGCTGAAGCCCATACACGAGTCACACTAGCTGAGGGTCCCTAGGGAATATGCTGGGGAAAGCTACTGGAGAGTTCCTGAAGGAGTCACCTCTTCAGCATCTGAAGACCAGCTTCATGGGGCAAGAGTCACTGATGGCAGACAAGTTTCCATTTATGTTGGTGGCCCATTAGGACTGGGTGCTCATTGCAAAGAGATGGGAAGAGGGGGACCCACTGTGGGTGGACAATAGGGAGTCACTTTAGGTTCTTGCTTAGGGGAATGAAGTGCTGAAAGACATAGAATGTCAATAAGAAAAACTTTGCCTTGAGTATTGGTTTTTTTTTTTTTTTGTCAGAGTCTCACTCTCTCACCCAGGCTGGAGTATAGTGGCACAATCATGGCTCGCTGCAGCCTCAAATTCCTGGACTCAGGCAATCCTTCCACATCAGCCTCCCGAGTAGCCAGGACTACAGTACACACTACCATACCTGGCTACCTTTTTTAAATTTTTTGTAGAAACAATGTCTCACTATGTTGCCAAGGCTGGTCTCAAACTCCTGGGCTCAAACAATCCCCTTACCTCGGCCTCAAAGAGCAGGGATTACAGGCATGAGTCTCCATGCCTGGCCTGTTTTGGCTTCTTAAGCAAGGAAGAAAGGTATTTCCAAATACAAGCTCTCGGGGAAACAGCAAAAATGGTATTGGATTTTTTATTTTGTTTTCATTTATTTATTTAGAAAAAAAGAGGATAAAGATTTAAAAAGAGAGATATTGGTTAAGACAAAATATACCTGTGCGCCCATTGTTCCCCTTGGTCATCCCATGAAAGAAATGCATGTTTGCCTGTCTTTAGCTACCTAGCATCTGAACTGTCTTTCTACGTTTCAGAATTCCCTGTCCAGTTTGAGGACTGATTAGGACTCAAAGCCTAGTTCTCACCACAGAAGCTGAAAAGGCCAAACTCATTCTCCCAGGCTTCCTTGTTACTAGGGCAGGAGCCCAGTCCTAGCTTGACCAACCAAACGTCCACAGACAAGGCCTCAGAGAAGCCTGGACAGGATGACAGCAGCACGGGCTCTCGGGGACACTAGGAACAGCAGCAGCAGTGCCAGGATTAGTGCTTAATGGTGCCTGTATCAGCATCTTTGAGAGGCTGATTGATTGGTGAATGTGCTCTTGTTCTGACTAAACAGACTCCTTCTGTTTCTCCCATTTTCCAAGTCTTGTCTTCCAGTCTTCTTAGAAACCAAGATCTTGTTAATAAACTCCTTTCTGCTTAGATGACCAAAGTTAGTTCCAATAGCTTGCAATGAAGAACCTTGGGTAGTAAAGTGAAGGATCCTACACCCAACTTCCTAAAGGCTTTGTCATGGTTTGCCCATCTTTCTACAAGAGGGACAACTTTATTAGCACACCTTAATCACAAAAGCTGTGTGAAGAGTTCCTGGAGGAAAATATGACTATTGCATTTATGTCAAAGGACTAATGAAAGCCATCCCTTTTTCTTATTACAAATTCATAATCTTACCCTGAGAAGGGCACATCTTGTGTGCATTATCAGCTGAAAAAGAAAAGGAGCTCACCAGGAAATGACTTGAAGAAAATGCTCTGTGGACACTCTGACAAGTGATGTATCTTCCAAATGGCTTCCAGACAAAATTGAGTCTCCTAAGGGCAAGAGGTTACAATAACCCAGTAAGACTCAGATTCCAAAACTGTTGTGTAGAAGAAAGTGATGTGAAGGCCAGAGTCATTTCTCACCAAGTCCTCGCTTGGCCAATCAGATGTCGGCAGACAAAACCTCAGAAAAGCAGGACTGATGTGACAGTAAGTCTGTATTTTTAAAATGCCTAAGTTGCCTGTGTCTTTCTTCAAATACTCCTATCTCATGCAATTACTGTGGCACTGGTAGACGGACAGCTGAATCCTTCTTCTAAAACCATCTGGAATAAGGTTAAGTCAACTGTCTAACCTCAAGTTGCTAATCCAAAAGCAGTGGCCAGGGCAACATGCAGCACACATTATTTTATTTTTACAAGCTTAAATGGCAAGTTTTTCAAGGGGTGATTTCTGATTCTTTTATGTTTCCTTTTTAGTGCTGAGTGTAGTCTTACATGCTATAGGCGACCAGACATAGACTCCTGTCCCTCTATATCTGGTTTCCTTCTTCCCCTCCCTCAGGGAGCAGCCTCCAGCTAAGGCTGGTCTCTGAAAGACATGCATATTCCCAGTGAGGAGTCATGGGGTGCCGGTGATCAAGCAACCCTGGAAGCAATGGGGGCACCACTCTTAATGTAATTGTAAACACGGTATGGCAATTTGAATAATTTACATGCTCAGTTTTAAAACTGCTTGCTGTACTGTTCCAAGATGCAGATTCCTCACTGACCAGCTGCCATGGGTGTCTCCTATAAGTTCTGATAAATCAATGTCTTTCCTTGTTGGACCTTCAGGTGACTTCTTTGGAACAGGCAAACATTACACACAAGCTCTCTCAGATTTGTGGTTGCCATGTTACAAGAGTCAAAATGATCAGAGTCATCCATGACCAGGATATAGCAGTAGCCTGAATTAGGTCATGCAAACAGACATAGTCAGGGCTGCCTCTATGGTCGGGCATATTGTGCACTGGGAATGGAGGGATGGGGCAAGAATACTCACATTACAGACAGTGTATTATTATTGTATTTTCCTACAGAAATGTCCAGGATGGGGTGCTTTTTAGTAATTCACACCAAGGCACTGCCACCACCATATGAGCTGGCAACAACCTCGTAAAGAGATTTCAAGCCCATGAATTACTAGGCGGAGGATGGAGCAGCAAGAAAAATTCTCCTTTAATAAGCAGTTGTAGCCGGCACAGTGGCTTGTGCCTGTAGTCCCAACACTTTGGGAGATGGAGGTAAGAGGATTGCTGAGCCCAGGGATTAGACCACCCTGGGCAACTTAACAAGACCTCATCTCTACAGTAAATCAAAAAATTAGCCAGGTGTACACACCTGTAGTTCCTGCTACTTGGAAGACTGAGGTGGAAGGATCGCCTGAGACCAGCAGGTCAAGACCGTGGTAATGATGAGCATGCCACTGCATTCCAGCCTGGGCGACAGAGTGAGACACCAACTCAAAATAAATAAATAAATAAACAGTTGTTTTACTTGTTTTACATGTGGTGAAATGTTTGGGAGTCAGCACATTATATTAGCTCAATGAGGCACGGGATTAAAAACCTCTGCCTTCTTACACTCCCTAGCTCATATCACAGTCATTGGACTCCACACCACTTGCTACTAGAGGGAGGGGTAGATGAGAGCATGGACTGTTGATGATGTGCAGGACCACAGCATCTGGGTCATGTCCCTGGAAAGCCGCATCATCAACGCACAGCACAAGAGCACTCAGTTCAGTCCTGGGGCTGTGCCCAGCGTGATAAAGGGGGCAGGGGGAGGGACTCTGCATGGAGCAGCTGATTAGATCATGTCATGGCTTAAATCAATGGCTCTCAGTGGGTTGATATCCTATCTCCAGGGGCATATTGGTCATTTGAGAGGGAATTTTTGGTCAACACAATGATTGTAAGAACACCGTGCACATCTGGCAGGTAAACTAGGGATGCTAAGCAACCTGCAAGGGACAAGACAGTTCCATCCAACAAAGAACTTTCATGAGTCTGGAATGATTTTTGAATGTTCCAGCAGGTATTCCCACAGTGGAAATTCTTTTTATAATTATATGAGTTTAGAATCTGATTTTGTTTCACACGTAACATGAAGTAGTTTTTGCATTGTCTTAATATATGTACTGATTTTCTAAGAGTGCAACTACTATGCAAATCAGAGGAAGCTTGTACTTTGTTTGAAAAGGCATCAAGAGTTGTTCATCATTGCAAAGAACCAGGACTGCACACACTTGTGTTAGTCTGCTCTTGGAACTTTCCCATGTCAAAATGTAACAAAGATTTGAGATTCCTTTAGATAGATTCTTTAGCAGATTTAGATTCAACTAGTATTACATTGAGTGCAAAAATCTAACTGCATTTCATTAGTATATTTTTTTTATATTTAAAATGTTGCCATCACATACTTCTAACTTTTTAGAATGATGATAAGAAATGGAGTATTTTTTTTAAGTTGGCATCTCACTCTGTTGCCCAGGCTGGAAGGTAGCGGCACAATCGTGGCTCACTGCAGCCTCAATCTTCTGAACTCAGGCGATCCTTCTGCCTCAGTCTCCCATGTAGTGGGACTACAAATACATGCCACTACACCCAGGCTAATTTTTTGGTTTTTGTAGAGATAAGGTCTCGCTATGTTACGTAGGCTGGTTTCGAACAGCTGGGCTTAAGCAATCCTCTAGCCTTGGCCTCCCAAAGTGCTGAGATTACAGGCGTGAACCATTGTGCCCGGGCAAGAAATCTAGTATTGAAATCACATTTATTTTAATGTTGCCTGTTGTTTTTCCTTCTTACTCTACTCACGATGTTCAATGTTTACTCAATGGCCTCCTGAATGATTATTCATTTTTAAACCCACTTCTAATTCTGCATCACCTATTGAAGAATGTACACACACACACACACACACACACACACACACACACACACACACTCACACACACAGTCCCCAAAGCCTTTTTAAGCACTAGAGATGGGATTTTAAAAAACTTGACATGGGCAGAATTTCATGGGCAGGAAGAAGTGTGTTTTCCAGGAAACGGTGTCACTCTTCTGTCCATGTCATAACAAAGGCATGATGAGCTCTTTTATATATGTGTGTGTGTGTGTGTGTGTAGACATATATATGTTTTATTTTATTTTATTTTAAAAGATGTGGGGTACAATTAGATTCTGCTCTTAAAATTAAGGCTCAGCCCATTAGTGAGAGTACATCTCACTTCCTCATCTTCTCCACCCTATTGATGTGTAGTTTATCTTATTTCCCACTTTCTCTGATCACAGATAAGCAACTCTGGTCTGCTATTACTCATCCTAATGTTAGTTTCCACTTTGGTGTGCTCTCTGGCTACCACCCCTCTTTCGCTTTTTTTACATTTGTATATTGAGTATCTTATCTGCTTTCTTTGCTTACAGCCCAACTCATTTACTATGACTGAGTGCAACTGTCTGACCAATTCATTATGTCTTCAGTGAAATCATACCTTACAATTTATATGCTGAAATAAGTTTTATCATTATTACCTTGACTTTATGTTTCCATTATAGTTGTGACATTATATTGATTTTTTAAAAGTTATATATGCAGGACAGGTGCAGTGGCTCATGCCTATCACCCCAGCATTTTGGGAGGCCGAGGTGAGAGAATTGCCTGAGCCTGTGGGTTCGAGACCAGCCTGGGCAACTTGGCAAGACCTCGTCTCTACAAATAAAAAAATTAGCTGGGCGTGGTGGCGCATACCTGTAGTTCTGCCTCCTTGGAAGGCTGAGAAGGAAGGATCACCTGAGACCAGCAGGTTGAGGCTACAGTGGCTGTGAGCGTGCCACTGCACTCTGTAAGAGGTGATGAATTGTGTGGAATCTGTGTGAAACCTTACATATTAAGTGTGATGAATTATGTGAAATGTAATGAAACTATGACCTCATATATTAAGTATGCCGAAACTGTGTGCTGTGACCTGTCCCCTAAAACTTAGTAATTCTTGGAAACCCTGGAAAGAACGCCCTACTTGGAAACCCCAAGTAGCAATGTTAGATAAGCTAACCAGCTTTTTCTGCTTCTGTAACCCTTGCTGGCAGTGTGTAAGTGTTGTGCGATAAGCCCCTTTCAAATTCTGGTGGACTTTTCTGTTTGAACTGTGGTGGGCTAGTCCCCTTCTGGCAGGCTTTGTGTTGTTTGAATTTGAATTATAACAGCCTTGTGGATAGGGCAGGCTTTTGCCTATTTAAGAAAGGCCCCTGCCACAGTGTGGGGCCCTCGACTAGAGACCTGCGAGTCTGGTGAGTGGCCCTGGCCAGTCGAACCTGGCTAATAAACTTCTCTTGGTAAATTGTGTGTTGGTGCTGTGAATCAAATGCTCGGACCCCACATCATTTGGTGCATTGGCCGGGAAACGAGTGCTTGACATGGTCCTTTACACCGACTGGCCTTGTGAACCTGCTAGCCTGTAGACTCGTGACATTTGTTAGCACTGGAGCAGGGCTGTCGACGGGCCTGGAATGGACTCTCAGGAAGCCGACTACCAGCGGGCTCAGTGTTCGCCATCCCTGGCAGACTCACAACGCCTCTGGAGTCCTCAGAGAGGTAAGCCAGGTTCCTGTTCTGTATGTGCACACGTCTGTTTGGACTTCCAGGAAAGCTGGACGCAGCGTTACTTCCTGAGTCCAGGGTCCCGATGAGATGTCACCAGGGTCCCCTGTTTTGGGTCTGCCCTCGGGCAATCAGGCTGGGCCTTGTCTTTGTCTCATTGTGCTTTGTGTTCATAACTGTCGTGTCTTCTATTGCTCTTATTGTTGTTGATGTCATGGGGCAGTCAGGCTCTCGGCCAAACACCCCCCAGAACTGGTCTTGCATCATTTTAAAGATCTCCAAAATGCTGCACAGCAAACACCTGGAGACCAGGTGTTTAGGAATAAGCTAACTACTCTCTGTTCTTCTGAATGGCCAAATCTTGTAAACAGTAATTGGTCATCAGAAGGAACTTTTAACCCCTCAGCAATAGAGAAAGTCCTTCCGGCTACTTGGAAGGCTGAGGCAGAAGGATCGCCGGAGTCCAGCAGGTCAAGGCTGTGGTGGCCAGAAGTGACCACTGCACTCCAGTCTGGGCAACTGAGTGAGACTCCAACTCAAAAAAAAAATAGAGAAAGTTCAATGGATCATCTACCGACGCCACCCAGACCAGATCCCATACATCACTGCTTGGTATTACCTCATCCTACGGCAGCCGTCATGAATGAGGAAGGCTGAATCTAACCCTCTTCATGTTTTAGCCTTACAGGAAACTACTAAAGCTAAGCCTCCAGTCCTCCCACCTCCACTGGAGGATGGTGAGACTCCACCACCATATCCTGCGGCGGGATGGGGACAGGGAGAACAAGAAATCTTTAGTCCAGCACATACTAGGAGTGGATCCTCTTACCAGCCCCTCTACCCCACTCTCTCTCTGCCTCCCGTGGAGGGCCCAACAGCCCCCCACCAACCAACAAGTCTGGACTCAACCTCCGGGACCTTAGGGGAAACCCCAGTCATCCTCCCTCTGCGGCAAGCCACAGGGGTGAATGTGGAGGGGACAGGAGCCCAGCCTTTCATGTTCTATGTCCCTTCTTCTACCAATGATTTGTGCAATTGGAAGCAACAAAACCCGCCATTTGCTGAAAGCCTTATTTCTCTCTTAGAAACTATTTTCGATATGCACCAGCCTACATGGGATGACTGCCAGCAGCTTCTCCAGGTCCTCTTCACTGCAGAAGAGAGGGAGCAAATTCGGCAGGAAACAAGAAAGCTAATCCTGGGACCTGATGGCCGACCGGCTGAGCATGTATGTCTGGAGCGTATCTTCCCCTCTGATAGGCTGGACTGGGACCCCAACACTGATCACGGTAGGGAGTGTCTCATCACCTACCGCTGGACTCTAATGGGGGTCTCCGGGCTGCCGCAAGGCACCCTACAAATCTGTCTAAGGTAAACGAGGGACCACAGGAATCTCCCATCGCTTTTCTGGAGCACCTCATGGAGGCTTATTGAACATATACTCCGATAGACCCAGAAGCCCCAGAAAATTGGAGGGCATTGTTCATAGCCTTTATCTCCCAGTCAGCCCCTGATATCAGAAAGAAACTGCAGAAAATTCAAGGGTTTGAAGGAAAAAGTTTGTCAAAATTAATCGAGATAGCCCAAAAGGTTTATAATAGCAGAGATTCTTCTAAGGATAGACAGGCAAAGAAACTAGCTAAAGTAATGGTTGCAGCTTTGGAAGGAACTCGGCTGACACAGCAGACAAGGGAATGGAGAAAAGGGTACAGGAAGAAAAATCCCCTTAGGCAAGGACCAGTGTGCCTTTTGCAAGAAAAGGGGACACTGGAAAAAGGACTGCCCAGACAGGCCAAGAAAATGTCCCCCTACCTCAGAGTCACAGCAACCAACTCCAGTGCTGGTCTCCGGGCGGCCAGTATTCTGGTGCCCTGTCAATCACCTTGGAACATGCCATTGCTCCCAGTAAGAAAAGCTGGTACGGGGAGTGCAGGACCTCTGAGAAGTCAACAAGTGAGTGGAAGACATCCACCCAACAGTCCCAAATCCGTACACTCTCTTAACTGAGCTTCCTTCTGAGCGACAGCTCTACACTGTTTTAGATCTCAAAGATGCCTTTTTCAGCATCCCATTGGCCAAACAGAGTCAACTCCTGTTCGCCTTTGAATGGGCAGACCCGGAGATGGGACAACACGGCCATCTCACATGGATACAGCTCCCACAAGGATTTAAGAACTCTCCCATGCTGTTCAATGAAGCCCTCCAAGAAGACCTGCTGTTCTTCCAAAGGAGCAACCCTCAGGTAACCATGTTGCAATATGTAGATGACTTGCTCATTGCTGCTGAGACAAATGAAGACAGTCTATGGGCCACCAGAGACCTCCTGAGGGAATTGGGAATGCTGGGGTAACGAGTGTTGGCAGAGAAAGCCCAGCTCTGCACTACTGCAGCTACCTACCTTGGGTACGTCCTTCAGGGAGGTAAGAGGGCTCTATTGAGTCAGCGTGTCCAGGCTGTGATCAACATCCTGGTGCCGGGAACAAAAAAGCAGGTCAGGGAATTCCTGGGAGTAGCAGGATACTGCAGGCTCTGGATTCCGTGATTCGCTGAAATCGCTAAGCCCTTATATGAACTCACTAAGGGCCCAGAAAAAGAATTCCAATGGACCCCAGAGCGGGAGAAAGCCTTCCAAAACTTGAAGAAAGCCTTAGCTTCGGCTCCAGCATTGGCCCTACCAGATCTCGAGAAGCCTTTCCACCTCTTTGTAGATGAGAACCAGAGAGTCGCCCAGGGGGTCCTAACCCAAAACTTGGGCCTTGGAATAGGCCAGTGGCATACTTATCAAAGAAACTAGACCCAGTTGTGGCAGGATGACCAGCCTGCCTACAAAGCATTGCAGCTGTGGCTATGTTGATAAAGGACTCAGACAAGTTAACACTAGGACAGGACCTAACTGTCATAGCCACACATGCAATAGAAGCCCTTCTCTGAGGGGCCCCAGCTAAATGGATTTCCAACGCCCGATTCATCCATTATCAGGCTTTGCTTCTCAACCAGCCACGCATTAGGTTCCAGCGTACTGCCAGCCTAAACCCTGCCACCTTGCTGCCGGCCGGGACATGTGGCACCCATGACTGCATCGAACTCACTGAGTTCCTCCAGAAGCCGTGCCCAGACCTAAGGGACGTTCCTGGCCAGAACTGGACTTAACCCTCTACATGGATGGTAGCTTTATGGAGAATGGAACCAGGTACTCGGGGGCAGCAGTACAGGACATAATATGGGCCGAACCCCTTCTCCAAGGGACCTCAGCCCAAAAGGCAGAATTAATCACCTTAACTGAAGCCCTAAAAGCAGGCGCAGGAAAGACTGTTAATTAACATTTATACTGATAGCAGGTATGTCTTTGCAACTGTGCATGTACATGGCACAATCTACAAGGAGAGGGGATTGCTTACCGCTAAGGGAAAACTATAAATAACAGGGAGGAAATTCTGAACCTCTTGGTGACAGTTTGGACCCCAACAAAGGTGGCTGTTATACACTGCCCAGGCCACCAGCAGGGGAAACTCAAATGAGGCAGTTGGCAACAGGAAAGCGGATCAAATGGCCAAAGAGGTGGCCCGCCGTCGCACTGTCTGCCTGCTGACACTTCCTTCCCCGGTATTATATGAGCTGCCGATTTACACGGAGGAAGATTTCTGTGCGCCACAAAAACTGAATGTGACCACGAAGCCAGATGGATGGATACAGCTCCAAGACAGAAGGACCTTCCTTCCCCAAGCCCTGGGACACAAGCTCTTACAACAACTTCATGGAGGCACTCATCTGGGAAAAACCAAACTAACCGAACTTATAAGAAAGGAGTTCTACTTACCCCACCTGGACCAGCTGGCCCAGGAACTTGTCCAAAGCTGCATACCCTCCCAGCAGACTAATGCCACTAAGGTCAGTGTATCCACCCAAGGAGCCCGACACTGGGGATTAACCCCTGGGAGACATTGGGAAATAGATTTTACAGAGGTAAGACCAGGGCAATATGGATATAAATACTTGTTAATCTTGGTAGACACTTTCTCGGGATGGGTTCAAGCATTTCCTACGAAAGCAGAAACTGCATCTGTAACAGTAAAGAAGCTTTGAAACAACATCATCCCGAGATATGGTCTCCCTATCTCAATAGGATCAGATAATGGTCTGGCCTTTGTCTCCAAACTTATGGAAGATATGGCAAAGGCTCTGGGAATAAATTGGAAATTACACTGTGCTTATCATCCTCAAAGTTCAGGACAGGTAGAAAGAATGAATCGAACACTTAAGGCGACCTTAACCAAATTAACCCTAGAGACCGGCGAGGGATGGGTGATGCTCCTTCCCTATGCCCTCCTAAGGGCAAGATGTACCCCCTACATCAAGGACCAACTCCCTTTCTAATCCTTTTCAGGAAGCCCCCGCCACTACTTCCAACAGTAGGTTTAGAAAAAGTACTAGAACTGTCTAACCATAACTTACTTCAGTCACTACAGGCACTTCAAAAAGTACAAAACTCAGTGACTGAGACCGTGCAAGCCGCCTTCCAGGAACCGGGTCAGGTAAATCCTCACCCATACCAACCCGGAGACCAAGTATGGGTCAAACGGCACAAAACCGAGATTCTAACCCCAAGATGGAAAGGCCCACATGTGGTAATCTTGAGTACCCCAACAGCGGTGAAGGTCAGCGGTGTCTGTCCCTGGATCCATCATTCCCAACTAAAGAAGGCAGACCCACCCGCCGAGACCAGCAAGGAACCACCGATGAGATGAAAGGTCATCAAGCCGGCTGCCACTAAAGATAAGACTTTCGGGGGCCCCGATTCCCTAGGTCCATTGTGTAACTGGAGGCAACTGTGTCCTGTCCTCTCAGGGGGGCTGGTAGCCCTCCTTATTCTTTTAAGCCTTCCCCATTATGAAGCTCATCACTATGCCCCAGGAAAATATTCCTGGGACCTAACAAATGCTGAAGCTAGAACTGTAATATCTTCTTATTATGGAAATGGGCAACCAGTCTTTAACTTTGACCTTTGTGAATTGTGGCCTAGTTTAACATGGGGGTGTAGTGCTAACAATTTAAAAGCAGAAAAACAGCTTACAAAGTGAAACTTCTATGCCTGCCCGGCTGCTGGCCCCAACTGCTGTCACCAGTTGCAGCAGTTCCACTGTGCGTCATGGGGCTGTGTAACTATAGCCACCTGGGGAACTAACAAGGACCCCTACATAAGCCTTCATAAACAGAAGCCTGCTTCCCCTTGCAAGCAAATTAGAACTTGCAATCCACTAAAAATTACTGTTCTGCAATGGGACAAATGGCAGTCAGGGAAAACATGAGGACTCTGATTGGATGCCTCGGCAGTGGATCCCGGAATGAGATTCACTATACAGAAAAAGGTTATACCCCAAGTCAATACCCCCGTGGATCCTAACCGTAATTTCTTCCTGCCAATGCACGGGCACCCGAACCCACTCAGAAAAAATCCGAGTCAGCCAATTCTGCCCCGGTAGCTATAATTACTCCAAAACCTAGAAAGCCAAATGTTGCTCTCCCCATTGTCCTACCCGGAAGCGTAAGTCACTTCCTTCCCATGTTGTCAGCAGTTCACCAGCTTGCTAACGCTACATGTCCTAACTTGACGAGGGACTGTTGATTATGGCTAGACCCCTGTCCCCCGTATTATGTAGGATTAGCTGTCAATAGGTAATACTGAGAAGCACAAATGCATTCTCAACTGTACCACTGCCCAGTTTTGGGGATTATGTCATAGGGGCGAAGATCCGGCCCTCACCTTAGGAGATCTCCAAGGCCAAGGAATCTGCCTCCATACTTCATCCTGTAATATAGAAATCTCCCCATACCAAGAAGCCTGCACGGCCTCTACTAGAATAAATGTCTATCCCAGTTGAGCACTCCTGAGAGCCTCTATATGGCTGTTGCACCCCCCACTACCTGGTTTGCCTGCACACGAGGCATAACTCTGTGTGTTGCCATGGAGCTCCTCCAAGACAGTTCAAAACTTTGCATTCTAGTACACATATTACCCCAGGTATATATTGTTGAAGGGCCTGCAGGGTGGGAGCAACTTGAACTCCTAACCCCTACCCAGACTAAACGAGTCCCCGTCTTGGTGCTCCTCCTTGTAGGGTTAGGGATTGCAGGATCAACGGCTTTAGGTACAGCAGCCCTAACTGTAGGAAGCCAAAATCTTAGAGAACTAAGTATACATGTTAACACGGATCTCCAAAATCTTGAAACTAGCATATCCCAGCTAGAACAACAGGTAGACTCGTTGGCTGAAGTAATGCTCCAAAATAGAAGGGGGCTGGACCTCCTCTTTATGAAAGAAGGACTATGCGCGGCACTAGAGAAGATCTATTGCTTTTATGCCAACAAATCAGGAATAATCCGAGAAACTCTTGCCCTAGTCAGAGAAAGTATTAAACGTAAAGAGTCAAAAATACAGGCCTCAGAAAACCGGTATCAATCCTTATTTTCCTGGGCTCCCTGGCTCACAACCTTGGTCTCAGCCTTCACAGAACCGCTGCTCTTAGTTCTAATATGTGTGACCATAGGGCTGTGCATGATTAAAAGCCTTCTAAATTACATAAAGCACAGGTTAACTCCCACAAACTTAATGATACTAAAAACCCAAACCAGGTCTCTATACGAAGAGTCAATGATTTAACTCTAGGAACAACTCAAAGGGGGAAAATGTAAGAGGTGATGAATTGTTTGGAACCTGTGTGAAACCTTATATATTAAGTGTGATGAATTATGTGAAATGTAATGAAATTATGACCTCATATATTAAGTATGCCGAAACTGTGTGTTGTGACCTCTTCCCTAAAACTTAATAATTCTTGGAAACCCTGGAAAGAATGCCCTACTTGGAAACCGCAAGTGACTATGTTAGATAAGTTAACCAGCTTTTTCTGCTTCTGTAACCCTCGCTGGCAGTGTGTAAGTGCTGTGCGAAAAGCCCCTTTCAAATTCTGGCGGGTTTTTCTCTGAATTGTGGCAGGCAAGCCCCTCTTCTGGCAGGCTTTGTGTTGTTCGAATTTGAATTATAACGGCCTTGTGGATTGGGAGAGCTTTTGCCTATTTAAGAAAGGCCCCTGCCGCGGTGTGGGGCCCTCGCCTAGTGACCTGCGAGTCTGGTGGTGGCCCTGGCCAGTCGAACCCGGCTAATAAACGTCTCTCTTGGTAAATTGTGTGTCGGTGCCATGAATCAAACGCTCGGACCGCACATCAACTCCAGCCTGGGAGACAGAGAGAGACTCCAACTAAAAAAAAAAAAAAAAGTTATACATGCAGGTAGGTTTTATTACCAACGAATTTTATTTTAGGATATAATTCATTTGCCATAAAATCAAGACAAACTGCCAAAGGTCAGATGAAGAATACACTTGGGTTGGAAAACCCTGCCCATCCTGGGCCCTTGTCCCTCTGAGAGACACAAGAAGCAAGACAATTTGATCTATGGTCACTGGGCCGCAATTGCTGAATGTGGGAAGGCGTGGGTGGTGGTGGATGGTTTCCCCTCTTCCCCGTTGTTATCTGGGTACAGCTGGCTCTGAGCTCCAGGCAGAGCCGTGAGGCCACTGCACTGAGCTGGACTGAAAAGCAGTCATGATGCTGCTGTGAACAGACTCCTCACGATCCAGAGCCTTCTCTCGACCTCCCACCTGCAGCTCGTCAGTTTCTTATTGCTTGTTAGCCTCTCACACTTCAGTAGGTGTTTGTCTTCAGGTGAACATGTAGGAAGGTGTCCTGGCCAAATTGAACTGGGATTCTGAGAATGGCTCTGGGTCACTGTATTACCACGGTCTCACCAGATAGACTCAACTCTGAGCATTTAAAACCAAGGGACTTGATTGCAAGGAACAAATCATGGTGGTGTTGGAAAAGCTATCAGCCCATGTGAGGAGGCAACTCAGATCAGCTGTAGTAGACGCTACTCTCCAGACCAGGGGCAAGCAAGAGAAAGTGGAACTAGGATGGGCCTGGCCCACAGGAGCTGGAGCCACAGAGGAATGTAGCTGCCAATGGAGATGTTCCCTGAGGCAGAGGGAGGGGAAGAACTATTCCAGCTCCTCCCCTTCACTGAGTCCTCCAGGACCTCTTACCAGCCACAGCCAGCTGGCATGGGAACCACTGGCTTCCCTCCCACCTTCCTTCTCTTCCCCCTTCACCCCTCCACTCTGATACAGAGCTGGAAGAAAAGGAAGGTTCTAGGAGCAAGTCCAGGAGAGGGAAAACTGCCCTGGTTTCCCATTGCATGTGTTGGTAAGCACTGGGGGAGAAGTTTTGGGAGGAGGAGGAAGAGAGGAGGCTAGAAATTAAGATGGCAGTTTATTAACTCTTCAAATTTTTAGAGACGGGTCGCGCTATGTAGCACAGGCTGGCCTCAAACTCTTAGCCTCCAGTGATCCTCCTGCCTCAGCCTCCTAAGTAACTGGGACTACAGTGGCTACCACACCCAGCAGTCTATCAACCCTTTAAGTTAAGGATTGTATGAACCAGGGAGGGACACTTGGCTTAGATTTTCTGTGGTATAGTGCTACTGTCTCAGAAAGTAGAGTTGTGAATTGGCCCTTGGTGATGACATCTGACAGAAATCCCTCCAAGCCTGCAAGGTAATGGACATCTTTCTCTGGTTTCAGAGTCGGTGCGGATTGTCTCTTGTTTTTATCTTCTTTAGATCATTTGAGTCAAGTTTCTAGGCAGCCTGGGCAGTCACACAGCTATTCTTTCACTTTGGTCTTTTCCAGCTTTCTCCTCAAAGATCCAGCTTTTTGTGAGTACGGGACAAATTTCCAAACAACCAAGTCCACAAGGTTTGACTCTTTTCTAAGCCCAAATCAACAGCTGTTTAAGAGTACTTTAATTATTCTTTTGTTAAAATGCTGCACTGAATTGTTTTTTCAGTAAAATGCTGAGCGTAAGGAAAAGACAGGAGGGCCTAGAGTGAGATAGTTTCTAGTGTATGATGGCAGGCATGCCAGCGCAGTTGTAAACTTTAGATTCCTTGGGGCTAAAAGAGGGATATTAAGGCTTACCTTGAAACAAGTGATGTGCATAATCTTCCCCCCTTTCAGGAATGAAGTAGGTATCCAACAAATAGTATTATTACTAAACTGGACCATGACAGTATTGAATTTTTTACTGAACAATTTATGGCAATAGATGAGGACAAATGTATGGCAATACCCCCTTAAAAACAGAGGAGTCCAGTAACTTCTTCTTTCTTACTACGACCCATAATAAGTAATACATTTATATGACAATACATTTTATACATAAAACTAAAACAAAAGTTGCTAAGAACATCCTTAACCTTTATCTGCATAGGGTGAACATAGATATTTTCTATTCTATACCATCCCACTCCATTTTACTTAAAAAAAAATCACTCATAAACAGACCCTGAACATTTACCATAATACTGTAAGAAAGGGATTGGCAGTAGTGGGATACTACCAGGATGGAGGGAATGGGGTGAACACAACATCAATAAGCATACCTGATCTCAAACCAGGCAAAGTAAGGATCAAAGGGAGACCCAAACCTTACCTGTGTGATGTCTCCTTGTATACCTAATCCTGAATTGTACCCCTCACTTTTAAAATAAAATATTTTTTTAATTAATAAAAATTTAAAAGTTAAAAAAAAATTCCATGCTGGACGTGGTAGCTCATGCCTGCCATAATCCCAGTATTCTGGGAGACTGAGGCAGGAGGATTGCTTGAGCCCACGAATTCAAGACCAGCCTAGACAGCATAGTGATACACCTTGTCTCTAAAAAAAAAAAAATCCAAAAATTAGTCAGATGTGGTGATGTGCACCCGTAGTCTCAGTTACTCAGGAGACTGAGGCAGAAGGATCATGAGGAGATGGAGGCTGTGGGGAGCTGTGATGGTACCACTGCACTCCAACTTGGGCAACAGAATGAGACCCAATATGTACCAAATGAATGGAAAATTCTAACTCGTTCAATTAAAAAAATTGTGTTTAGAAGGAAGTCTGCCTAGTTCATTGACGTCAGAGGAAGTTAGGCAGTCATGGCCACCTCAAAAGGAAGTGATTGCCTTCCAGAAGCCTAACATGAATATAAAGCCCAACTTTAGTGTATTCATCAGGTTCTACCACCAGAACATGCATTCTAAATCATGCTTTACAACTGCTTGCCATGTGGCAACATTTGTGCAACCTCTGAGGAGTCACACTAACATGGACTTGTCTCTGACTGAATCATTAAAAATGGCATCTGTCTCAACCTCTCCACTTGCGACATTCAGGAGAGCATTAGAGAGTTTTCTATTTTAAGCCATGGAGGATATGCCTTCGCATTCTGAGGCTATTTCTGAGCCATCTAATTACTGAGGGGTAGACACTTAGTGAAGTCACATTATAAAATGAGTTGCTCAAATATTTAATCAGCTGTGCGTAGAGCCCAACCACATAGTTCCTCCTGCACAGAGTTTTATCCCCCATGGCTGTTAGTTGCTCTGGGTTACAGCTCTCCTGTCACATATGAAAAAGCTGGGTTTAGGAGATGAGTTCCAGAAATGACTTCCTGCTGACAGAAGAAAGATTGACACATAAAGTCTTATGTGTCTTGGGACGAAGAGTCCAAAAGTCATGGATTCTTGCCAGACTTAACAGTTGGCTGGAATATATCAATCTTTTCCTTGGTTTCATTCATTCAGAGGGCAGAGAATGCACTCTGCAATAAGCACGTGCTAAGAGCATTCATAAAGATTAAAATGATGTTTCTAGCCATGTCCAGTCAGCCAGTGAAAGAACTGAGATTCCAAACCAGTTTGTTTAGCCTACTTTGCCTATTATATGCCAGGCATTGCTGAAGAAAATGCAATGTAAACAAGGTTTTTAAAAATAGTTTGAAGCTTAATGGGAAAGACAGATCTGTAATATACATAGGCATAGACTGAGAGAAGGGTTTTCATGATTGAAAGGTACAAAGTAGCGTGAGAGCATTGTAGACTGAATGATCACTCTGTCTAGAGTGTTCAAGATATGTATATATAGGTGGGGGGGGGCGGTGTTCCAGTGTCATGAGGGTTTTAGAAGCAGGATCAAAAAAAATTATAAGGCAAACACCCATCCTAATATGAAATTTATTTTTTGGTAATGAAACCTAGGATTTTCAAATGTTGTCTTTTAAGAAGAATCCCTCCAACTCAAATAATTTAATATTTAATCAACTTAGTATACATTAAGTGTGATTTGAAATAGATAGACCACTGGTTAATGTTCATAAACCTTTTTGACTATAGAGAAACCAGGTTGTGTTCCTGTTGACTGGGGCCATCATTTACTCTTAAAGGTCGAGTAGCTGAATGCTTTCTCCTTCTACAAGAATCAAATTCTGTTTTTTATGCGTCCTCCTTGGTTTATGTCATTTCCTTTGGTGCTAACCTTGACATCTAACCTAACAATGGGACATGAATTCTTTTCCCCAACCTAACAATGGGACATGAATTCTTTTCCCCAAACATTACAAAAATAGTTAAATTTAGCCAAATTTTCTCCTTTTCTCCAGACTAGCTCACACAGTCCCTTAGACGCTTTTTACATTTTATCAGACCTCCTACCTCAGGAGAGAGCAAGCGCCATTTCCTCAAAAGTTTCAACAAAAGACTCAAAGCGAGTATCCCAGACTCGTTTCAACAAAAGACTCAAAGCGAGTATCCCAGACTCGTTTCAACAAAAGACTCAAAGCAAGTATCCCAGACTCGTTTCAACAAAAGACTCAAAGCGAGTATCCCAGACTCGTCTCAACAAAAGACTCAAAGCGAGTATCCCAGACTCGTCTCAACAAAAGACTCAAAGCGAGTATCGCAGACTCGACATCCTGCGCCCGTTCCAGAGCTAACTGTGATGCCGTGTACCCCGGTCTCAGGGGTGGGACGTGTGCTCCCACCCTGAATTCTGGAGGTTGGTCCCACTCAACTGTAGGGATTAATAATGGGGATAAGAGGAAAGACTGAACATATTATGGCTAGAAAGAAAGTGAATCGTTGCTAGCCGCTCCAAAATGACTGTCATGAGGATATAAGACCCTCCTTAGGAACTGCAGACATCTTGGAGAGAGGATTTTATATTTTACAAGACCTAGGCCTGACAATTAAGTTCACGAACTCGTCCTGGAACAAGTGCTCCATACCTCATTGCTGAATGTCACTATGGTCCCCTTTGAAGTACGCCCCTTAGGAAGCTATACACCAACACCAGTGTCTAGACCACTCATCAAAGCAGTTTAGGAACTCTTCTGGAATGACCATCAGAGCTGACATCATGAGAATGTCCAAGTTTGAATTAGAGCAATGAAAAACCTTAAATTTCTTGTTACACTTGGCAAGAGTGGAAGTGAAATTAGGAACATGTTAGCCCAAGTTTATGGGGATAATGCCATGAAGAAAATGGCAACGTACAAATGGATTAAATGTTTTTCTAAGGGGAGAGAAAGCATCTCTGACAAAGAGAGGTGAGGACAGCCAGTAACGAGCAGAACTGACAAAAAATTGCAAAAATTTGTTGAATTATGTGTCAAAATCATTGCCTGACTGTGAGAAGCATAACAGACAAAATAAACATCTATAGAGAAACAGGTAACTCTTAACTGAAAATCTTGGCATAAGAAAGGTGTGTGCAAAAATGGTCCCAAAGGAGCTCTTACATCATGACAATGCATTAGTTCACACAGCACTGTCTGTAAGGGAGTTTTTAGCCAGAAAATAAATAACTATATTGGAACACCCTCCCTACTCACCTGATCAGGCCCCCAATGACTTTTTTCTTTACCCAAAGATAAAGAAACTATTGAAAGGAAGCCATTTTGATGCCATTTAGGACATCAAGTATAATATGATGAGAGCTCTGATGGCCATTCCAGAAAAAGAGTTCCAAAATTGCATTGACAGGTGGTCTAGCTGTGGGTGTAGGTGCATAGCTTCTCAAGGGGAGTACTTTGAAGGTGACTGTAGTGATATTCAGCAACAAGGCATGGAGCACTTTTTCTAGGGTGAGTTCATGAACTTAATTGTCAGACATCATAGAACAGGAACTTGAGCCAATATCTTATATGGATCTTGAGAGGCAGAGAGACATCATTTAACATGTAGTTCACACAGGGGAAAGGGATGAGCTAAGCAGTAGATGTACTATGAAAGTAATGAAGTCTACACTTTCCTTATTTGACAGCAACCCTGAAAATGCCACATGGCATTACTGATAATGAGTTACGATACTGATTGCTTTCTAAACTGTCAATAACAACAAATTTTCAATCAATTATCCATGCCACAGGAAATACTATCTTTTTATCTTCTCTATAAAAATGATATAATTATTGTCACATAAATAGGTGATCATATAATATGCAGCCAAAAACATGAGCTGTGCACCATGGAGGTGTCCAGTGTTAATTGATAACCGTGTGCCATTTTCCTAGATTTTGTTATGCTCGTGGTATTTGTCAGCTCTTTCCCATTTTCAATTTGTTATGACTTCTTTTCTCATTCTAATTAAATATTCACGTTTGTACTTAATTCTAAAGTTGCGATTATGTGTTTAGTTTCTTAGAAAGAGGACCAAAATTGTGTAAGCACCGTGCATTTCAAAACCTGCATCCATGCCTGGATTCTACCTTTTCGACAATGCTCTGGAGGTGGCTTGAAGCTTTAAGCTCACTCCCTGTGGTCCCAGCAGTTCTTGGCCATACCTCCTCACACCGTAGACCCAGGGAGGAGAAAGCGTCTATGGCCTTGCATTCCCAGTTTAAGTTCCAACTTCACTCCTCTTGGACCAGCCTAGCTGCCTGCCCCTGAAATCAACCATCCTTGGGACTGGAGGTGGATATATGTTGAACAGTTGAGGCAATCAGAAAAGTCAGTCCCACAGAAGCCTCATAACTAAAAATAAAGATGGTCAGATAGTTTTCAAAGGAAACCTGGGATACGTAACATACTGGTACCAGGGAGAAAGGCAATACACACCGGACAGAAGACAGCAAGTGTCTCAGAGCTGGGAGTAGGTGGATCAAGCGAAGAGGCACTTGCCTCAGGTGTACAATGTAAGGTGTACAATGTAAAGGTGTACAATGTAACACAAATTCAGCAAAAGATAAATACTATTTAAATGTAATACTTTAAAAAATTGAATTAGCAGACAACAGCCTGAGGATCAGCTGCCTGTTTTTATAAAACTCATATGTCTTTATAACTTTTGTTGCAACAGCTGGGCTACCTCCTTTGGGAGATAGGCCCTGCCCCATCACTGACTACAACATTGTTCATGTTTCAGAAGCAACTGTCTGGGCCTTGAAGCCTCTTTTAAGCTGGGGACTGTGAAATTTTCTTATCCTGTGACTCAGCATTACATTGGCCGCCTCATCCCAGGAGGAGTGGAGAGGGCAGAGGATGCCCCAGTTCACTAACAATTAAGGCCTTCCAGCCAGGAGCAGTGGCTCATTCTTATACTCCCAGCACTTTCGGAGGCAGAGACAAGAGGATTACCTGAGTTCAGGGGTTCAAGACCAGCCTGAGCAACTTGGCAAGATCTCATCTCTACAATAAATCAAAAATCAGCCAGGCATGGTGGCATGTGCCTGTGGTTCCAGCTACTTGGAAGGCTGAGGGAGAAGGAATGTCTGAGCCTAGCAGGTCAAGGCTGCAGCAGCTGTGAGCGTGCCACTGCACTCCAGCCAGGGCGACAGACTGAGACCCTGACTCAAAAAAAAAGGCCTTCCACCATATTATTGGCACAACTGTCGACTAACAAGTGATGTAGAAGAAATAGGAGTGGTGTCAGACCTTGGACTCAGGCTAAGCCTCGGCCAGTATTCCTAGCCCCACACTCATGCCAGGCTACCACAAGCTGAGGAGGGCAGGCTCAGCCAGCTCACTGGCGAGGGCACATGCGATCTGCCAGAGACAGACGGATGAAGAAGCAGCCTCTACCCAGCTCACTGCTGGCCCAAGGTAGCCCTTGCTGTCCTGTGTGGGTGTGCTGTGGCTTCTGTTACTGAACCAGGCTTGAATCTCCATGACAGCTCTAAAAATGTTTCCACGTACTCTCTTGCTTGAGCTGAGAAACAGCCCCAGGCCTTGGTAAAAGGGAGAATGGCATCTTTTTCCAACTTACATAGATAAACAGACAGCCAGTATTTCCTTAACAGGAGCCAGAGATAGCCAACAGAAGGGACTAGTAACTCAGAAGTTATCCAAACACATCGTTGCAAATAACAGTTTGTTTCCTTCTAAGAAATACATACTGGGATTGCCCATGAGAGCCACTTGTTGGCTTGGTATCCCTGGGCAAGTCACTTGGTCACGTAACTATTTGGGTGCTTAGTTTCCCCACATGCAAGGTGAGATCCTTTCCAGCTCTGGCATGCTACAATTCGACCAGGTGTCATGTCATTTCCCCCCCTCCCCCGCCCAAGCAGTGGGCAACCCCAAGGCAGCTATGGGGCCCAGAGGGTCGGGGTAGGAAACACAACTTCACCTGTCTATACTGGCAGTGGAACATAAATCTAAAAATTCAAAATAAAACTCTTGTCAACTAGTTTTTGAAATTTCTTTCTTCTTTCTTTTTTTGACCCTGTCGCTCAGGCTAGAGCAGAGTGACAAGATAACAGCTCACCGCAGCCCCAACCTCCTGGCCCAGGTAACCCCTCTACCTTAGCCTCCCAAGTAGCTGGGACTGCAGGTAGGTGCCACCACACCTAGTTTATTTATTTATTTGTTTGTTTGTTTAGTAGAGACAAGATCTCACTATGTCGCCCAGCCTGGACTGAACTTCTGGGTTCAAGCAATCCTCCTGCCTTGGCCTTCCAAGGTGCTGGGATTCCAGGCATGAGCCACAGTGCCCAGCCTAGAATTTATCTTTTAATAATCTCAGAAATATATTACATCTCCAGATAAAGTTTTCTTCTTCATATTTGTGATAGTTTGGGTCCTCTGAGAAGCAGATGCCAAAAGAGATTAAGTGTGGAAGAGATTTTTTTTTTAGTGGGGGAAGACACCTAGGAGGGAGAAGGAGCAGGGGAAGCCAGAGGAAGTCGAGAGAGTTCAGAGTGCAGTTCAGGATGGCCATCTGTGAAGGGAGATGAGGAAGAAGGGCAGGGTGGGTAGAAAGAACCTCAGACAGAAGCATGGTCCTAAGAACATCTCAGTTAGGATGTAGACTAGCCAGCTGGGGCTGCTGTAACAAAGGTCTGCAGACTGGGGGACTTACACAACAGAAGCGTATTTCCTCACAGATCTGGAGGCTAAGAATTCCATATCAAGGGGTTGGCAGAGTTAGTTTCTCCTGAGGCCTAGTCTCCTTGGCTTGCGGACCGCCTTCCTTTTGTCCTCATCTGTGTCCTGATCTTTTCTTCTGATATGGACATCAGTCAGATTGGATGAGAGCCCACCCTAATGAGTTTATTTTAACTGAATTATCTCTTTAAAGACCCTGTCTCTTAATATGATACAGGCATACTGCATTTTACTGTGCTTCCCGTTGCTACTCTTCACAGATATTGTGCTTTTTGCAAGTTGAAGGTTCGTGTCAAGTCTATCAGTGCTGTTAGAGGTGTCAAGTCTATCAGTGCAGTTAGATCACCAATAGCAGGTGCTTACTTCGGGTTTCTGTGTCACATTTTGGTAATTTTCACAATGTTTCAAACTTTTTTGTTATTATGTCTGTTATGATGATCTGTAATCAGTGATATTTGATGTTGCTATCATCATTGTTTTGGGGCACCCTGAAACACACCCAAATATAATAAGATGGTGAACTTAATTTATCAATGTATGTGTTCTCACTGCTCCACCGACCAGCTGTTCCCCTGCCTCCCTCTCTCTTCTCAGGCTTCCCTATTCCCTGAGACACAACAATAATAAAATTAGACTAATTAATAATCCTACTATGACCTCTGAGTGTTCAAGTGAAAAAAGTGTTGCAAGTTTCTCACTTTAAGAAGTGAAAGAAATGATAAAGCTTAGTAAGGAAGATATCCTGAAAGTCAAGATAGGCAGAAAGCAAGGTCTCTTACCAAACTGTTAGCCAAGCTGTGAAGACAAAGGAAAAGTTATTGAGGGAAATTAAAAGTGCTTCTCCAGTGAATACACAAATGATACAAAAGCAAAACAGCCATACTGGAGACAGATAAGGAGGATGTTCTAGCGGTCTGGATAGAAAATCAAACTAGCTACAATATTCTCTTAAGCCAAAGCCTAATTCAGAGCAAAGCCCTAACTCTTCAACTCTGTGAGGACTGAGAAAAGTGAAGAAGTTTCAGAAGAAAAGTTTGGAGCTAGTAGAGGCTGGTTCATGAGGTTTAAGGAAAGACGCCATCTCCCTAACATCCAAGTACAAGGCGAAGCAGCAAAGTATCCAGATCTAGCTAAGATCATTGATGAAGGTGGACACATTAAACAACAGGTTTGCAATGTAGATGAAACAGCCTTCTATCGCAAGAAGATGCCATGTAGGACTTTTACAGTTTGAGGGAAGTCAATGTCTGGCTTCCAAGCCTCAAAGGACAGGCTGGCTCTCTTGTTAGGGGCTAATGCAGCTGGGGACTTTATGTTGAAGTCAATGCTCATTAACCATTCCAAAATCCTAGGCCCCTTAGGAATTATGCTACACTTACTCTACCTGTACTCTATAAACGGAAAGCAAAGCCTGGATGACAGCACATCTGTTATAGCATTATACACCCACTGTAGAGACTTCCTGCTCAGAAAAAAAAAAGATCATTTCCAAAGTATTACTGCTTGTTGACAACGCATCTGGAAAAGTATGAAGAGATTAATGTTGTTTTCATGCCAGCTATCATAATAGCCACTTTGCAGTCCGTAGGTCAAGGAATCATTTCAACTTTCAAATTTTATCATTTAAGAAATACATTCATAAGGCTACAGCTGCCATAGACAGTGATTCCTCTGATGAGTCTCCTCAAAGTAAATTGGAAACCTGCTGGAAAGGATTCACCTTTCTAGACAGAATATCAGAAATCCCAGACCAGGATATAGAAGCAGCATCTTCAAGAGCCTCATACACAGAATGGCAGCCACATAACATGATCGCATCCTGGTTGAATCATGACTATTGTCAGTCAGTAATAAACACAAAGGTTTACACAGATGGGTTCAGAAATGCAGACTCATCCTGTTTCCCCCTCAGTTTTTCCTTGCTAGGGACTTAATCTACACTTTCTCAGGCTTAAACCAAGAGACAAAACCCCACTCAGATCGTAGTGGGAGTCCCCGCAAAGGCCAAACCCAACACTAGTTCAGGCCACTGGTTCACACATGCTGGCCCCCAGTTTCACCCAGTAGCTATCCGTCTTGGCTCGGCACACAAACTTGTACACCAGGGCAAGCACAATCCCCTTCTTAAGCACTGCAAAAGGAAGAAAGGCCATCAGCTCTGTTCTCCTTGCAAACGTAGAAAGTGAAGGAAAGACCAGGCTTTCAATCCCCATTTGCCTTTTACCAGGCAGGTCACTTCAAGCAAATTATTAAGTCTCTCAGTGTCTCAATTGCCTCATCTTTAATTTGAAAATAGGAATAACTACCTTGCTAGTGCCTCTGGCATTTTGGCCTCTGGCACTAGTTGCCTTGGGGTGTCCTTGACACTCACTAGAGCAGAACTCTGGGCTTTTAGGGCTCTTACCTATAGACCTGACCTCTTTCCACAGTGTTGACACACACCTGGATGCTTAACGGGTGCTTGAATGAAGTGTCACCTGCTTGCTTATGACCTTGCTTACATTTGGACAGTACAGTACATACGCATCCGTTAGCTTGGCAGTGGCTTTGTAACCAGGGCTGGTAGCGTACCGAAAATGAAGCCTCCAAAATTTGCCTACAAAGTTGGCTTTACACAGTCCCTTCTCATTTGAACCTTCTGGAGCGCAAAGGCACACGTGTAAAGCCTTCAGGATGAGCTCATCATTAGGCCCCTACCTCTTGCCGACTGGTCCTTCATGCTGACCAATCAGAACAGCTACAGCTCCACAGCTAGTGCTAGCCAATCGTCTTGGGCTTAAGGCTATGTAAGCATCAGGTTTTCGGCCCCAGATGGGCAGCCCCTTCGAGTCCCTCCCACTGTGGGAGCATCTCTGTCCTCTTAGTAAATCCTGCTTTCTCACTTTAAGTAAATAAATAGAGCCTTCAGGAAGGCATTTCATGGGGTGCAGTCACGCTATTGTCCCTTTGGCAGGAGATTGGCAATGTAGCAAGGGCCGGTAGTCACGGTCGGTTGTTGTGATCTGAGCATTCATGCTCCAGGCTCGAGGGCCTCTCTCTTTTTTGACTCTGTCCACCAAAACCCAACAGGTGATCTGGACTGAGTGGAGCCCAGAAAGACTGATCTCTGAGTTAGCCTGATGAGTGTGGTCTCTTTCCGCCTTCCCCCCTTTCCACCCCCCACCCCCACCAGGCCACATTCTGTACGCCGACATCAAGAAGGAGACTGGGACATCCAAGGGGTGCGGTGTGGTCAGAGGTGGATGAGCAACCCTACCGGATAATGAATGGCATGAGTATAAACTTTGACCAGGAGATTGATGTTTGAATTGATAGGAATGCTTAAACACATGTCTTTTTTAAACATTGATACCAGACCTCTGAATCTGTATTTTTTTCTTGTTAACCATTTTAATTTGTTGGCTGGACGTATAAAGATGTTTAAAACATTCCGTTGCTTTTCGGGGTAATTTGAATTACTTTTTTAATGACTGGAGTTCCATCTGACTGTTTGCGTTGAGATTGTAATGTGCACCATCTTTAATGATAGTTGTGGCAGCTTGTTGACATCGAATAATAATAATAAATACCAGTTCCTGGGGGGAAAAAAAAACTACCTTACAAAACTGTTGTGAGGATTAAGATCTCAGTGTGAAAATGTCCCCTAGCACAGCGACTTCATGGTTGGTAACCTATAAATTCTTAGCCTGCCACTCTATCCTCATATAAGAAATAAGAAAACTCCATTATCCATTGTCCTTGAAATTCCTCATTTCTATTTAGAGCCTTCCACAGAGGCCAAAACCTACTCTCTGCGAAGGTTTTAATATCGATCTTTCCCACTTCAACGTGAATTTCTACTTCTCTGGGCATTTCTTCCAGAAGCATGGCGTGATAACTCCAACACCATTGTGGGGAAAAAAAAAGGTTTTGCTTCTTGGTAAAATAAACTACGTCAATAGCAAAGACTCCTCTGGTGGCACCAAATCACACTAAATATGTGTCCCCTTTCACAAGGATGGCCCCTACTGGAATAGTGACAGAAGTAGGAAGGAACATCTTCCCAGGGAACTGCAAACACTCTTCTTTCTAATTAAATTTTGCCCTGGATCCCAATGTTTGTAAGACAGATACGTATCATATCTTATTCATGTACATTTATTTTAGTTTAAATGTATAAACTTTGCCCAGTACCATCTGAAAAGGTATAAACATGAGGCTGTTTTGAAAATAGGATTTAAAAATACTATTTTAAAAAGCACATGAGGTGATGGATTTAATTAGACTGATTTGATCATTTCACATTGTAAATATGTATCAAAGCATCACATTGTACCCCATAAATATATACAATTATTATTTGTCAATTAAAAGTAAAATAAAGAAATTGGAACAGTAAATAGTAGCTAAATTTTTTAACATCTTTAGTAACTTATTAGACTGTGGATGTTGTCTTGATTGCTCAGTATCAGGAAGATCCTACCACATGGATAAGTAACTCTTAATGGTTCTAGTAATTTTTATTTCATTTAATTTGTTTGAGTTGGTGTCTCATTCTGCTGGAGTGCAGTGGCACGATCACAGCTCACCACAATCTCGACCTCCTGGGCTCAGGTGATCCTTCCACCTCAGCATCCCGAGTAGCTGGGACTAAAGGTATGCACCACCACATTCAGCTGATTTTTTTGTAGAGATGAGGTCTTGGTTTGTTGCCTAGGCTGTACTCAAACTCCTGGGCTCAAGCAATTCTCCCACCTTGGCCTCCCAAAGTGCTGGGATTACAGGTGTGAGCCACTGTGCCCAGCAGTTCCAGTCTTTTAACAGCTCTTCTGTAAACCTCAGAAGAGATTTTTATAAAACTGCCATGAAAGCTGGAATGATCATATTATATATTTGTATATATTTGCATATATACATATGCGTATCTCTGTGTGTGTGTGCAACTCCAGCAATAAAGTACTCAGAAATCACAGCAATTGCTTAAATGATCTGTAACACAATATTCTCACATTGCAGAATGTTTGGCATTTACTAGCTATTGCACAAGGGAAAATTAGTCTGTAATGAGAGTGTGTGCCCAGCAGATACATCTGAGCTCAGTGTGGCCTTTAATCCAGTGTGGCAACCAGGAGCTATGCTAATGTGTGTACACAGCCCTGATTTCAAGACAAGACCAGGGGCAAACTTCCAAGTCAATACACACCACAAAATATTTAAATATATGCACAAGGGAGTTGTCCAGATAAGATTTTTCCAAGACCAAAGAATAAATTCACATGGAAATACCAATGAACGTGCTCAGCATTCTAGCAGTTAAAATTAGAATACAATCTATTTGACTATTCTTGCTGTCTTTTATTATGGCTTAAAGATACTCTGATTTTTTTAATGAAATTTGACTCGAGACTTTGCAGGTCCCCTGAAGCATTTCTACAGAACAATTTGAAAGCCCTTGATTCCTGCCAAATCCCAGCCCAATACAGTTGGAGAAACCAGGTCCAGAGAAGCATGAGGTCCTGCCCCAGCTCCCCAAGCCCATTAGCGACAGAACCTCAACGAAAAACTTAAACCTCCACCTCCCAGGTCAGTGCTCCTGTTATGGTTCCAGTAACGTTCAGCTGCTCTCCCTGGATACCAATACAGCAAAGGGGCAGGGAACTGGTAGAAAGAAGTTTATTTCTGAGTTCGAATCTAGGGAGCAGAGCCGGACTCGAGGTCTTTCTCAAATGGTTCTGCCCCACCCCCAGGCCCTGCAGGCCACTTTTATAGTCCAGAGTTGTGGGTACCTATACATTATCCATGTGGCCAGCAGAGCATTGTATAGGACTTAAGTGACAGCCACATTTTACATTTAGATAGTGACGTTTACAGTAAAGGAAGTAACAAGGCCTAAGACATCATGCATTACAGAAGTTATGCAAATCGCAAGACTTACAGTTACAATGATACTATATTGTTCAAACCTATGACTATTAAGAAAGGGAGTAAATAGGGATTACACCTTTGGGTGTAGTCTGCAGGGAAATCAAGGGTCTCCTGAAGCTACTTGCTGGGAGAAGACAAGGGGACTTTCAGTAATGTGCTCAGGAATGTGCAGGAGTGCTTGAATCCTTGCCATGCCCTTCTCTAGGGGCTGTGACAATATGGATGGATGTTAGCGGGTCTCTGACCACAGTCCCAATGTTCCAGGAGACTCCTGAGCCCCACAGCAAGGGCGGTGGCAGATATCACAGCATGTAGCCGTGCATGAAATCCTTTTCCCACGTGAAAGAGAAAAGTCCCGAAATGACCTGTGACCTTTATGACTCAGCCTGGGCTAGAGAGCTTGGAAAAACAATGTTTGGTTTGGTCTGGTTTTTGAGAAAGGGAGAAACCAACATACATCACACTAAAGTGTAGAAGTCTTCTCTGGGGAAACCCTCCATACATACGGAAGAAGGAGGAAGCCCACTGTGGACTTGGACGGAAGGGGACGGGCCTAGAAGCTAGGTTTGAATCTGGGCCAACATCTGGGAGCAGGGGGAGCCCAGGAGGCTTGCCGCAGTAATCTTTCCATCTGCCTGACAGTGGCAACAGCTATTCTAAGCTCTGGCCCGAGGCCAGACTTTATTGACCTCAGCAACAAAATGACATGTTCCAAAGCTCATCTGTTTTGGACCATAAATGACAAAAGAGCTATTACAGAATGTCAGATGAGTCCCTCTGTTTGGGATGATGTCCCCTGTATTCATACTTGTTTGGCCTCTACAAATGATTCATTTGAGGCAGCAGAATTTCTGAGTCATTGGCAGAATAATTTACTCACATTTCTCCCGTCTTTACTGTGTGGTCTTCACTGCTGGCGCCAAACACTATTCATATTTCCCTTTGTACATGTTAATATCAGTGTTACTACGGGCTGTGCTTTCTCTCTGCTAAGCAAAACGTAGTAAACAGAGAATAAAATAATAGGCATTTCTAGTGATGGTGAAGTCCTGTTTTGAAACATAAGCACACATTTTCTAATTGTGGAACAAACAAACAACAATCCAGCTTTGCATTGACAAATATATTCCACCCCCACCCCCAACTAATGAAGATGCCTTTCTAGTGCTGCCTCATTAGAGCCAATTTCCCCTTCCTTCCCAGGGGCACCTACTGCCTGTCTATGGCATAGAAAGCAACGCTGCCCATTCCTCTTTGCCCAGACTTCTCGCTTCTTCCAGAAAAATGCCGCTATTTTATCCCTGTGCGATGTGAGGGTCTTTGTCAGGGAGCAAGGAATAGACCAACTCAACAAAGTCAAGGCTATGTTGGAAGGACCCAGGCAAATCTCAGAGAAGGCAAAGATAGAAAGTGGGTTGGGCTCACGAGATGGGGCATACCTGCAGGAGCAGAGGACAGTCACGCCCATTGGGTTCCTTCTCTCAAGAGGTGCATTTGCAGCAATTTAAGGAGACACATTGATAGAAGTATTGTTCAGGCTGAGTGGTAGATTTAGAGGAATAAGGTGATACAGAGGTTGGCGATTCTAACAATAATGGATTCATCCAAGGTCAAAACTGTGACTTACAGAGAAGGTGGCCAAAAAGCTGCACACAGTATGCAGCTAGTAAACCCATCAGTATGCAGTATGCACACAGTATGCAGCTAGTAAACCCATCAGCTAGTAATTCAGGTCCTGTCCCTGGCCCAGCCCAAGGTCACCATCAGACACTAAGGGTTAGGCTCACTGATGTGTTGGGACTTCCTTAGGCTTAGACTGTAGCTATACTCTTGGCTCCAGGAACCCCCGAATGGCCTAGAATTCAATCAGATTCTCTCTTTGCTTTTCTAAATCATTTCTTAGTAGGTTTCCAAGTCCTAATCATTTGGGGGAACAATTTTATGTCTTCATATGCAAGTAGTCACTGCTCTATATTGCGCCTATATTTAGGAAGACCTAAACCTTGTGTAAGATGAGGAGGAAGCTTTCTGTCATTCACGCAGTGTATATCAGTTCTGTGGTGATATGTTCCCTCATGCTTTGTGGGGAGGTGACTCCTAAACATATTAATACATTTCAATTTAAGATTTTGTTTCTTTTTTTTTTTTTGAGTTGGAGTCTCACTCTGTTGCCCAGACTGGAGTGCAGTGGCCGCTCCCGGCCACCGCAGCCTCGACCTGCTGGGCTCCGGCGATCCTTCCGCCTCAGCCTTCCAAGTAGCCGGAATTACAGGCATGCACTACCACGCCCGGCTGATTTTTTGATTTATTGTAGAGATGAGGTCTCGCTGCCCAGGCAGGTCTTGAACCCGCGGGCTCAGGCAATCCACTCACCTCAGCCTCCCAAAGGCACGGGATTACAGGCTGAGCCACCGAGCCCGGCTTAAGATTTTGTTTCTTAAGATTATTTATTTCATTTGAATAGAGGTATATATTTTTCCAAGGCATTCCTAGAAATATAAAACCTGGATGTTTATGAAAAGAGGAAAGCAGCCTGTAATCCCAGCACTTTGGGAGGCCGAGACAAGAGAATTGCCTGAACTCAGGGGTTTGAGACCAGCCTGTGCAACATGGCGAGATCTCATCTCTACAATAAATCAAAAAAATTAGCGGGTATGGTGGCACGCACCTGTGGTTCCAGCTACTTGGAAGGCTGAGGCAGAAAAATCATCTGAACCCAGCAGGTGGAGGCTGTGGTGGCCGTGAGCGTGCCACTGCACCCCAGCCTAAGCAACAGAGCGAGATTCCGACTCAAAATAAAATAAAGGAAAAGCAGAGTAGTTCGCTGTCTGTCCACTGGCCAAGGGATGTGGGGTTAGTCTGAGAAGGAACGAAATGTGAAAACGGCAAGAAAACAGGAGTCTAAAGACACATTGACATGTGAGTTGGAAAGACAGACAAATCCCAGTTGAACTAACTCCCCTGGAGTTTTCCTGAGGGGCAAAGAGCTGTTAGGTATGACCACTATGTTGCTGGAGACATTCTATCCTGGGACAAGGGAGTGTTCGATTACATTGTTGGGCCCAGAAGGACACTCTAGTGGCCACCACCTTCCAGCCACACAGCTGCCGACTCTGGTCCCTCCCTCTCCGTCAGCCTCTTTTGCAAGAATGTTTGTCCATGACCCTGCTTGGAAATGGGGCACTGCCTCAGCTTATGCCAGCCTATCACAGTTGAGGAAATAAATGAAAAAGAAGAAAGGAAAAGACGAAAGCAGGGAAAGGAAGAGGAGCCCATACAAACTTGCTTTGAGGGCTCACTCAATGCTAGGCATGTGCTTCCCATGGGGCATCTGAGATCCCACTTCCTCCTCTCTGCAACTTGAGCATTGATGTTATCATCTGCTTTAGACTAGAGGACACAGAGGCTTGCGGGGCTAAACGACTTACTTGACGACACATGGTTAACTAGTGACAGAGACAGGATTCAAACCTGAGTCACTCGACTTCAACGCTTGCGTGTACTGTCTCCACTCTCTGGGCTGACTTCATTTCACTCTCTGATTGTCAAGGAACAATAAACATTCAGCTCTCTCATGGCTCACCCTTTCCATTACCATCAACCACATGCATTGACCCAGATCAAGGCCCTGTTGGCCTTTGGTCAGCGGCACTGCCTTTCTCCAATGTCTCCTATTGGCCCCTTAGTCCAACTTCCCCAACCCCATCCATGTGCCCCACCCATTCAGCCCATAAAGGTCACCTAGGCCATTCCCATGACCCCCACTCACTTTTGCTCTGGTCCCATCTAAACTGGATTCCTAATGCTTAGCTCTATGAACTGCACCACAATCCCTTACAGACCCTCCAGTCTTGGTATTTATACAAATCTCCCTGGAGTTCAGATCCCAACTTTATTTATTTATTTATTTATTTATTTGAGTTGGAGTCTCACTTAGTCGCCCAGACTGGAGTGCAGTGGCCGCTCCCGGCCACCGCAGCCTCGACCTGCTGGACTCCAGCGATCCTTCCACCTCAGCCTTCCAAGTAGCCGGAATTACAGGCACACACTACCATGCCCAGCTGATTTTTTTATTTTTTGTAGAGATGAGGTCTCACTGCCCAGGTGGGTCTTGAACCCGCGGGCTCAGGCAATCCACTCACCTAAGCCTCCCAAAGGCGCAGGATTACAGGCTGAGCCACCAAGCCCGGCTCTAGATCCCAACTTTAGCTTGGTCCCTGCCTCTGGT
The DNA here is from genome assembly GCA_027257055.1 of Cephalopachus bancanus. Classification (NCBI taxonomy): domain Eukaryota; kingdom Metazoa; phylum Chordata; class Mammalia; order Primates; family Tarsiidae; genus Cephalopachus; species Cephalopachus bancanus. The sequence continues at coordinate 4,325,943 of JAPVLO010000278.1, forward strand.
CCTCAAGTCTCTGCTACCATGGAACCTGCTCCTGTCACATTTGCCTGGCTACCTCCCTGCCCTGTGAAGAGCACCACTGCTCACCCAAGGACTCTCAACACCTCAAGCAAGTGCTCACTGCCCTAAGCCCCACAGCTGGCTCTCAGGTCCAGTGAGCAACGGGTCCAAGAACAGACAGACAAGCAGAAACAAAGGTCAGAGACCAAGGAGGCCCAGTGTCCCCACAGATGGCAAAGAGGACAGCTGCAGGCACAAGAGATATGCAGTGAACAAAGTCATTAGCCTCTCAGAAACCCGTGGGCACTAAGGGGCAAGCCATGGCAGGCAGGCCCCCAAGCTCAGCACCTACCAGGTCTGCAAAATCACTTTACCACATCCTCTGTAAGAGATTATCCAGCCTTGTTTATCTGATAGGTCTGTGCCAGGGAGCTTATTATGTACGTACCTGTTTCCATTTTCAGACAGCTCTGACCATCAGAAAGGTCTTCCTTTCCTTGTGCAAATCTCACTCACCTTTAGTTCTTTTGTTGTTGTTGTTAGTTGTGGTCTCACTCTGTCACTCAGGCTGGAGTGCAGTGGCACAATCACAGCTCACCGCAGCCTAGACCTCCTGGGCTCAGGCGATCTGTCTGCCTCAGTCTCTTGAGTAGCAGGGACTACAGGCATGTGCCACCATGTCTGGCTAATGTTTTGATATTTTTTGTCAAGACAAGCTCTTGCCATATTGCCTAGGCTGACATCCACCTCTAGTTCTGACCATTTTACTCAGGCCTATGAAAACATCTCCCATTTTCCCCTAGGTCTTTTTCTTTTGAAGGTAAACATTCCTAGCACCCTCAATGACTTTTCAGAAATGTTTTCAGGACTCCAGGTCATCCCAGTGTCTGTTTCTGTGACACCCTCTGGTGTACAGTGTCTCCTTGACATACTTGCAGCACCTCAATCTGAACCAGTGCTCTGCATGTTGTCTGCCCAACAAAAAAAAAACAGAATGGAATATTTTACATCCAGACACCATGCTCCTATTTTTAAAAAATAGTTATTAATTATTTTCTGGTTATGGAATACTAATATTTCCATCAAGGTGCTGAGGTTTAAATTCAGTTTTCTCCAGTAGACAAAGCACACTGCCAGAGCTGCTTATTGATCACACTCCTATGTCACTTGTCTGTGAACAGCTGTTGGACCTCATGTCTCCCCCTTTCTACTAGGATGTTCATGTTTAAAGCCTAAATGCCTCTGGAGTAGCCATGTGACCTTTGAGCTATGGCCATCGCCATGCTTCCTGGCTTTGGGGCTCCTTTCCCTACCTTGGGAAAGTGAGTCTTTTCTCTCTTTCTCTCTCTCTATCTCTAATTTATTTTCCAATCTTTAAAAAAAGGCTTAAAAGGCTTAAATGCAAGACTTTATATTTATATCCATGATACTCCATCTTGCTAAAATCAGTTCCACATTGCTGAAATCATTGCATATCCTCACTCTACCACCAAACTCACTATCATATATTTTTCCATGTATCTTCAACTTAATAAGGCCTGCAATCTATAGCCAAGTCACTGATATAAACATCAAACATGACCACTTGAGGTAAAAACTCTACAGTGTACACCTAGAAATCTTCCAGTCTGCCATCCATTCATCAGTCAACAATGTTTTAGGTTCCATCTTTCAAAAAGCTACAGATTAATGTAGCACCTCGGTTCATCCAATCAGCATTTCTCCAGTTTGGGCACGTATCAAGAAAGAATCTGTTTAATACCTTCTAACAATTCACATATGCTATGGTTAGTGCACACTCCCAATCTGACCTATCAATAGTCCTCTTTAAAAAAGATAATAAAGTTCGTTGGGCACAATTTATAATAAATTGCTGTTGACTCCTGAGTGAGTTTCTCCTCACTGGACTAAAAGTTCACAAAGCATTGAAAAATTAGTTGTAGAATTTCTCGACATCAACTTCTTTCCTTTTTTGACAAGGAGGGCAGTGTGACCCTCTCTACAACTTTTTAGTACTTTCCTGTTTTCCATAATTCCTGAGATGACTAACAGGCATGCCAATCTCATTTCATGCAATTTGCCAAAACCAAGATATGAACTTATTCAACACTGTTTAATTTTTTTTCCATTCCTTTCCCCTGTCTTGAGCTTCAATTACCTGGTCCCTATGTTTTTTATTCTGTAAATTACTAACCTTGATAGAATGACAAAATTTTAAAAAGTTGTGCTTTCTGTCACCTGCAAACATTAATTATGCCACCTACCCCAAACAATAGGTTCATGTCTTTGCTATTCATTCTGCTCTGAACCAAATAAAGACAGTTCTGGTTATACTTTTTATAATTCTCTTCAAACCTAAGTTAATTCTGGATTTTAGTCGTACTGACTCTATCTTTATTGGACAATTTTTTTTTTTTTTTTAGTCGGAGTCTCACTGTTGCCCAGGCTGTGGTGCAGTGGCAGGCTCACAGTTACCACAGCCGCCACCTGTTGGGCTCAGGTGATCCTTCCACATCAGCCTTCCAAGTAGCCAGAACCACAGGTGCACGCCACCATGCCTGGCTAATTTTTGATTTATTGTAAAGACAAGGTCTTGCCAAGTTGCCCAGGCTGGTCTCCAACCCCTGGGCTCAAACAATCCTCTCACCTCCCCCTCCCAACGTGCTGGGATTACAGGCATGAGCCACTGCACCCAGCTGGCTTTAAGTTATTTAACTGCAAAATTCTGCCACGCCAGGGGCTTCTGGGACCTAGTCGTGGGACTTAAGGAGGAGTCACTGATGTGTTGAAGTGCAGGAGCGCTGTAACAGGGCCCGGGGATGAAGAAGCTTCTCAGAGTAGCAGCATTTGAAATAGACCTTTGCGGATGAGTGGGCCGATGATGGGTAAGAGGACAGGGCGGTCTGGGCAGAGGGTCCTGCTGTACAAAGGTATGCAGGCTAATATGCTTGGCTCAAAAGGAAAGGACCAAGGCAAGGAGCAGTGGAAAGAAAGGACAGACAGTGAAGAGGGTCAGTCTCTGAAGGGCCTTTTTCACCAAGCAGAGAGCCTGGGACTTCTCCTGAAAGGAAAGGGCAACCAGTACAATTTTTGAGCAGGGTAGTACGTCATGAGGCGGCTTGTGCTTTCAGGACAAGGCAGGAGAGACAGGTAGAAGCATGGGTTCTCTGGAGAGTGGCTCTGGAAGCCTCCATATTCGGCTTTGTTTTGTACCTAGTTTGTGTATTATCCTTAAGACAACTTTGACAGTCTATTGGTCAGGTCATAAACAGGTATTTATTCAGTTCTTCCCCTAAGAAGCTGTGAAATACTCTTTCTGGCTGCAGTTTCTCTACCAGTTAAATCAGGACATAATGCTGCCCCTGGCTACCTCATAGCCAAGAAGAGCTACCATATTGTTGACATTTTCATGCATGTCAGGCAGTGTGCATATGCAATATTGATACAGAGACCGCTAACATCCATCCATGTTGCCACAGTCCCTAGAGAAAGGCATGACAAGAGTTCAAGTGCTTCTGCACATTCCTGAACACATTATAAGAGTGCCCCTGTTTTCCATGCACTCCCAGTAAGTAACTTCAGGGGACCCTTGACTTCCTGGCAGAATATGCCCAAAGATGTAAATCCCTGTTTACTCTCTTTCTTAATAGTCATGGGTTTGAACAATATAGTACCAATGTAATCATAAGTCTTGTGATGTGTATAACTTTTGCAATGCATGATGTCTTAGGCCTTGTAAACTCCCTTTGCTCTAAATGTCACTATCTGAATGTAAAATGCAGCTATAACTTAAGTCCCATACAATGCTTTGCTGGTCCCTCTGTTGGTACCTAATGTATAGGTACCAACAACTCTGGACTATAAAAGTGGACTGTGAGGCCTGAAGGGTAGGCAGAACCATTTTGGAAAGAACTCACATCCGGCTCTGCTCCCTGAATTCAAATTCAGAAATAAACTTCTTTCTACAGTTCCCTGCCCTTTGATTTATCGGTATCAAGGAAGAGCAGCCGAGCGTTACTCTGACCATAACCGTATCTCACTGAATCTTTGTTATGACCTTACCCAGAATAAACTATTCATATACCCACTCTAAAGATGAAGAAACAGAGGCTCAGGGAGGAGGCACGACTCCCCTTAGGTCTTGTGGGTGCAAGCTGCACAGCCAGAAGTTTTCTTTGCTAAATTTTCCAGTAATTCCAGAGGTGAACCTTGGGAAGTTCCCACTGGCATCCAGGTTTTCCTGTGGTGGCAAGAAGCAGTAGGAAAACCCCCTTCATCCTGTCCCCTGGAGCTTTACTTTCAGCACAATGCGCTTCCCTCCCTCTCCCATCGAGATGGTGCTGCCACGGTGTGTTTAAAGTGTGGGGTTTCTGAATTTAATGGCGTGCCCTCTCAGGCCTTTCAGAACACGGGTTTGGGAAACAAAATTCCGCTCTCACCTTCAGCAACACTGTAACCCCACTTGCCTTCTTTTCACTTACTCATCATGCCAGTGATTCAGAATCATGTTGTTCTTAGGGTCATCCCCGCGTATGCTATTGTGTCCTGGTGTTGGTCTGACTTCCTGTTAGTGCATGACTCTTATTTTTAACTGCACTGGGATTAAGTGTCTGAGCCTAAAGTAAAAGTGGAAACAGCCGTTCCCAGAAACCCTGGGGCAAAATTGGTCAAATGGTTTTGATTTTATGTTGTTTTCCTTTGATGGAAGATAAGGTTAACATGGGGTGGGTGTGGTGGCTCATGCCTGTAATCCCAGCAATTTGAGAGGCGGGAGGATGACTTGAGGCGAGGAGTTTGAGATAAGGCTAACATAATAATATAATTAATGTGGCTGTAATGTGATGAAAAAAATTTGAGATGAAGGCAGAAGACAAATTCTCTGCCCCCCTTTTCTGCTAAATTTAGAGTTGTTTTTATTAATTGAGTCATAATTCATAAATTATAAAATTCTCCCGTGTAATGAGGCAGGGGTTCTTCTGAAAAAGCAGAAAAAGGGAAAATAAGTTACTTCCTGATTCTTTGTGCTACCTCTTTCTTGGACTTTCTACTCTGGTGGGGTGCACGTTTAAACTTTTGGTGGAATCCAATCGGAATAGTAATCCTGTAAACCAATCAGCAGATAGGACATGTAAATGAGATGATTATGTAAAAGCAATCAATGTGTAAGACTAATGTTAGCCCCAAGCTATGGAAAATCCAATCCAGTTGTATGGTGCCAATATGTCACCTCATAAGAAAGACAAAGGGGTTACAATGTAAAGGGAAGTTAAAAAGGTATGTAAAGCAGTGCCCCAATGCATTCAGGGCTCAGCCTTTGGTTATGAATCTGCTGAACTGGTGCTGGCACGAATAAACGCCACTTCCTGGCAAAGAAACCTGGGTGTCCCATCTCTCTATGGAAGAGTCCTGCTACAGTAAAGGGTACTATTCAATGGTTTTTACTATAGTCACAAAGTTGTACAGTCATAACTCTGATCGCAGAACATTTAAATCATCCCCAAAAGGTAACACTGTACCCTTAACCGTCCCTCCCCAAGCCCCTCTAGACTATGCCCCCACCAGCTAGACATGCAGCGTCTTCCCTTCCCTCTCTATCTCCTCCCTCGAATCATCCAGCTGTCATCAGTCTTGTCACCAGAGATGAAGTCCCTCCAGCAGCGGACAGGACCAGGGTCATTGTCATCTCACTGACCACAAGGATGGCTCTGCTGTCCAGCACAGTGTCACATGTGACAGTGGAGAAACCCCATCATCTTTCCACAGTTGCTGTCCAGAGTGGAAGGGTACAGAAGAGTCAGGGAGGGGCAGGAAGCTGGAGTGTGAGTTGCCTCTCATCCCTCCCATGGTGAGCTCAACCATTCTAGAGAAACAGGCTCTCCAAAATACTCAGGGTCAGACTGAGGGATTGGCCACACTCTAGAGAGACTTCATGCTCCGAACCCCAAGAGGTGAACTGTGCAAGGATCACCTCTCTCTCACTGTCTCCTTATTCCCTCCCCGTCAGGGGAGGGAGACTAAACACCACTTTATGCAATATATACTTCTGTCTTTATTTATTATTGCCTGATGTAGTCTCCAAGAAAGCAGAGAGTTGGCTTATCCTTTCCACTGTTGCACTTCCCGTGCCTGGAACAGAGCAGGTGCTCTGTAAACACGTGCCACGTGAGTGACATCCGAAGGGAAGAAAGTGGCACAAAGTCAGCTGTCAAAACTCAACATGGACGCTTGTTGCTAATATTGTTGAAATAGTTAATGAAATATGTAAAATAATTGCAATAACTTGCTTGACATAAGTAACTCCCCATTTTGTTAAAATTCTTCATCCTAGCTGTCTGCCTGATTTAAAAATGACCCCTCCAGTGCATACGTATGATTGTTGTAACATTCCCATGACCACAGACGCACAGCCTTGTTCCCCTGAGCTGTTCACACTGACCATTCTTGCTGACCGTTTAAAAACTCCCCAGCCACAAGTTCCATGTAATTGTATGCCTTGTTAACTGAAATCCAAGAGATTGTTCCTTTTGTTTTTAGTTCCTTGTACCCTCAACCCCTGCTATGTAGCCCACTTGCGGATTTTACCTTTATAAGCTTCTTGCTGATTCCACTCAGTGTCGAGAAATTTCTTGGCATGATCCTACTCTTGAATGCGCACTATAAAAGGATCAAAATTCAAATCCAGTGTGCCGGCAATTCTCCTTTGGTTAGACTATAATATTGTTACAGTGTGAGTAACACTCGGCTGCTCTCTCTTGATAATGATACATCAAAGGGACAGGAAATGGGTAGAAAGAAGTTTATTTTTGAATTCGAATCCAAGGAAGACAGCTGGACTCGAGGTCTTTCTAAAGAGGTTCTGCCCACCTTTCAGGCCTTGCAGTTCACTTATATAGTCCAGAGTTGTTTGTACCTATACGTATACATTAGCCATGTGGCCAGCAGAGCATTGCATAGACCTTAAGTTACAGTCGCATTTTACGTTCATATGGTGACATTTAGAGTAAAGGAAGTTGACAAGGCCTAAGACATCATGCATTGCAAAAGTTACGCAAATCGCAAGACTTACAGTTACAATGATACTATATTGTTCAAACCTATGACTATTAAGAAAGGGAGTAAATAGGGATTACACCTTAGGGTGTAGTCTGCAGGGAAATCAAGGGTCTCCTGAAGCTACTTGCTGGGAGAAGACAAGGGGACTCTCAGTAATGTGCTCAGGAATGTGCACGAGTGCTTGAACCCTTGCCACGCCCTTCTCTAACGACTGTGGCAATATGGACAGATGTTAGTGGGTCTCTGTATCAGTATGAGAGGCTCTGAATGTTGAGGCTCACTTTTCTTTTTAAATTATGTTTTATCACATTTTAAAATTGCATCTTTTGTGGGCACTTAGCACAACCAACCTGTAGTTTGGCGAGCACAGGCCCACAGGCAGAGTTGGCCCCTACAACCTTCTGGCCACTCTTCTGTTCTTAGGACTCTCTTTCAGCCCTGCCCATCACATGTAGCTGGGCACCCTGCCCTGGAGGCTGAGCTAACAGAGTGGTCCTGCCAACTTTCCTTTCCTGGCACTACTGCCTCTCCCCTCAGCACAGCCCTGACGCTGCACTAGAAATACCATGATGTGGGGAATATCCTAGCCAGGGTCGCTTCTGCCAGAACTGTATGTGGTTATGAGCTGCTCGATGTGGGGTGTAAAACCCCAAGGGATGTGCTCTGGTGATGTGGAAGATGAAGATGACCCTCCTCAATTTCTTTATCAAAATACGACAAGGAGACTCAGAGATCAGTAGAGCGAAGCAGCTCTTTTTAATATCGCTCTTGCAAGAACAGGTGTCTCTGGTGAGCAGGCATACCGAGGCAGTCACAGCCAGTGTATTTATGCCCTAAAACGCAAATTCATCCCCTGGTACTTCATTGGCTGAGTACCACAGAGGTCACATTCTTTCCTAGATGTTGCCTAGATTATGTGCTTGACTGATTTAGAAAGTTACCTGTTTTACATATCACATGTCGATTGGTTCAAGAAGTCACCTATTTTACATATTTGACGTCGCAGGTAGCCCTGAGTTTGATTGGATCCCGCCAATTTTCAAATAAAAGGCCCACCAAAAGGCATGAAGAACTGGAAAGTGAGATAATCAGACACCATTTTGAAAATGAGTCATTTTGTTTCTTACAGGTGACAACAGGGAAGATCTCAGCTGTACTTGCAGTTTTGCTTTGCTGAGTAGGATGTACATATTTGGATCCAGAGTTGACTTGCCTAGACCAAAGAGGACAGGCTCTCAGTGTGACACAACTGCTTCACTGATCTTCCTCCAGGCTGGTGCTCCTCTAAATAAATGCTCTGCAGCTCCTCGAAGGAGCTCCCGACTATTATCCTGCCCAGAGTTCCCATGCACCTCAGTGCACTCCCCAACAACCCCAGATTGTACACCACAATGCACCATTTCTACAAATCCATCTTACCTTCCATCTGTGTCCCTACTCCCATGGTGGTCTCAGTCACTACCACCAGGCACTAAGAGCTACCACTGGGTAAAAACATGTTGTTTTAGCCAAATTTCTAAGATAGAGTGCAATCTATGTCTGATACTACCCAAGAACATCCCAGACTCAGCCCTCAATTTTATTTCAATGGCTTCTAATAGAGCGTAAAAGCAATTCACACCAAGTCTTTCACCCAATGGAACCCTTGTGTCTTAGCTTCTGCAGTAACCTAGGCAATCCAAATTCTAAAAGACAAGGTGAAAGTGACATGGAAACTGGGTTAGTATCTCTTCATAGTGTTGATTCAATAGAGGATCAAAGCCCATGACATTTTGTCATGGCCTACACTGTGTAGAACCTTTCATTACATGTGGAGCTCGAGGCAAAGTTGATTTCCTTGGCCTGAAAATGAAGGCATTTCCCCTCATCCTTGCCAAGGAGAGTGGAAAAACACTTTTATAAGTTGGTGTATCAACTTTAGCATTAACAGGTTGAGTGACCTACTTGGCTCTGGGTTTTAATGGCCACCAGTTGTCCAAGGGCATCTGGATGGTTGGTCTGTAGCCACTATGAGTCTGTTTATAACCTAGGTTTGCAGGATAGAGGCCCTTTATCTTCCTTCCTTACCTAAACAGAGAACAATAACCAGAGTGTGTTTAACCACAAAGAAGTTGAGGGTAAGCAAATTTGACTTTAAGGCCATGACGTCAAGCAGGGTGAAGCATCAGTTGGTCTTGTAGGTAGTTTCAAGCGGTCTTGGGCCTTACATGGTTCACCCAGGGTCAGACTGTGAACTCCCTGACATCAGCCCTACAGACACACAAGGAGTCTGTTAGATCAGGAAGTATATTTTCCCCTCAGGCAAATATACAAAATAATCTGTTCCCAAAAATGTGATCATGGTAAATATTACTTTGTTCCATTGGTCTTATACCAGGCAGTGACATTGACCTTTACCATGGCCTGCCCTTAACAAAGCCATATGGTCTATGAAGATCAATTTTTAATTTATTTTTTCTTTTAAAGATGTGGGGTACAAATCAAGATTGGTTACGTAAGTGGTGAAGACCAATTTTTAATGAAGTAAATTGAAGTCCACAAATATTTCATCTTTCAAAAATGCAACTACAAAATTCATCATTCGAAAATGCTTGCCAGTAATGGTTACTAACATTTTTCAGAATCTCTTGGTTATGAGGTTATTTTTTCTCAAAGATTCCCAGGTCAAGTAGCCTTCACTGATTCCCATCCCTCTGGGTGGAATGGACCACTTTATTCCCACAGTCCCCTATATATTTATTTATTTATTTTAGTTTAGGTATGAAGTTGTGGTCATTGAGGACATGCCAACCTCCGAAGTGCACATTGCTGATATATCCAGTTGTGTTTAAATTTACCTCTGCTATTGTTTTTAGAGCTCACTGAGGGTCAAGATCATATTGACCTTGTATCAACTTTACCTTCTCAGCACTTAGCATAGTACCTGGTACAAAGCTGGCATCAAACATATGTTTTGCTTTGGTTTTTTTTTTTTTTTCTTTTTAATTGGTCGAATTCTCACTGTTTCCCATGCTGGAGTCTAGTGTCATGCTCTAGGTTCACCACAGCCTCAACCTCCTGAGCTCAGGCAATTTTTTCACCTCAGCCTCCTGAGTAGCTGGGACGACAGGTATGCACCACGACACCCAGCTAACTTTTTAATATTGTGTAAAGAAGAGGTCTCACTATATTGCCCAGGCTGGTCTCGAACTCCTGGACTCAAGCAATCCTATTGCCTCAGCCTCCCTAAATGCTGAGATTACAGGCATGAGCCACTATGCCCAGTCTATGTTTGTTGCATAAGGGAATGGACACGGTCTCTTGCAATGGTCCACAATGTATGTTTTCTGCAGTCTGCTTAATTTCTTTCATTAACCAAACCATGGACAATAATCAAGATTGAATAGTTAAACTATGGACAAGAATAGCTTTCATTTCTAATTTTCTTCAATCCGCAAAGTTTTCTTTCAAATACTCCTTTCCTTCAAAAGGTATTCATTTTTTAAAAGATTCTTTTAAGATTTTATATTATAGAATGCAGTAAATTATATACAAAGATGAGTATAATCAACTATAACACAAGAGACTGGATTTTTGTGCAGGTTCTGATGCTAAACTACTTAGTCACATTAGAAAAATCACATCTGGCCGGGCTTGGTGGCTCAGCCTGTAATCCCAGCACTTTAGGAGGCAGAGGCAAGTGGATTGACTGATCCCGCAGGTTCAAGACCAGTTCAGGTAACTTGGAGAGACCTCATCTCTACAATAAATGAAAGAATTAGCAGGGCATGGTAGTGCACATCTGTAGTTCTGGCTACTTGGAAGGCTGAAGCAGAAGGATTGCCGGAGTGCAACAGGTCGATGCTGGAGTGGCCATGAACATGCCACTGTACTCCAGCCTGAGTGACAGAGTGAGACTCCAACTCAAAAAAAAAAATCACTTCCTTGTTTGTTGAGAACAAACCGAGGTGGTAGATTGGTTTCATCTCAAGAAACAGCTCCAATCAATTGAGAGTGACAAGATAAAAATGCTGGGTTGAAGATCCTATGGACATCAATGGGAAAGAACACTGGGGTTGATTAGTAATGTCTGTCATGGGAAAGGATGATGGAAAACAAGCCAAATATTAGCTATCCTAGTATAAATGATCTCAAGTGCCCAAGTGTCCCTTTCAAGCTCTAAAGTCCTGATTTATTTTTTAGTGACTCACAGACATTATATATGGCCAGGATATATTCAACGTTTACTAGATCCTGGCATTGTGCAAAGTACTTTGCCAGGACTGTATTAGTTGGATGGCCTGCAAGGTCACACAGCTATAACAGTGAATGAATTTGAGATTCACACCCTGAGAGTCTTCTTCCAGAAACTGTGTTCTTAATCACTGTGTTGAGTTAGCTAGTCTACTTTGGCTTCTTCAAAAAAAAAAAGAGAGAGAGAGAGAGAAAAGAATAGAAAAAGGAAAAACTAATATAATGTCTGCAATAGAAAAAATAAGCACATTCAGGTAACAGGCAACTGCTTATATTTTTCTCTGATAGACAATGATTTGTAACCTTTAAGTAACAAAGGGCAGTACAAATATTGACTGTTCCTGAATCACTGATATCATAGGCAAGCTGTTTGAAATAACAACCCTGGGGAAATTCAGACACATAATCATTTTTCAGTAGGACTAAGTGCTAATGAGTAAACGAAACTGGGACATTTAGGGTAAAATAAAACAGGAAATGAAGATGCTAAAAGCTTCAGCTGGGACCTCGATGCTAAAAGGTCGTTCTTTTAGATAGCTGGTCAGCAACTTTTCCTAACACACATTTCAGCCGCCTCTCTGTTCCAAACTCCCTGATGCTCAGCAGTTGATCTAACTTGTCCATTCTATTCTAAGTTTTTTAGGCCATGACATCCCTGCCAGGCCATCATGGCAAGCCAACCTGGGAACAAACAACTTTTCCAGGTTCAGATTAGACGAGGCACACTCACGTGCAGAATTCAGCGTGATGGCTTCCCAGAAATGGCTACACACAACCAGGCCCCCAAATTTAGTTGATGAAAAGGTGGAGAGGGCATCTGGCCACACTTCTTTCACTGAAACTTGAGAACTCTTCCAATTCCCAAAGTTTGCAAAAGGCATTCTGAAGGGAGGCCCAGAGAGCAGGAAGATGTGCATACCACTGGCTTCCTCTCTATCCAGCACTGATCATCATGTCATCTAGGCTCTGACCTCATCCTTTTTTTTTAAGATTAAAAACACAATTTATTCAGAAAGTAAATTAGAGAGAGAGAGAGAAAAAAGAGGAGATTCACCTCCCCAAGGGAGGGAAGAGGGCCAAAGCTTAAGAAAACATGGCCTGGCCATAACTCAAAGAGCACATGGCCACACCATAGCTTAGCAAGGCAATGACTGACCTCACCCTTTATAACTTGCATCTCTCTTCTACTGAGGAATGTGGGATTAAATTAGTTTCCAATTATTCACTAAATACGCTATAATGAATTGTCCTTTTAAGGAATTAAGACATTTCAGATAAGGCTAAAGTCCCACACAGAGTTGAAGTATCCGGAAGGAAAGGTCTGGAACCAGTAGCTTAAATGGTCATTGACATTACGGTCGTCAATGACATGGTGGAGAGAATTTTTTCCTCCATCTTAAGTCATTTTAAAAATAGCATAAATTGCCACAAATCACTCTCACCTCTAGGAGAGATTTAGGAAAAAGACCCTCCCCTTTTTCCTAAATCTTCCTCTAGTTGCCACGTTTTTCTACTTTCCTACTCTCCACCCATTCACCTTCTTAAAGGTTTTCTCAATATCCTTCAATATATGCAGTTTCACTATAGCACTATAGCGTATCTTGTTTCTTTTTTGTTGAGTTAAACCTAATGACAAAGAACACACACTTACATAAACAGCTTTAAAAAACAAAACCAGAGCCAGGCTCAGTGGCTTAGCCTGTAATCCCAGCATTTTGGGAGGCTGAGGTGAGTGGATTGCCTGAGCCCGTGAGTTCGAGACCCACCTGGGCAACTTGGTGAGACCTCATCTCTACAATAAATAAATTAAAAAAATTATCCGGGCGGTAGTTCCAGCTACCTGGAAGGCTGAGGCGGAAGGATCACCAGAGCCCAGCAGTTCCAGGCTGCGGTGGCCGGGAGCAGCCACTGCATTCCAGTCTGGGTGACAGAGTGAGACTCCAACTCAAAAAAAAAAAAAAAAACCCTAAACTTACTTTATTGCTGCCTTCTGCTATGCCTTGGCTCAGAGAGCTGGAAGTAGGGGTGGGGAAGCCAGAAGGCATTGCACAACTGTACCTATCAGCTGTTTTCTCAGCAAGACGGACGGAGGGCCTCACAAAGGTTAGGAGCTGCTTCTTCCAGTTAGGAGACATAAATCATTTGCATCCGGAATTCCCAGCATTCCACTGAGCACTTAGCACAGCTGGGGAGCAGGCGACTCTTTAGTTAAGCACTTCCTTTGTCAAGAGCTTGTCTGGGTGTAACTGATTATTATCAGAATTACCCTGCAAGCTCACTTCTCTAGTTCACCCCAGTCGATCAATCACACTCATGTTTTCATTCTTACAGCGTCATGTAGCAATATACTGAAAGTGCTTACACTTTTTAAGTCTCAGATCCTTCTAAGTTATTCTGGTGACACTCCAAAAGGAATATCAGTATATGAGGCATTAAGTGAGTACATCCTGGATGAAAAGGGAAATCCCAGAATTTCCTCTGACATCATCATTCCATACACAAAAAAACCAGAAATAATTTATCTTTGTAAAAGGATAGCTAGTTGTCTTGATAAAATCTAATAAATCGTATCTAATCTTCCCCCAAAGATTTAAAATGTCATCGTTACAGTAAGCCTCATTTTCAACTATGCCGAGCTCTCTCTCTTCATTTTTTAAAAATAATCTTTGATCTTTAATTGTAGTCGAATGTCAATACCACAGTTTTATTTTCTGTACTTTTCCATTTCATTTTGACATTCTGTAGGGTAAATGCCCTTGATTGTTATTTTTTGGTAAAAATATTTTGGAAGAAGATCTAATCTACACATTTTATCTTCTATGTGAACTTTAGAATCAGCTTGCTATTTTCTATTAAATATCCTTTTGAATTAGCACAGTGGCATATCAAATCCGTGAGAATGAGTTATGCTTTATAATATTGCAGCTATAGGAATAAACAGCGATATGGAAAAAAGATAAAATGATATCCATTACTCTATTTATCAAGATACTTTCAACATGAATAAGAGACGAATGCAAAAATAAAACCACACAAATACTTGAAGAAAATGTAGGTAATTCCTCTATAAATTATGAATGTGGGGAATGTCCCTGTGACTTGACATCCAGACATGGTAAGGAAGGAGACTGACAAAGTTGACTAAATCTTAAAAATGTGTGGAAAAAACAACTCACAAATAATAAAGTAGACACATGACTATCAGAAAAAATATTAGCAACTTAGATCACAGATTAAGAGTTGATACCCTTAATATACAAAGAGCTTCTAAAAATAAGGAGGTAAGAGAGCCTATATGTTAGGGTTCGGGACAGACAGGGTGAGGGTGGAGAGGCGCGGGGAGGCGTGCAGCACTGCCAGGGCTGGCAAGCCGGAGGTGCGCACTGGCAACCCAGAGATCCTAGTAGATTGCAAAGAATTGCGACACACAGAGATGAAAGAAAAGATTTATTTAAGAAAAGTTCCCCCCCCACAGACAGGGAGTGGGCCTACACTCTAGGTGAGTGTGGCCTCGTAGCCCCTCAGAGTCCTGGCTTAAATCCTTTTCTTGGAGATGTTGCACGTGACTGCCATGACTGCTGTGACTTCCTTGTCGATCACCTGTGGATGTCTTGGAGATCCTGTGACACAGAGAGCCATTAATGTCCACCCACATTATCATAGTGCATAGAGAAGGGCATGACAAGGATTCTAATTCTCCTGCACCTTCCCAAAGGACATTCCTTAGAACTAGTGGACGGTGCACTTCCCCTTATCTCCTAGATATTCCCAGTGGGTAGCTTCAGGGGATCCTTTGCTTCCCTGTGGGTAGTGCCCAATTTACTGGAAGATCAAATCCCCAACTGTTCGCCCTCTGAGCAGTCATAACTTCTGTAATTACAAGTTTCCTGACTTTTACAGTCCTTGACCAATGTATGATATCTTAGGCCTTATAAATTCCCTTTACTCTAGGCAAGCTTGATTGATACTATGAGATACCTGACACCTGAAAAGACAAGTTGACAAAGTTAATTATACCTAAAGTGTTCATTTTTCCAAAAGCATAGCTTCTACTTTCTCATCATTGTGTCAGCGTTTAAGAACAAGATGAAAAATGGCTTCCCATTCTCAGTCTGTCCTTTCACTACAGAAACATAGGCAAGAGATAAAGCATAATAAGACAGAGGCAACTTAAAACTTGGGCTTGATTGAAATTGGAGAAGGACCATCATATACAGTTTAGGATCATAATATGTGAGTGGAAGCTACAAGGTGAGGATTTTGAGGTGAGGGCTTCAGAATCTTAGGGCATAAACTATCTGTTGGTGCTTTCCATCGAAAAATTGATGGAACTTTCAGGAAGTTCCTGCAGTGAACAATCAAGCTATTTACCTGGGCAAGAGTATCTTGAGATAATAAAACTATACTAATAAAGACAATGAAATAGTAAAGTCATATTCATGTAGAGAGTAGGCTGTGTGGAGGATAAATAGTTTCAGTCCTCAGTTCTACACTGTATGGGGTTATATAGTTTCAATTCTTACAATACAGAGACCTCCAGTTTCAGTTTAGAGATACAGAGAGCTAGAAAAAGTGTGTTCTTTCCTGGACAAACAGGAATAAAGATGGACAGGCAGCAAATTAATGACTTTTCTTGACCCAACAAAGAATTAAGATTGCAGGCAAACAACTAACCCCAAAACTAGAGAGAGACAAGCACCTACAGGGAGAAACAGGACCTAATCATCTGTTACCTGGAATAGATGCTGTCAAATGCCATATATACCTGTGAGAAGATTCACTAGAAACTTTTAACAAACTGTGGGCTAGTATCACAGTGTGAAGCCCTTGGGGACACAGATAAAGGAGTGTTATGGTCTGAGTCACAATCAGCTGCTCTCCCTTGATACTGACAAATCAAAGGGGCAGGGAACTGGTAGAAAGTTTATTTCTGAACTTGAATCCAGGGAGCAGAGCTGGACTCCAAGTCTTTCTAAAATGGTTCTGCCCACTCTTCAAGCCTCACAGTCCACTTTTATAGTTCAGAGTCATGGGTACCTATACATTAGCCACGTGGCCAGCAGAGCATTGTATAGAACTTAAGTGACAGCTGCATTTTTACATCCAGATAGTGACTTTTAGAGTAAAGGAAGCTGATCGTGCATTACAAAAGTTATGCAATTCACAAGACTTGGTTACATTGATGCAAAAGTTATACAAATCACAAGACAACGATTACATTGATACTGTATTGTTCAAACCTAAGATTATTAAGAAAGGTAATAAATAGGGATTTACATCTTGGGCATAATCTGCAAAGAAATCTAGGGTTCCCTGATGCTACTTACTGGGAGGGCATAGAAGACAAAGGGACTCTCAGTAATGTGCTCAGTAATGTGCAGGAGTTGCTTGAACCCTTGCCATGCCCTTCTCTAGGGGCTGTGACAATATGGACGGACTTTAGTGGGTCCCTGTATCAGAGGGGTCCCACTTTTTGTAGATTTCCCTTTCGAGAAGTCCGCTTGACTCTCGACTGGGAGGATCCTGAGAAAGCCCTCCTCCAAGGACAGTTGGAGAGAGATCAACAAAGCTACCACTGCATAAACTCCACTAGACTATCCTCCCGAAACTCACAAAAGATGAAAATTCTCAGCGTGTATGAGGAGAGCCATCAAAACCTATGTTTGAGGGTATGGGTGGAAACCTACTACAGCTGTGGGAGGGAGACATGGGAGTGAGGACTGGGCAAGGATACAAGATAGGACAAGCATAGTGTCTGGAGGAAGGACAGGAACACCTGTGAAGTCCACACCTTGGATACCCAGGTTCACAGTGCCTCAGATTCACAGAACATCAGAGGATGCTTCCTTCCCCATCCTCTACCACCATATTAACAAGCATCAATTCAAGATAGTAGAATGATACAGTTGGGAGAACTGCAGGCAACAGAGGGTCACTCAGGAGCAGTGTAGAGAAAAGATTCAAAGACAAGCCAAGAGACTAAACAAGGTATCACTAGAGGAATGTGACGCCTCTGGTGCAGATGAGTAACCAATGCCACAACGCTCTTTACACCCAGCCCAATTCCTTACAAGTGTAACACAACTCCTCACACTAAAGGCCACGCAGAAGAAAGAGTGTGCTCAGTGTTAGGGCACGGACAGGGTGAGGGTGGAGAGGTGAGAGGCGCAGGGGAGAGGGACACAGCACCACCGGAGCCAACAAGCTGGAGGTGCGTGCCGGGAACCCAGAGATCTGAGTAGATGCAAAGAATTGTGACACACAAAAAAGGTTAAGAAAGAAAAGTTTATTTAAAAGTAAATTAGAGAGAGAAAGAAAAGGAAGAAAGAAGATTCACCTCCCCAAGGTGGTGGAGGGGGCCAAAGCCAGGAAGCATGGCGAGAGCCATAGCTCAAAGAGCAAGGCAATGGCCACTGGTTGCTTGTGGTTGAGTCCTTTTAACCATTCCCTTTGATGGGGGAAGATCATTAGGGTGATTGGGTGGTGGTCTGCTTCCACGCCATCACAAAGGGGCAGGCAAGTGCAGGTACTGCTGGTGTCAGGTGATGGACTGCAGGCAGATGGGTGGGTTAGTCACATGATTGCTGCCATGGTGGGGCTTATCTGTGTCATGTAGTTCACAGAGGGCTGATTAGATTAACCCTAAGGGTGGGGGGTGGATTCCTGCAAGAGACTTGTTAGGCATTTGCAATTCACAAACTCAGACATTTGCAACTCACAAACTCTTATGACTTTGGCCTTGACAAGGAATCAAAAGTTGACTAGAGATTGTTATGCTAAACCATGAATGGTTGGGTTGTTCTGGTCATGCATCTGAAGGAGATTTGCCTAGGGGGGATGGGATAGGCTGCTGTTTGTCCTGCAGTAGAATGTCTGAATGCTTTCTAATGGTTACACTGAGGCAAAAAGACTAAAGAATAAGCTAAGTTTCTTCTAGGTTTCTCTAGGTACCTTTCACTCAGTTCCAAGCAGAACATTTATTTACATCAGCATCTAATGCCCTAGTTAACATGTCTGGATTTCAGCAAAAATGTATGAGGCGTATAAAAAGGCAAGTAAAAAGAGTCTGAAGCGACAAAGCAACAATCAGAACCAGACGCAGATATGGTATGGAAAATGTTACATTAGCTATAATGAATATATTAGAAATGTTAATGTAAAAGGTAGAAATATATAAGATCAGATAGTTTCAGCAGATATAGAAACTCTAAGACATGGAAATGCTAGAAATTATAAACACATTGAAGAGTGCCTTTGATAGGTTGGTTTATTAGTAGACTCAATACAACCAAAGAAAGAATCTGTAAATTTGAAAACAGGTCAAAGAAATTATGCAAAGTAAAACACAAAGAGAAAAAAAAAAGAAAGAGAACAAGAAGGAAAAATAGAGCACTCAAGAGCTCTGGACAACATAAAATGACCTAACATGTGCATAAAAAGAACTCCAGAGTACATGGAGTAGAGGAAATATCTTTAAAAATAATAACTGAGGATTTTCCAAATTTAGTAACAAACACCAAAACGCATATCCGAAAAAATTCAAAAAACATCAAGCAAATTTTTCAAAAGAGAGAGAGAGGCACACATACTTCATACCTAAAGAATGCAACATCCGCCGGGCTCGGTGGCTCAGCCTGTAATCCCGCACCTATGGGAGGCTGAGGTGAGTGGATTGCCTGAGCCCGCGGGTTCGAGACCTGCCTGGGCAGCAAGACCTCATCGCTACAATAAATCAAAAAATGCATGGTAGCGCATGCCTGTAATTCTGGCTACTCGGAAGGCTGAGGCAGAAGGATTGCCAGAGCCCAGCAGGCGAGCGGCCACTGCACTACAGTCTGGGTGACAGAGTGAGACTCCAACTCAAAAAAAAAAAAAAAAAAAAAAAATGTAATATCCAAAACTGCTGAAAACCAAAGAAAAAGGAGGAAAAAATTAACATAGTTGAAGAAAAAAGACACATTACAAAGAAACAAAGATGAAAATTACAATTGACTTCTTGTCTGACCAGGCAAGCAAGAAGACAATAGAGTAAGATCTTTAACAAGCTAACGAAAAAAAACACCTGTCGACCCAGAACTCATTACTAGTGAAAATAGCCTTCAGAGTGAAAGAAAAGTAAATATCTCATCAGACAAACAAAAGCTGAGGAAATTTATTGCCAGCAGACGTACACTACAAAAAATATTAAAATTCTTTAAAACGAAGGAATACAATAAAATGAGAAGTTTGAATCTACACAAAGAAATGAAGAGCACTGGAAATGTAATAAACAAAGGTAAAACAAAATCTTTTTCTTATTTTTAATGACTGCAAAAAAGTTGACCACTTAAAACACTAACAACGTATTTTGTGTTTATAGCATATACAAAAGTGAAATGTATGACGACAGTGGCACAAGGAGTAGGAGAAGAGAACTTGTGAACATACTGTTATAAGGTCCTGACTCTGGATGTGAACTGATATGGTGTTATTTAAAGGCAGCGCTTAAAGGCAGACTCAGATTAATTTAAAATACATATTGTGAAACCTAGGGGAGCACTAAAGAAGTTTTTAAAAGAGATATAAATAACTCAATAGGGGACGTAAAATGGAATCATAAATATGCTCAGTTAAACCCAGAGATGGCAAAAAAAAAAAAAAGTGAAGAGGTAAAAAACAAAAGCAAATGGACAAATTAAAAACAGCCAACAAGATAGTCGCTTTTAACCCAAATACATCAACAATTACTTGAGATGTAAACAATTTAAACACATAATTTAAATGTAGAGATTACTGGAGTAGGTAAAAAGGTAAGACTCAACTATGCTAATTATAAGAAATCTGCTTTAAATATAAAGATATAGGTTAGAAATAAAAGAATGAAGAAAGATATATATATGAATACTAAACAAGAAAAAGTTTAAATTGCTTTTCTAATTTCAGACAAGATATTATTAGATTATAAAAGGGTTGATTCTCCAAAAGCAGAAAGATCTGAGGGCATAAATATGTAAACCTATACATTCTTATTGTGTACTCTTCTCTCAGTAATTGATAGAAAAAGTAGACAGAAAATCAGTAAGGATATAGATGATTGGAACAACAATATCAACCAGCCTAATTAATTGGTACTGATCGAGCACTCCAATATGAGTGAACTTACCAGAGATTCTAGATTTCAAGTTAATTTGAATGGTTAGGAGTGGCTCCAACAGCTTTTTCTGTTGACTGACTAAACCCAGGATTCATTCAAAGTCTCCATTATACGTGAGTTACCAACATTTCCTTTATATCACACAGAATAAGGGCTCCAAAGGCTTAGGGGGAAAGTAATGTAAGAATGAGTTTACTAGGTGGGATCCGCCTAACCAGCATACATTACAAGTTCTGTGGTGCCTGTCACCTGTAGCTCCAGGGCTGACAGTTGGGGATGCTCTGCTGACATAGACCTCCCAACTTCAGGAGATGATGGGACTTCAGAGGGGCAGAGACAAACACATGACAGGAATTCAAGTTATGCATAGGCAGCAAAACAGGCAGCAGGGCAGGAGTAGAAATCAGGATGGCCTGAGCTGCAAGATCTTTGGTGGTGATAAGGTGTTCATGTGTTCCCTAGGACTGAAGAGATGGTTAGCTACAAAAGCTGTACTTGCTTTATATAATAATAGTAACAATTATATATGTATATATAAAATCCTGGACTCCATCATATGACTTGGAGAACTCCAGTGAAAAGTCATGGCTCAACTCCCAGACCGTATCCCAGCGGTCAGCAAACTTTTTCTGTAAAGGGCCAGACAGTAAACAGCTTAGGGTTTGAGGGCTCACCATCTCTGTCACAGTCACTCAGCTCTGTCACTGTAGTGTAAAGACCAGCCAGAGGCAGCATGGAAAGGAGTGAGCATTGCTGTGTTCCTGTACAACTTTACCTGTGGTTGCTGATATTTGGATTTCATATAACTTTTACATATCATAAAATATTATTCTTCTTACCATTTATTTCATCCATTTAAAAATGTAAAAACTAACCTTAGCTTTCAGACCATCTGAAAATAGGAAGCAGGTCAGATTTGGTTTGCGAGCTGTAGTTGGCCAAACTCTGTGTCAGCCATCCACAGACTTGAAGCCCCTTGGGTACGAACCACAGCTGGAAACAACCCTGGATTTGCCCAGTCCCTTGAGATGCCCTATTCTCAACTGCTAGCCACTCTTAGCCAGCCCCTTGTTAAGGGCCTCTTTCTCCCTCTCATGGACTCCATTGATGTGGCCAAATGAACCATAGCTATGTTTACAGTTGTAAGAGCTTCTCCAGACCAATGACCACTCCTCACCTTCAATGAATCCCTTCCCCATGCTTTTCCCGTCCATGCACTCCTTTTCCTCCCTCCGTACCCAATTATGCCGTAACTGTGCTCCCCCATAACCTTAAATGAACATTAAAAGAGAGAGGTTTGCAGAGGGTAAGATTGTTTTGGTCTCCTGCTATGATCATCTTGCCCTCGTAATTTGCAGCACTATGACTTCTCCTTAAACAGGAGGCCACAGCAAACACAGAAACAAATAGCCGCTCTACAAAGAGTTGAGAAACACACACACACACACACACACACACACACACACACACACACACACGAGTGACAAGTGTTGTTACTTTGCTGATGGTGTTTCTCTGCGCTTCACGGTTTGGCCTTCCTGAACAACCACCATGCAATCTTAGAAAAACTAGATTTGGGCCCCAGAGATTACCCATCTCTTCCTAAATGTGTAGTGTATTTGCATGATCAGTGTTTCTGTATGTCCATAGCCAGATAGAAGTACATAGATGAGCATTAAAAACCTGACTTGGATGGACTCAGAGTCTATACTATTTAGTGAGCACAGAAGCAAAGAACTGGGTACCACGTGCTCTCACTCACAAGTGGACCCTGAACAATTATAATACTGTAAGAAAGGGTTTGGCAGTAGTGGGAAACTGCCAGGGGAGGGAGGGGGGCACACTTCATCAATAAGGGTACCTGATCTCAAACCGGGTGAAGTGGGGACCAAAGGGAGGCCCAAACTTTACCTGTACAATGATCATTTGTATACCTAACCCTGAATTGTGCCCCACATCTTTAAAATTAAAATAAATAAATAGATAAATAAAAATCCGACTGGCTCCATCTTAACTTACGCTTCTACAACTGTAATTCTAAGGCCCCGTTAGGATCATCTCCAGTTCTCCTTAACTTTTCTGTTTGTTTTGCTTACATGAGGTAGAAACCTCTTCTTCCTTCAATCTGCTGTACAACCTTGGTCCTGGTCACACCTATTTACTCTTCTGAGTTTCTTGACCATCTTTTCTTTTCATTCCTGTTGCTACACCTTGATTTCTCCATTTTCCTGCACACTGTAGTATAGATGTATGAAAGAAAGAACATTGAATCAGAGTGAAAAGACCTACTGAGCTTATTCAGTCCTGACTTAGTTACGTAGTATCTCTGCAAACTTAGTAAATTATGCATCTCTCTGAAATTCAGTTTATTCAACTGGTAAATAGGGGAACCAACCATGCTGCCCATCAAAAGAGGACTGGATAAAAAAATGTGGTACATTTATACAATGGAATATTACTCAGCCATAAAGAAGAACAAAATCATGAACTTCACAGCAACGTGGATGGAATTAGAGCTTATAATACTGAGTGATCTCTCACAGAAACAAAGAGATGAGTATCACATGTTCTCACTCATAAGTGGACCTTGAACAACTACCATATTACTGTAGGAAAGGGATTGAAAGTAGCGGGAAACTGCGGGGAGGGGGTTGGTGGGTGGGTAGCTGGGATTGACAGTAATCGATATCCATCTGGGGAAGGGGGGCACACCTCATCAATAAGGGTACCTGCACAATGAACATTTGTATACCTAACCCTGAATTGTACCCCACAATTTCAAAATAAAAATTAAAAGAGAAAAATAAAAAAATAACTGTCTCAGTGATTTCACTGGATTGTAGCAGGAATCCGTGTCGCATGTAATGAGACATACATGTCAAAGTGCTTCCTAAAATACAATTCTAATGTAAAGCCTTTGTTTCACCCTTGTCTGAATCCCACTGTCATTGCTGGTGCCATGATCACATTCAGCTTTATGGAATATAGTAATATATGGTAATATATATCTCAGCTCCCTTGTGGGACTGTAAATTCTCTTGGAAATAAAGTATAGCCTTCTCATCTACTAGCTGTGCATGCTTGAAGGAATAAGCCTTTTACCATGTACTGAGCATACAAAGACAAATCATATATGGCCCCCATTCTGCAATATGGGTTGGGAGACAGGTAGGAAGCACCTGATTACAGAGGGCCATCTTCGTTAGCTATGTATTTTGCCCTCTGTCCCTCTGTAAGCACACAATGGCCTTGCAAGTTTCCAATGCTGACATACGCCAATAACAAGGTAAGAGATGGATGGTGCTTGGAAAAGTGCTTTATTTGTCTGAATCGTAGCTGGAAAGGCTGCATCTTGATGGAGGAAGAGAGAGGCATCAAGAAGGCAATAAGAACAGATCCGCTGGACATCATGGTTCACGCCTGTAATCTCAGCACTTTGGGAGGCAGAGGCAAGAGGATTGCCTTAGCCCACGTGTTCAAGACCAGCCGGGGCAACACGGCGAGACCTCATCTCTACAATAAATCAAAAAATTAGCTGGGTGCTCATCTGTGGTTCCAGCTACTTGGAAGGCTGAGGTGGAAGGATTGCTTGAGCCCAGCCGGTGGAGGCTGCGGTAGCCATGAGTGTGCCAGTGCACTCCAGCCAGAGTGACAGAGTGAGACTCTGACTCAAACAACAACAACAACAAAAAAAGACAACAGATCTATGAGACACGGCTTACACTGCCAATTGTATGATGATTCCACAGAGAAAGTGTTATTTCTGCACAGAGCTTGTGGCAACCTATGCAGAATATGCCCCAAAGAAGACCCTACCATACCTCCTTCATCTTGTTGGGAAACTGATTCTCCCTTTGGAGGATTCCCCCTTAAAGCACTGTAGTCTTCAGAGCCCCTGAACAGTAGCCGGTCACAACATTGTTTAGAAGCAGGGCACTTTGGGAGGAAAGAGAACACGGAAGCTAGTGAGTGTCAGAGGAAGCATCAGGGCAGGGGCTTCCTGGGCCTGGAGCTCTTGCTGCTCTGGGTTGTTCTTTGAACACGAGAAAAGGGCCCTAAAGTAGACAAGACCTGCAAGGGGCTTCATAGATAGACCCCTATGATTTTGGTAGCCCAGGGTCAGAGTTCATTCATTCATTATGTATTCATGCATTCATCAAACACCTAAACTTCTGTGAACCAGGCACTGAGTTGGATGCAAAGATGAATGAGGGACACAAGCCCTGCTTTCAATTTTAGCAGGACAGACATGCAAAGCCCCATGGAAACCCAGGAGGGATTATCAGCTCCAACTGGGAGCATGGTGAAGGTTTCATAGTACCTCTGGTCACAAATGAGAGATTCAACAGGCTTAGAAGTGAGGGAGGATAAGCCAACCAGAAGCAAAGGTTATGGAGACTTAAAAGGCACCTGCAAGGCCGGGCTCAGTGGCTCAGCCTGTAATCCCAGCACTTTGGGAGGCCGAGGTGAGTGGATTGCCTGAGCCCGAGGGTTCGAGACCCGCCTGGGCAACTTGGCGAGACCTCATCTCTACAATAAATAAAAAATTAGCCAGGCGTGGTAGCACACGCCTGTAGTTCCGGTTACTTGAAAGGCTGAGGCGGAAGGATTGCCGGAGCCCGGCAGGTCGAGGCTGCGGTGGCCAGGAGCGACCACTGCACTCCAGTCTGGGTGACAGAGTGAGACTCCAATGCAAAAAAAAAATTTTTTTTTGGTTGTCGAGATGGGGATCTCACTATGTTGCTCAGGCTGGTCTTGAATTCCTGGCCTCAAGTGATCCTCCTTCCTAGGCCTCCTAAAGTGCTGAGATTACAGGCATGAGTCACTGTGCCCGGTCCTGTTTTACATTTTAAAAATCTATTTAATGTCTGGCTTAAAAGATGATAGGCTGCTTTCTCATATATGCTTCTACATTAATTTATTGCAATAACACACATCATGTAGCCTCTGAAAAACTCTTACATACACTCATGAGAAAATGAGAGTGTGAAGATAAATTTGTTTTAGAATTTGTTTTTATTTTGCAGACTCCTTGAAAGTGCCTTTGGGACTTTCCAGGGATCCCCGAACTACACTTTGAGAACCACTGCCTTAAGCAGTACTTTTAAGTTTCTCTGTCTAGAAGAGCCTTCAAAACCTCTGTTTCAAATGTAGCTATTTCTAGGCATTCTTGGCATCTGAACTGAGATTCTTATTACTCATTATTAGAAATAGCAGGCTCAAAAGAGGAATAAAAAGTCTTTAATTTTTAAAAAGTTGTTTATTGGACATTTAAACACACACACTCATGTACCGCATTCAAAGCTTACTGATAATTACCAAAAATAGGAAATAACCAAAAATAGTTTTGTATGACTGATTCTTCTGGCAACTAGCTGTAGAATTTTTCCTCATGGACTTGGGACTCCAATAACAGGCTTTTAAGATAATCATGTAATTAGTGGAGATAGAGCTGTGTTAGTATTATTGACTCCCTGATTTCCTCACCTAGAGTAGATTTGAAGAAAGTTGGATGTAGTAGAGAGGTTGGTGATAAAGAAAAGACACTGCAGCCAGGCTTAGTGGCTCAGCCTGTAATTCCAGCACTTTGGGAGGCCGAGGCGAGTGCATTGCCTGAGCCGGCAGGTTCAAGACCAGCCTGGGCAACTTGGCAAGACTTGTTTCTACAATAAATCAAAAATTAGCCGGGCATGGTATCACATGCCTATAGTTCCGGCCACTTGGAAGGCTGAGGCAGAAGGATTGCCGGAGCCCAGCAGGTCGAGGCTGCAGTGGCCGGGAGCAGCCACTGCACTCCAGTCTGGGCGACAGAGTGAGACTCCAACTCAAAAAAAAAAGGCACCTACAAGTTAGGGGACAGTGGAGAGTGAAGGGCATGTGGTGGAGGGGAGTGGCGGTGAGGTTGGTGGAAGGTTAGACTAGGCTAGCCCATGGAGGGCTTTCTTCCTGGACCAGAGAGTCAGTGAGCGAGAGGGGTGCAGAGTCTTTGTGTAGCAACTCCCCCTCTGGGTCTTGGGGCCATAGGAAACCCCCTCCCATTCCCTTGATGAAATACACAGCTAGTTCATTTCAGACCAGAGAGAGGAACAGACCTCCACCCGAACACTCTCTCATCAACCCCTGGTATGATTTTAGCAAAAACCAAACAGACGTGGCCCCTCTGCAGCCTTCCGCGACCTCTGCAGCCTTCCTGTGACCTCCCCCGGTGGGTCCCATCTGGCCTGAGTGTGTGTTCTGTGGACTTGAGCACTACAGAGGTCATCAGAAAACTTTGGGGATTTTCCTCTG
The DNA here is from genome assembly GCA_027257055.1 of Cephalopachus bancanus. Taxonomy (NCBI): domain Eukaryota; kingdom Metazoa; phylum Chordata; class Mammalia; order Primates; family Tarsiidae; genus Cephalopachus; species Cephalopachus bancanus. The sequence goes on from JAPVLO010000278.1 coordinate 4,352,647, forward strand.
TGTTGAAAACACTTCAGTTTCACTTAGTGCCAGCATTTGCCAGGCCTCAAAGTCTGGAACCATCCATAAACAAGGTCTGGCCAGGTAACTACCATGGGCCCCTACCCCCCTAAAGCTAACAAAAACACTCTTATCTCCCAGCCAAAAAAGAAAAAAATCCCCATCACTGTTCAAATGCACCGACTTCCTATTTTTCCTGGCCAGCCGCCCTTTCTTCTTCATCGCCTCCTCTTGGTTTCCCAGCAGCCACCACATCCCCTGCAACCTGAGCAGCCGGGCAGGCGGGTTCGACCCAGGTGTGTGCAGGACACAAGGCGTGGGAGGAGACGCTGGAGGGGGCATAGCAGGGCTCCTCCAAGCTCTCCAAGAGCCAGAGGTATTTACAAGGCTGGCCTGGGGAGCAAGTCTGTGGCTGCCTTTAAATAAATACTTCGGACCCCGATGGAGTTATCACAAGTCACATGTGATCAAGGCTTCAGCATTGACAAAGCTATTTCACATATATTATCTCTCTTCATTCTCACAGCAGTCCTCTGAGGCCGGATCTTCTTACCCTCATTTCAAACATGAGGACACTGAAACTCAGAGAATTGAAATGACTTTTTCCAAGATTATCCAGCAGCGTCTGTGACTGAATTTGGGACTCCTGACTAAATCCTCTGGGCTCGGCCTTTCACTTGGCATCACAGAAAGAACAGATGGTTCTGAGGAGCCCCATGAGATGGGTGTTGAGTGAGCGCGCGCGCGCGCGCGCACACACACACACACACACACACACACACACACACACACACACACACCCCTCATGGTGCCAATTCCACTTTAAGAAACTCATACTGAGTGGAGCAAAACTCTTAACACAATGCCTGACATCATACATTGCCTTAACTGGGGACAAGGCTGCCTGGAGATCGCCATTGGCTTTTGTGAATGAACTTGACAGCAGTTTATCACGATCACACGGAATGGCAATGATTTGTGTTTGAGTCTATTCCACTCATCAAGCTGTAAGTTGCTCAGAAAAGTGTGCAGTGCCTACTACAACACTGATTCTAAACACACTTTGCATTTGTCTTTACTAATGGGGACAAGACACAGGACAGATAAACTGCCACTTTGATCACCTTGCTCAGAATATTAGGCTGATATTAATGATGCTCGTGATTCCCCAGGTCAAGCTCAGTAGGGTGGAATGCACAGAGCAGGTGGGCCAGAAACACAGTGAGGCGCATAGGGTACAACAGGGGGCCTGGCCTGGGTGTCAAGCTGGGGTGCAGAGCTTGTATTGAGATAGGTAGCTCAGCAGGAGATGTCTTAGAGCGAGCAAAGCAACGGCCCAAACTAAACCATGGCAGGGGTGATGGGCAATGCTGAGAAGTCAGTGGTGTGATGCTTGGCCTGGAAAAGGATGAGGTCGGCCCCAATTCACCAAGCTCCTGTGGGGGCCCCTCTGGACAGTGGCGGTTTGATCTGCCCTCTTTTGCTTGCTATCATCCTGCAAGGCTCCTTGCTACCCAGAGCCCAGAGTTGCAAGAGCAAATGTGTATGTACCATGCAGCTACTAGGTGGGAAGACAGATTAGATGGGAGGAAAAGACACTAAGATTCTTGATAATTTCTTCAAATGACCATTTGTATTGGGAACTGTCCCTCACTGAAGTTGTGGCAGGCGGGTGCGGTGGCTCACGTCTATAGTACCAGCAATTTGGGAGGCCAAGTGAGAGGATTGCCTGAGCCCACAGGTTCAAGACCAGCCTGAGCAACTTGGCGAGACCTCCCCTCTACAATAAATAAAAAAATTAGCTGGGCGGTGGTGCACACCTGTAGTTCCAGCTACTTGGAAGGGTGAAGGGGAAGGATCGCCTGAGCCCAGCAGGTCGATGCTACCAGGCCTTTTAAGCTCTGACTCCCTTGATTTCCTTTGCAAGCCTTTTCTTTACTAAGTGCTTTTGTCTCTGAATTTTCCATTCTCACATCTTGCATAGGCAGTTGAGTATTTCACTTTGGAATGTGGGAGTGATGGGTACCTATTGTCTTAGTGTCTTCAACTAAAACAGACTGAAATCATTCTGTCATGTCTTGACTCACAAGTCAGGAGCAGCGGTGGGATTCGAAGCTGGGAAATTTGAAGCAAGTTCTATTTCTACCACTCCCTGGTCCCCTGGTTGTCCTGAAGTTAAGTGCCCAAGTTTCTCTTCTCAGTCTAATTGCATTTAGGCTCTCATCTCTCCTGGTGTGACAGAAAGTGCTGCCACCAATGCCTCCATTTCCCCTAGGTAATCTCAATTGTAGGAGGAAATTTTCCCAGTCTCTAAAAACTTACCATGATTGAAATTTAATTCTGGAAAGAAAAGTAAGTCAGCATTAACCTTGTTTTACAAAAGAGTTTTAGCTCCAGTGGCAACTCTGAGATCATCCCATAGAGTCAGGTCCTGCCTGGGTTCCAGTCACTGTAATTCCTTCTCTTTCCATAACTGGGGTCATTTGATTTTTACACCACAGGACTCACCTTACCTTCAATGTCCTGGTCCAATCCAGGGAGAGGCAGGTGCTTTTCAACCAGCTTCAACTCTGTGTTCTGGGCATTGAGAACTTTTTGTGGAGAAAGTGTCTTCCCCCTCTGGTATGCCCTGTTCTTATCACTAGGCCTTGCCCATGGACTCCTGAACCCTTCTTCTAGTAACACGCCCAGAATCCTGTTCTCTTCAAAGAGCTCTGACTCAGAACTTAATGAGAGATCTCCTCCGCCTATCTCAGATTTGGGCCTCCGGTTGTCCCTGGGCTCCACGTCCAGGTGGGATGCTCTGAGAGTTTCACAAGGGCATCCTCACTTCTCCTCTGTGACAAACCTTCACCTGGGCTCTGCCAGACAAGCAGCACAGCTGCTCACCAAGAATGCCTCCTGTGAGTGCTCAGGGGGGCTTTCTCACTGACTGTGCCCTGCTGGGGCCTGGTGTCTGGCAAGAAGCCTTTTTTTGAGGTGCTCATTGCAAGTGTCTCCAAGACTTTTAATCTATCCAACCAACTAGTAGAGATATTTTTAAAAGAAGCCCAAGAAAAGTCATGAGTTTTCTAGTTGCCTTGTAGGGTAGAACTCATTTCAGTTCCACTTTGTTCCCAGTTGATTTTTTAGGAGTTGTTTTGTTCCCAGTCACTTGTGGCTGCCACAACTTCTTCCCTTTTTTTTGAATCAGAGTCTCACTTTGTCATCCAGGCTGGAGTGCAGTGGCATGCTCACAGCCACCACAGCCTTGACCTACTGGGCTCAGGCGATCTTTCCACCTCAGCCTTCAAGTAGCTGGGACTATAGGAGTGCACCACCACACCCAGCAATTTATTTAGTGTAGAGACGAAGTCTTGCCAAGTTGCCCAGGCTGGTCTTGAACCCTAGGCTCAGGCAATCCTCTTGCCTCCACCTCCCACGGTGCTGGGAATATGGCTGTGAGCTACTGCACCCAGCGTTAAAAAAAATCCCTTAATATTAGCATGGTTACCTACTTTCCATTAGCCTGTCATGTGAGAAAGTAGGGATTTTCTCACATGATGATCATATCCTCAAAAGCCATGACATATGGTCTGATATCAGCACTGCAAAAGTCAGGGTGAAGTTTCTGTTGGAGTCAGCTAAGAACCCAATGACACCTGCATCCCCACTGGGAGAAGAAGGAATTACAGAGGCTGGAAACCTGGCTTTACTGGAGAAGTTGAAGGCTTATTTATTTGGGGGATAAAAGCAGTAACGGGCCAGGCTTGGTGGCTCAGCCTGGAATCCCAGCACTTTGGGAGACCGAGGTAAGAAGGTTGCCTGAGCCCACGGGTTCGAGACCAGCCTGGGCAACTTGGCAAGACCTCGGCTTTACAATAAATTTTTTTAAAAATTAACTGAGCGTGGTAGTGCGTGCCTGTAGTTTCAGCTACTTGGAAGACTGAGGTAGAAGGATCGCCAGAGCCCAACAGGTCGACACTGGGGTGGTCGTGAGCATGCCACTGCACTCCAGCCTGGCCCACGGAGTAAGACTCCCACTGAAAAAAGAAATAAAATAAAAAATAAATAAATAAAAATAAAAGCAGAAATGGTGAGCTTATTATTTTTTGGTTTCTTTTGCAGTGCAACTTGGTTTTATTTTTGTTTTCCTCACCAGTTGTGACAACATTACGTACAGGTGGCTTACGTGAACTCAGAATGAGGGGAGGCCATTGCTTGGACTCAGCTGCTGCGCTAGAGCTCAGCAGACCAGACTGAAAACCAAAACGAGCTCACTCATGCTGGGTTCCACATCACCAACTCAAATGGGGTCATCACCCGGCCTTCCGCGAAGGCAGGAGAGATTAGCAGCCAAGTGACCCACACAGGCCGGTTTAATTGGCATGAGAACACAGTTCACTCTGCTTGGCTCCTTTACCCAAAAAGGACCCTGATGTTAACCAGTCAGCTATCTTTCTGTTGTCTCACAATCCCCATCTTACAAAGAAAGTAACTCTGATTTGACCGATTCACTTTTTTGTTCTGTTTCTGCTTTCTTTAGCTCTTCTCTGCCTACAAAATCAACCTCTGCTGCTCAGCTCATTGGAACGTGTATTCTATCTTAAAGAACTAATTGTTCAATTTTAGAATTGCAATAAAGCCAATTAAGATTTTTAAACCAAGTTGTTGTAATACTGTCTTTTGACACTTACAATGGCAGCAGGGCAGTGTGTTGGGTTTTTTTCAAAGGAGGTAGCTGAAAATCTGTTATGACTGCAAAATTAAAAGCATTAAAGGGCGTTAGGAGGAAGTTGGAAATTGGAGCACCTCTTTTGTGTTGTTTTTAAGATTTTTTTAAAGCTGACAGATAACATTGTATATGTTTATTGCATACAACATTTGTTTTGAAATGATATATGTGTTGCATAATGGTTAAATCTAGCTAATTGACAATTGCATGACCTCACATAATTATCTTGTTTGTGGTAAGAGCATATAACATCCACTCTCTTACAGTTTTAAAGACTATAGTATATCATCCTTGTCTACAATCACCTGCTGCACAATAGATCTCTTGACCTTTTTCTTTTATCTGTAATTATGTATTCTTTGATTAACATCTCTCTATCTCTCCCTCCCCCCACAACCACCTTTGCCACAGGTAACCACTGCTGTATTCTCTACTTCTAATCATGATTAGATGCTTAGGTTCCACATAGGAGTGAGATCACTTGGTATCCATCTTTCTTTGCCTAGCTTATTTCACTTAACATAATGTCCTTCAGGTTTATTCATGCTGTAGCAAATTATACAGTTCTATTTGTTGTTGTTGTTGTTATTGTTGTTGTTTTATGACTGAATTCCATTGTGTAGATATACCACATTTTAAAAAATCCATTTGTTTGTTGATAGACACAGATTAATTCCATATCTAAGCTGTTGTTAATAATGATGCAATAAACATGGGAGTGCAATATTTTTGACATACTGTTATGGTCTGAGTAACACTCGGCTGCTCTCCTTGATACCAAAATATCAAAGGGGCAGGGAGCGGATAGAAAAGTTGGAATCCAGGGAACAGAGCTGGACTCGAGGTCTTTCTCAAATGATTCTGCCTACCCTTCTGGTCTCTCAGTCCACTTTTATAGTCCAAAGTTGCCGGTACCTATACATTAGCCAGCAGAGCATTGTATAGGACTTAAGCTACAGCCGCATTTTACATTTAGATAATGACATTTAGAGTAAGGGAAGTTTACAAGGCCTAAGACATCGTGCATTACAGAAGTTATACAAATCACAAGACTTACAATTACATTGATGCAAAAGTTATGCAAATCTCATGACTTAAGATTACATTGATACTATATAGTTCAAAGAAAGGGAGTAAATAGGGATTTACATCTTTGGGCATAGTCTGCAGGGAAGTCAACGATTCCCTCAAGTTACTTACTGGGAGTGCATAGAAGACAAGGGGACTCTCAGTAACGTGTTGGGGAATGTACAGGAGCCCTTGCATCCCTGCCATGCCCTTCTCTAGGGCTGCTGCAACATGGAGACACATTAGTGGGTCCCTGTATTAATACTGATTTCATTTCCCCTGGATATACATCCAATAGTGGGATTGCTGGATTATATGGTAATTCTCTTTTTAATTTTTTGAAGAACTTCCATGCGGTTTTCCATAGTGGCTGTCCTCATTTGTATTCTTACCAACAGTATATAAGAATTCCCTGTTCTTCACATCCTTACCAATACCTGTTATCGGTTATCCTTTTTTTTTTTTTAGAGTTATGGGGTACAAGTGGGGATTTACTATATAAGTAGGTTGCATGCATGTGATATTTGGGCTTCTAACTGACCCTCTCTTTCTCTGATAGTGGACCAGGTACCCAGTATGTTGTCACATGTTCCCTTCCCTCCCCTAGCAGTGTACAATGTCTGCCAATCTCACCTTTGTGCTAGTGTGATTCATGTTTAGGGTCTGCTGAACACTAATGAGTGAGAACATGTGGTCTTCAGTACTTTGTTCCTATAATAGTTTGCTTAGTATGATAGTCTCCAGTTGCATCCAAGTTGCTGCAAAGGCTGTGATTTTGTTCTTTATGGCTGCATAATATTCCATTGTGTATATGTACCACATTTTGTTTATCCAGTCTACTTGTGATGGGCATCATAATTGTTTCCAAGTTTTTGTTACTGTGAACAGTGCTGCAATAAACATGCATGCTCAGGTGTCTTTTTGGTAGATCATTCTATGTTTCTCTGGGTATATTCCCAGGAAGAGGATTGCTGGATCATATGGAAGCTCGATTTTTAGCTCTTTGAGGAATTGCCACACTACTTTCCATAAAGGATGAACTAGTTTATTTTCCCACCAACAGTGTACAAGTGTCCCCTTTTCTCTGCAACCATGCTAGCATCTGTTGTTTTTTGACTTTTTAGTGATAGCCATCTTTACTGGTATGTCATTGTACTTTTGATTTGCATTTCTCTTGTGATGAGTGATGCTTAACATGTCTTCATGTGTTTGTTGGCTACTTGTATGTCCTCCTTTGAGAAGTGTCTGTTCGTGTCCTTTGCCCACTTTTTAATGATGTTGTTGGCTTTTTCCTTTTAATTCATTTGAGCTCCTTGTAGATCCTGGATGTTAGGCCTTTGTCAAATGCATAGTTTACAAATATTTTTTCCCATTCCGTCGCTTGTCTCTTTATTCTCTTGATTGTTCCTTTTGCTGTGCAAAAACTTTTCAGTTTGGTAGGGTCCCACCTGTCTATCTTAGCTTTTGTTGCAATTGTTTTTGAGAATTTGGTCATGAATTCACTGCCTACTCCAATATTCATGAGGGTGTTTCCTATGTTTTCTTCTAAGGTTCTTATAGTTTGAAGTTTAACATTTAAGTTAACATTGAGTTAATTTTTGTATATGGTAATAGGTAGGAGTCTATGGGACATCTCTTTAGAGAACTGCTAGGATGCTGGGAGTTCCAGTCCTTACTCCAAAGAGGAGGGGAATATGTGGGGTGGGGGTATTCGTTCCCTCTCAAACCTAATGACGGGCATGAAGGAGTTGTCCAGAGGGCTACATCTGTGGCAGAAGCAGCCTGGGGCAGCAGAGTGGGCTATGATATTAGGAAGTGACTGCACTCCCTAAGGCCAAAGGATGGTGTTAGTGTTTGCCCAGGAGCAGATGGGGGCCCTGGCAGACAGAGCTTGTCTGGTGCCCCTGAGATGCTACCTGAGGGGGTCACCTTGGAGCATGGAGTGGAGGGAGGAGCTGCTAGGTATAAGAGACAGAAACTTAAGGTGGTCCATATTCAAGACTAAGTAGATAGCTCTGAGTGGAAAATTACTAGCAGCCAAACTACATAAAGACTTGAAGACGCAACAAAGTGCATGTATCTGGGAGGTCTCTAAGTACATGTATCTGGGGGAAGGATAAACTAGTGAGAAAGCCTTTCCCGGATAACTCTCCCTCAAGAAAGCCCACCAAGAAAGCCTGCCAAAACCAACGGCCCTAGGGGCCAAGGAACCAATCAGATTCTGACCAATGCCCCACAAACCCAGCAATAAGGAAGGGATATGGCACCTTATTCAATCCAGCACCTAATAGTGGAAAAGAAAAAAACTTAGGTGACATTCTGGAAGATTGTACACCCCGTAGTACTCAGCCAATGAGGAACTGGAGGAGGGGACTTGTGCACTAGGGAATAAATTGCTTGCTGTAACTGTTCCAGGTGTGCCTGCCTACCAGACACCTAATCTTGCGAGACTGCCAATAAAGTCTCACTTCTGCTGCACTCCGCATCTCCATGTCCACCTTTGATTTTGGACGAGTAAGTTTGTTTCTCACATTAGTGACCAACCAGAAGACACATAGCAACCCATCTTAGTCCTTTGAGGTCTCTATAATACCTTCGACCGGATAATTTATGAACAACAGAAATTTATTGCTCACAGCTCTGGAGGCTAGGAAGCCTAAGATCAGGGTGCCAACAGTTAGGTATCTGATAAGGGCTATTCTCTACTTCAAAAACAGTGCCTTTCTAGCTGTGTCCTCACATGATGAAAGGGATGTTGAACTCCCTCCAGCATCCTTTATAAGGGAACTAATCCCATTCAACTAATCAGGAACAGGAGTAGCTCTGAAGAACTCCTCTTTTGCTTGTTTGTTTGAGTATGGGTCTCATTCCGTCACTCAATTTGGAGTACAAGGGCAGGATCACAGCTCATGACAGCCTTGACCTTCTGGGCTCAGGTGATCCTTCTGCCTCAGCCTCCTGAATAGCTGTGACTACAGGAATACATCACCATGCCCAGTGATAATTTTTTTTTTTTTAGAGATGAAGTCTCACTATGTTGCCTAGGCTGGTCACAAACTCCAGGGCTCAAGCAATCCTCCCGCCTGGGCTCCAAAGTGCTGAAATTACAGGTGTGAGCCACCAAGGCTGGCCTGAGCTTCTCTTTTGTAAAGAAAATTTTCATTAGTAGAGATATCTATACCAGGAAGACAGCTGCTGCCAGACAACTTTTATCACTGGAGAGCCTTTTATCTGCACAACAAAGCAACATTTATTCATCTTACATTTTCTTCCCTCCCCCTCCCATCATTTCTGTCCACCACCTCCTAGAAAACCCAAGCCCCCATTTACATCTGTAACTCAGAATACTTTATAAGCTTCAATCATATGGTCCTTTTTTGAGTCTCATATTTTGTGGGACTCCTGGTCATACGTACTACCAAAGAACCTATAAGGTTAGCAGGGACCTTTTTTCTGTCTCCTACATAGGTAGAAGAAGCTGATCATGTTAGGAGAGTCACAGCAGGCCACGGCAGCTTTACTCCCACTGTAGGTCTGGCTGGGAAAGGGAGAAACTTTATTTTTGAAGTTTAGGGAGTTTTGTTTGCTTTTGTTAAAAAAGTAACTTACAGCACTGGACATATTGATGGTTGATCTGAGACCATTCTGAGGACCAAAGTGAGGAGTTTTATTGCATAGTCGTGATGGGATCTACGTGAGATTTGCTCTCGGGCTAGGGAAGAACCGGCCCCACAGTGGGAGTGGTAAGTAAAGTCTAAGTTGTCATAAGATTGTTCTTATAAGTCCTGCCCTTTCGTACACCGTTTATAGTGATGTACTAGTATCCTGCTGTAACAAATAAAATGGCTAAAAACAACCCAAATTTATTATCTTATCATTCTGGAAGTCAGAAGTCCAACATGGGTTTTACAGGCTAAAAAACAAAGTGTAGGCAGGACTGTGACACTTCTGGCAGCTCTAGGAAGGAGTCCATTTTCTTGCCTTTTCCAGCTGCCTGTGGCTACCAGCACTCATTTTTTCTCCCTCGGCTTTTGTCACCATAACACCTTTGCTCTACCTAGCTGGCCCTCCTGCCTCCCTCTTCTAGGGACACTTGTGATACATTGGGTTCACTCTAATGATCCAGGATAATCTTCCCATCTCAATATTCTTAATTTATCACATCTGCAAAATTTGTTTTGCCACATAAAGTAACACACCTGTGGGTTCTAGGGATTAGGATGTGGATGTCATTGGGGGGGCATTATTCAGCCTACAACAATGGATAAGTAAACTTGAAAAAAATCACTTTGTTCCCTTGGTCTTCATTTTTTTCCTCTGTAAAATGGGGTTAATAATGCCCACCTTGAAAGATTACAGGACTTTTTTTTTTTTTTTGAGTTGGAATCTCACTCTGTCGCCCAGACTGGTGTGCAGTGGCCACTCCCGGCCACCGCAGCCTCGACCTGCTGGGCTCCGGTAATCCTTCCACCTCAGCCTTCCAAGTAGCCAGAATTACAGGCATGCACTACCACGCCCGGCTGATTTTTTGATTTATTGTAGAGATGAGGTCTCACTGCCCAGCCGGGTCTCAAACCCGCGGGCTCAGGCAATCTACTCACCTCAGCCTCCCAAAGGCGCGGGATTACAGGCTGAGCCACCAAGCCCGGCTAGATTACAGGACTTAAAGGAAGTCAAATGTGAAACTTTAGATAGCATTTCAATAAGTTCTTTTTATAAGAATTCATTATTTTCATTCACTTACTTAATAAGTGTATTAAATACCTACTATATAACCAGGTAGTGTTCAGAGTGCTAAACTATGTCTTGCTAAAAAAAAAAAAAAGGAAGGCAGAAGAGAGCAAGAACTTTGACTTCCCTAAACAGGGAAGGAAGGGGTGGATGTCAGTGCTGGAAATATGGTCCAGAAAAGTGAAGCAACCATGTGGTGGATTCTGCCAAGTTCTTTTTTTTGTAAATATTTAACTTTAAAGATGTGGGGTGCAATTCAGGATTAGGTATACAAATGGACATCCTACAGGTAAAGTTTGGGCTTCCCTTTGGTCCCCAAGTTGCCTGGTTTGAGATCAGGTACCCTTATTGATGTTGTTTCCCCAACCCCCACCCCAGCAGTGTCCCGCTACTGCCAATCCCCTTCTTACAGTATTGTGGTAAATGTTCAGGGTCAGCTTAAGAGTGAGAACATATGGAACTCTGTTATTTGTTTCTGTGATAGCTCACTGAGTATTGTAGACTTTAAATCCATCCAGGTTGCTGCAAAATCCATATGTTTGTCCTTCTTTATAGCTGTATAATATTTCATCATGTATATGTACCGTATTTTTTTATCAAGTCCAATTTCGATGGACAGCACAGTTGGGTCTATGTTTTTGCTATTGTGAATAGTAGATTCTGCCAAGTTCTAACCGTAACTTATCTGAATGGTGATGGGACCTAGTTAAAATACTTTGCTTGTGGCTTGTGTCTTCTCTTTCATTTAATAAATATTGATCAGAGTATATGTATGAATATGATACAGAAATTAAAATGCACAAATTAGCATGCCTCGGATATTTGTACAGATTAATTCAGAGTTCTAAAAGGACCCAAGTAGACCAATGACTGCAGTATGGAAGCAGTTTAGTAGACAGAAGCACAGTCGTAAGGATGAATTCTGAGTTCAGGTCTAAGGGATTTGTATCAATCTTTCCTTGAGTCCTTTACATGGGTAGTTGTTAGATGTTCAACTAGAAAGTCAGCTCTGACTTCACAGGCTGACTCCTAGGCCAGAACATGAAAATAATTCTTTCATCAGATTAAGAGATATGGGAAAGGACAAGAGTTCCTGGGAAATGAGAAAGCTGCCAAATAATTGCTTGAAAGGGCATAAAAGCTTTGCTGTTGGTAGAATTACAATCTTTCCTAACTAGAGGAGTCTCAAAAATCAATACTTGCTCTAATTAAAGAGAATCTCTAACTCTTAAGAAACAAGTATCATTTCATGCACATTTTCCCTTCTGATTCTTGATTTTTTTTTCACTCAGCAATATATAAATATAAATATTTCTATTTAAAATAAAGAACTAATTTTTTTAAACTACGAAAATGATCTGAATGTGCCATGGGACAATGGGAAGATGCCCGTGAAGAAGGCAAAAAGGTCAAATATGTGCATTAAAAACCATGATTATTGTTGCAGCCTGACCAAGTTCCTATGCCCACTGTTCCAAAAAACCAAAATTGATGCAGTATTGCAATGGAAAAATAATTTAATATTGCAAAGCATCTGAGTGAGGAGGGCAGGATAAATTTCTCAAATCTGCCTCCTTGAAAATTCAGAGGACAGAATTTTTAAAGGGAATGTGGCAGGCAGGGGGTAGGAACTGTTGATTGGTTGATGATATCATGGAGAGCATTGAGATTATCTTCCTGGTGGTTAGATACAGGATCAGTAAAGGACTTTCTGGTGGCCTGGGTCTGGATTGGGGTTTGTACTCTACCAGAGTACAAAGTCTGAAAGAGATCTCAAGTACCATTCTTAGGTTTTGCAATAGATGCTATCTATAAAACTAATCCCATGGCTATCAGGTACTATCCCTGGATCCTGAGTCCCTATGGAGATAGTCTAGGAGGAAGGTGTGGGGAAGGTGGGACCCCTGGAGATTGAAGATGCTTTGTCCTTCAGCCAGTCTTTTGTCCTCGTGTACTTTTAGGTCCATGGTTTAAGAAAGCATATGTCGATCAACCTTGTCCCTCCCCCAGGGGTCAGGACATGAAGGTAATTTTACATAGGCAGTTTCATTATAAGGACTGTAACACCATGAAAATGTGTAACAATGTATAAAGCATATAATTATAACTGAAAAATAAGTAAATAGATACAGGGGAAAAATGATAACCCCCAGAAGTTCTTAGTGGCAAAGGACCATTGTTAAAAAAGCCAGATTAACAAGAGAAAAACAAACAGATATTTAACATATCTATTTCATATATACAAGAGGGACCCAAAAAACCTGAAATGCGTTTATTAGAAATTGTGTATTTATTCCTACATGTTTATACTTCAATCACCTTCAAAGTACTCTCCATTTGATGCAATACACTTACCGAGATGCTATTACCACTGCTCAAAACAGATTTTGAACTCATCTGTTTTGATGCTTTTTAGTGCTTCTGCTGTCTTTTGTTGTTATTGTTGTTGTTTGTTCACCTCTTCTCCATTGGCAAAACATTTCCCTTTGAAGACTTTTTCCATCAGGGAAACAACAAAAAATTGCTCGGGGTGAGATCAGGTGAATAGGGAAGATGGGGCATGGGGGTCATGTCGTTTTGGGTCAAAAACTGTTGAACACTCAGTGTGGTGTAGGTAGGTGCATTGTCATGATGGAGGAACCAGTCACTTGTTTGCCACAACTCCAGCTGTTTCTACCGCAAATCGTGCTGCAACCTTCTCAAAACTTCCAGATTAAAAACTCCGGTTGGTCGTTTGATCCAGAGGAACAAATTCCGAGTATACTACAAAGGGCCCACCCTCCAAAAGATAATTCTGGGCTTTTTTTGGGGGGTGCCCCTTCATACATAGGAAACACCCGGGAAATGAGTGGTTCTCACAGAGGTGGTTTTGAATTCCAGCTTTTATAGCATCTTCAACAAAGAACAGTACATTTTTAGAGAAGTGACAAGACAAAGGAAAAGGACTTTGCGTCTCCATAGGTAGCAACTTGGGAGAAGGCAAGTAACTGGCGAATAAAGGCTAGTTAGTAAAGTTCATTAATTTGGAGTCTCTGGTACCATCTCCAGGTAAAGAAGCAAAAGCAGAAGTGAGAAGCATCTGAAGCTGTCAGCGATAGTTAACCTTCGTCCTCCCTGGTAAAAGGTGGCCAGGATACCTTCTGTCTTTGTAAATCTTTGTCTTACTTTTAGGCAAGCACGGGGATGGCAGAGAGCTTTCCCGCGTCTGCTTCTTTGCAATTGTCTGCAGCTCAATCATTCTTCATATCTCACCTCCCACATAGACAAAGATGGCAGGGAATATGAACTGATTTTAACAGGTGTGATCACGTGGAAGGATTGTAGCTGTCTACTTTTGATTTTCAAACTTTCTGAAATGTTAGCATCCCCTCATATTAAAATAATTTCATGGCAGTCGCAGGATACTGCTAGGGTGGGGGGGCACAGCGTCAATAAGGGTACCTGATCTCAATCCAGGCCAAGTGGGGACCGAAGAGAGGCCCAAACTTTACCTGTACAATGTCCACTTATATACCTAATCCTGAATTGTACCTCACATCTTTAAAATAAAATTTTAAAAGTCAATTAAAATGATTTCAGCAAGTTATTTCTGATAAAATAGTACAGGTATAGGCATATTGTTTCTGTCTGGGGACTCTGAAACTTCTGGTCCCCGTCCTTAGCCTTTCAAGGGTGCCACCTTAATCCTTTCCATGACTGCTACCTTAATTCTTTAACTTTGTTTTACTGGTATTCCTGTTGCCAGATCTCCCTCTTGTGTCACCTTTAAAGGCTTTTCTGGTTCAGGTTAAGCCAGCTCTTTAAGAATTGATTTTCTTTTAATGAGTAGACACACCTTTCACTCTCTTTAGCATTTTGACAGTTTGTAATGAAGCCCCCCATCCCAGCCCTCCCCTATTTGGTCACAAATTCCCACTTGGAAACAGGGCCACTCTGTGCCATCAGAATTCTCTGAAGCGTCTGTGTTTCAGAATATCCCATAGAGATACTATTGACAAAATCCTAAGAAGAAGGGGAATTGTGATAGAGTTATCAAGGTAACTTAGCAAAAATCAGTAGCAACAGAGACCTTGTTTCTCTGGGCAAGCAGAAACAGGATCGGTCAAGAAGTGTGGTTCAAGTAGCCTGTTATCAAGATCCAGTAAGCCTTTTTTATGTTAAAACACGTATCCATTAATACCCAGTCTTAGATTATATTTACACTTAGTGTCAATAGTAAGTGGAAATGTAAATAGCTTATCAGGAGACTGGGTTCTACTCACAGTCTACCAGACTTTTTGTTGATGCCTTTCTTTAGCTTTCTAAACTTGGCCTTGGAGTCCCCCTAATATCATCTGACACAAAAGAAAAAAACTAAACAACGTGAAATAAATAAAAAATGTCAGTGTTTTGTGTGCAATTTCAATACAGAACAGCCCCTCCTACAGCTGAAGAAGTAAATAATTATAACTTATTCCCTTAAATGGTTTTGACTCTTAAGCTTCTTTTAAAAAATCTTCAAATACATTATTTCATCTATTTCTCACAAGCATATTTAGATCATTACTATTGTCCTACTTTACAGATGAGCAGTCTGAGGCTTACAGAAAGTGGCTCTTCAGTGAAGAGCCCAGGCCCATCAAATCCTAGCAAGGACTCTTTCCATGTTGCCAACTTGGGTATAGATAGGTATTATCACTGTAACAGCATGGAGGTGACAATGAGTAAAATAACTTACGCAGGTATGAATCTAAATGGTTTCTTCAGATTCTCTACGAGAACTTTCATGGAGGCTCTTTCTATCTTCCCAAGAACATGACTACTTCAACGGTGATCTTGCCAGAGCTTCCATGTCTCTCCGGATCCTACACTTTAGAACTTAGCCAACCCACCTGACCAACCACACCCTCCTTTCTGACCCTCACCTCGATTCTGGTCTGACCTCAGGCTCCCCCTAGGACCTCTACCTGTTCTCTGATCCTCTGTCTCTAGCACTTGGGTGCCCATCATCTACTCTCAACCTCCTCCTCTGCTCTGGAACTCCTGGCTATGGCCTCTCCAGAGATTCAGAGGAAAGACCAGCACCAAATCCTTTGGCGTTCTGGGCAGAAATGGAGCGTCTCTTCCACTGTCTCTGAAGCAAGCCAAACCAAAGTCTAGAACTCCCATATAGACAGCCATGGATCCAGATGAAGATGGGTGTTTCCTTGAGCCTGGGTTTTCTGAGAACTGGGGACATGGAGTACAGTTGAGCAAAACCTAAAATGAAAGACACATGTGGGTGACTATGAATGTCAGTGGCCTGAGAAGTGGTACAGAGGCTGAGTCCAGCCCCATCACTAGGTCCATCTTCCAGAGGAATCCAGATCCACAGGGGTCTGTGGCAGGGAAGAGCAAGGGCGCTTCCACAGTGCTCCTCATGCTCCCCGACATGACCACAACCCCCGTCCCAGATGCCTTCCCTCCCCAGGAAGATTCCTAGATCCTGCTTTCAGCTCCATGAGTCTTCTCATGTCACTGGTCATGCAGGAAACCAGGAGAATCACCTTCATATGACCTATGACCTAGAAAGTGATCTTTCTATCTTTTTCGTAAGTCGAGGGAACAAAGACCCCTCAATTCACAGCAAACATCTTGTTGATACGAGAAGATGAGTGATGTGCTTATTGGGAAGAAGTATGCAACATGGGCCCCATCATCCAGTCTGGTTGGGGGGATAGGACACAGAGGCATGTGGGCGTCTTATCATACTGTTGCCTTGAAATTCAAGGAAGCAGCGGCTGGCGCAGACCCTCTGACCCAGCCTGCCTCCAGGCTAAGGCTGCAGGCTCTGCCCCTGTGGGGTCACCCATGCTTCCCATTCTCAGGTCCATCTTGATCTGATGCAAAACAATTGAGCAGACCAGCCATGCATTGCGGGGCTCAGCATCTAGCCTGCTGAGCAGCAAGGTGAGCCCCCAGGTCTGAACACCAGGTTTCTGCTGGTGGACCCCAGTGTCCTCCAAGAGCACCGCAATTCTTGCTCAGGTTTCATTCCTAGCATGTTGCCCATTCCACTCTGAGGCCTAGATATCTCCCCCACCCCATCTCTTATTCATACCACCCAGGTATCCTTCTGAATGTCCTCAACTCAGATTTTCAGTCGACACACTATGTCTATAGCTGGACAATCCATGGTGCTTTTCGGAAAACCAAGGACAATCAAAATGGTAAGCTACGACAGCCATAAAGACCCAAGCGTCTCCTAGCAGCACCCCCACAAGTATCACAAAGGTGCTTGAAGTGGCCCGGGCGCAGCTGAAAGTCCTTGCCCTCAACGTCGTAGCACCCAGTTGAGAACAAGGCCAGACACTGGCTTGTGTGACCCAGCCCTGAGTTTTCACCTGCTTCTCTAGAAACTGCCAACTCAGACCAAAGTTCAGCCCAGTTGTAATTCCAACAAGCAGCTGCATTTTTGATAAATAATTAGTTAACAAATTAGCTGTGACCTTGGCACCTGCCAGATCAAACCAATTCACAAGGATTTTTAGAGAGCAGATGTTTTAAGATTTTGTTTGTTACCCATGTTATTTTCAAAATCACTTGATTTTAGATATCATGCAAGTTTTTTGTTTGTCTGGTGGAATCCTGGGTAAAGTCAGTGTGTATATATGTGTTTTGGGCCTAAGATAACTTGGTAGTTCCATATTTGAACACGGTGAAGTCAGAATTTAAACTTAGCTCAAGATTTTCCAGCTTTACCTGTTATCTATCTTTCCAATGAGGTGTCTGGACCGAGAGCCATTGCCAGGGGTGAGTGGCTCTGCAAGCAGTGGCTAAGTGGTCCTCATCCGGCCCCGTCCTTATGAACTAGCCACACTGTTGACAGTCATGTCCCACCATGGCCTGTGGGCACTAGCCCTCCGTCTCCTTCTTCCTGGTTCTGAAGCCGGGCCCAGCCGGGTGGGCCAGCTCACTCTCAGTCCCTTCTGAGACCCTCTCAGGATGCCACGGTCAAGGATTCTCTGGTGCTTTCCCACGCCTCCCAGCGCACATCACATATAATGTGCTCCCCTCAAGTCAACAGGCTGGCACTCCTCGCTCAGCCATCGCCATTCTCCAATGTGGGCCCCCAAATGGGGCCTTCATCTATCTACATTTAGCGTTAATTATCAATGTATTCAGCGACCGAAAAGAAAGGATATATAGACAAATGGCATGTGTTTGCTTACCACCTTACATAGTTTACTGAAAATAATATGACTATACATTTTAATCAGGAAATATTGATTGAGTGCCTACTATGTGCTAAGTACTATCCGAGGTACTGAGAATAGAGTACAAAGTAAGACAAGACATGAGTCCTGATCTTACGAAAATTAGCTTCTAATGCAAGACACACTGAAATCAAGATGTCATGTCACCATGAAAACTAAGATAATTTTGATTCTCACATCCAAACAGCCCATGAAATATTAAATTTTTCCCCAAACAGGACATGCCTGAAAGAGTAAATAAGTTGTAAGTTCTAAACCAATTCTCATGATGTAAGAGTTACAGATTCCCAGGATCATGCTGTGGGTTGCTTTCCAGGGCATTGAAATGTATCAGAATGACCTCTTTTAAAACAATATGAATCTTTATCCATTACCGAGTGCTTACTTTATGCCAGGCACTAGGCCAGGGTCTTTGCATATATTACCTCTAATTCATAGTGCAATCCAGAATCAGGTAGGTATTATTATCTTTAGCTCTACTTTGCCAATGAGAAAGCTGAGGCTGAAAGAATTGATGTAAATTACCTGAAGTCACCCAGGAATTATGTAGATTAGACTTAATGGATAGTCTGATATCACTCTGCCTCCCTACAAATATTAGGCCAGTCCATTAAAAAATACATAAGGAGGAATTCTTGGCGTGTTCTTTTAAACAAAACTTTATCCTTTAAGAATGTGTTGCGCCGGGCGCAGTCATTCATGCCTGTAATCCCAGCACTTTGCGAGGCAGAGGCGAGAGGATTACCTGAGCCCGCAGGTTCGAGACCAGTCTGGGCAACATGGCAAGACCTCATCTCTACAATCAGTCAAAAAATTAGTCAGGCACGGTGGCATGCACCTATAGTTCCAGCGACTTGAAAGGCTGAAGTGGAAGGATCACCTGAGCCCAGTAGGTCGAGGCTGTGATGACCTTGAGCATGCCACTGCACTCCAGCCTGGGCGATGGAATGAGATTCCAACTCAGGAAAAAATAAAAAAAAGAGTGCATTGTGTACGTTGGAGGAATTAAGGAGAAAGTTGACTGGAGGAGGAGTGGATGAATAGACCAAGTTAGTGAAAGCTAAAGTTTGTGGAAACACTCACAATTGAAGACCCATAGAAATGATAAAACATGTCAGAAAGCATGATGTTTGGAAGGCATAAAAATAGAATCCGTTTTGCAAATGTTCCATTCCCATATGAGCTTTTGGGAACAGACCTTGTGGTGGTGGGGAGGAGAAAGAAAAGCAGCCCAGGGAAGCCTTAGCCCAGGCCTCCTCCTCATTGTGTCCTCTCCCCCTGTGCCCCAGACCCTGGAACTGAATGCCCCCTCTCCAGCCCCTGCCTGCCAGATTTCCCACAAGACTGCAACCCCTTGTGTGGCATCCTCAGTCACAGCTCTGTTCCTTCCCAGGCACATGTGGGTGGGCGACCCTAGACCGTTCTATTAGTCCAGGCTTGCCCATGCACCCCGCAGGCCCAAGGCTCTGGGTTTATGTCTTTGAAAATCAAATTATCCACCCGGATCATCTTCCCTCATGGAGCCCCCAACATGTGTTAAAGGAAAGCCCCCTGTGAGCTGAACTGAACTTCACCAGGGCAAGTTCCAGGAAGCCAGTAAGGAAAAAGCAGACCATAAGAACAGCTGCCTCAGCCCTGACCATGAGGGGGCCTTGAAGGTCAGGTTTAATCAGGGCTTCATCTCTGCATCTGCCTCCATGGGACATCTTTCACTTTGTCCTGTCCTGTAGACGTGTCTTTCTCTTCCATAAGATTGCAAGTTCCTTGAAGTACTTATAGAGTAAAACTTCTTTAATGCTCCATAAACATTCTCCCTCTCTGGAAGAGGAGGCATCCACCAGCGCGCTGTTGTATAAGGAAAACACAGTCCAGGCAAACAGCTGCAGTGTTCGTAGACTGCCCTGCTCACCTCCAATCAGCCTCTCCTTTTTCCTCTCCCAATCCTTTCCCTTTCTGGTCTTCTGTTCATTGGAACAAAAATGGCATCGTGACCATGACCACACTATGGTGAATGGAAACACAAAGAACAGAACTGATTAAGCTGTTTGGAGTTTCCTGTCACATGATTTACATGGAAACAAATCCACGTCAGATGTTCCAGTCACAGCTTTTTATCTTTTTCTTTCCTCTCAAGTTAGTTGTTTTACAAATTATTTTATTTATCTTCTTTTTAAGCATGCACTTACTTATTCTTTTTTTTTAAGTGTCCTTATAATATCCATCTTTGGAAAAAAATTACAAAAAGTATATCTGGCAGGCAGATATATTTGACTCCTGGTATATTTACAGCATGAATACCTCAGAGTCAATCACATTAGGACATTCTCTCGAAGCCTTGATTTGTGCAGGATTTACATTTTCAGGCTAGTGCCTACACATAATTTTTGTCATGGATGAAGTTTGTGTATAATATCCTCCCTCCTCTGGCATCCCATTGTTCCTCAACTCCCCTCCTCCACCTGTCCCTGCCTGCAGCAGGCACCTCAGTTCTCTGGTCTAGAGTCATCGACGTTAAGAGCTTTATCTTGGAGGCCATCCCGCCTGGGTTCAAATCAAAGCTCTACCCTTTACTGATTGTTGACCTTCAGCAGTACTAAATCTTTCCATCATGGAGTTTATTCATCTGCAAAGTAGGAGTAGTGATAGGTTACCATGAGGATGAAATATCTTCATAGATGTAAAGTGCTTACTTAAAACAGTGCCTTGCCAGGCGCAGTGGCTCACACCTGTCATGTCAGCACTTTGGGAGGCTGAGGTGAGAGGATTGCCTGAGCCCAGGGTTCAAGAGCAGCCTGGCCAACTTGGCGAGACCTCATCTCTAAAATAAATCAAAAAATTAGCCAGATGTAGTGGCACATGCCTGTAGTTTCAGCTACTTGGAAGGTCGGGGTAGAAGGATCGCCTGAGCTTGAAGCTGCGGTGGCCGTGAGTGTGCCACTGCACTCCAGTCTGGGTGACAGAGTGAGACTCCAACTAAAAAAAATAAAAATTATACTCAGGAGATTAGTATTGATTAGTAATCACACTCTCCTATCCTTCCTGTTCTCATCACTTATGAGAGTGATACTATTTGACAGTCACAGCAGACACGGTCACATGGACACATTCTGACAGCCTGCCCCTCTTCTGGTCACTTCTCTGTCCACTTGTACCAACCATGCGGTTGCCAGTGCCCTCTTCCCCTTGCCCTCTTGCCTTTCTTTGCTCCCACAGTTCTGGGCATGGGCCACACCCACCAGCGGCAGCTTAGTCTCCCCTGCGCTGCTTACCAGGGAGCCTGCAGCCCACCCTAAAAGGTGCCTATCACAGAAGGCCTTCAGCCCTGAAGGGGTTTGACAAGACCTCAGTACAAGCTTCCCACCTGGAAGAGGGGAATAAAGGCAGTTGCAAGCCTGATCCTCCAAAGCCAAGGTGGTTCTGCTCTAGAGTCTAAGAGATACCCCAGCACTGCCCTTTTTGTCTTTCTCAGAGGGCCTCACTTCCAGAGGCAAAAACTTTGTTTTGCTGGTCGTGGTGGCTCACGCCTGTAATCCCAGCACTTTGGGAGGCAGAGGCAAGAGGATTGCCTGAGCCCAGGAGTTCAAGAACAGCCTGGGCAACTTGGCGGGACCTTGTCTCTACAATAAATAAAAAAAAATTAGCTGGGTGTGGTGGCGAGTGCCTATGGTTCCAGCTACCTGGAAGGCTGAGGCAGAAGGATCCCCTGAGCCCAGCAGATAAAGGCTGAAGTGGCCATGAGTGTGCCACTGCACTCCAGCCTGGGCAAGAGTGAGACTCCAACTCAAATTTTAAAAAAAGTTTTGGTCTTTGTCACTGGGGACAGAGTCCAAAGCCTTCCTTGCTGAGATGCTGGAAAGGAATTGGCTCATGCCAGTGTATGACATCCCCCATCATGAATTCTCCCCTCACTCTGAGGAGGCCACAGTCCAAGATATCCCAAAAGGGCAATGGCCCCTTATTATCTGCTAGTCTCGCCTCTAGTAGAGTAGGATCCACCCCCACCTGGCTCAAAGATTTCCTCCAGCAACAACCTCTCTTTTCCCAGCATTGCTTCTCCCCAGCCCCTCAGTGCCCAGAAGCCTGAAGTAGTGATGCAAAGGACTTGGGGCACACACAGAGGACCCCTCCTCACACTCTGTTCCACAGAGGCAGGAACATTGTCATGTCATTGAGACCTGCAGTGCCGAGCACAGGCCATCCCTCCAGGGCAACGGCATTGATAGGATGTGCAGAGTTAGCCTCAGCACCTCCACAGCAGGCTGAGATCAGGCAAAGCAGACCCAGAATTACCTGAGCCAGAGAATGAGGTCAACATTGGGGTGGAGGCAGAGGCCAGAACAGAGTCCAGCCTGAGCAAAGTCAGCCAGGAGAGCCAGGCTTCTAGGCTCTCAGCTAGGAATGGGGCCCACCCAGATTCCGAGTTCTTAGCTGTCCGTTCTGATACTCTGGGAATACCAGGTGTTCGATACATGCACAAAGACTTGGAATAGGCCAGTCCTTTACACAGTGTATTTAATCCTCAAAAACTCCCCAAAGTGGATGACATTACATCCCCATTTCAAAATAAGAAAACAGAGACACAGAGGGAGAAAAAAAAGTAAATTTCTGAGGGTCACATGTCTCATAAGTAGAAGAAAGACCTTGAAATTCCAAAAACCATGATCTTAACTATGACCTTGTACAACCTGGTTTACAGGCCCAGCTATGCAATTGTCCAACGTGAAAATCTAGGCTCGTTTCCGAGCTTTAGTTATTCTCTTCATACCTACATCCTAGGTATAGAATTGTTGTGAGAAATAAATCGATCTGTGCATATAAAATCCTTAACATGGCACTTTAATAGTAAGCATGAAATAAATGTTGGTTGTCAACAACATCATGTTGTTACTATTATTAGCTGCCAAATACCCACAGATGGATTGTTCTCAGTTTGCCTGTCCTACCCTTTTCTTTGCCTGTCTCCCTGCACTAGGGGCTGACCAGACAACTCAGTTACTCTCAGGTTGCCTCCACTTTAATTTCCAAGCTATTACGAACAGTGTTAGGTTACACTCCCAGCGGGGCCTCCAGAATGTTAGATCAGGCCCGCTGGGGGTGTGAGTGTCTGGGGTGCAATCTGATGGTGCATGAAAGATGAAAGAATTGCACAGAAGTTAGATTAGAAAATATAGTTTATTTAGGAAGTAAATGAGAGAGAGAGAAAGAGGAGATTCAACTCCCCAAGGTAGGGTAGGGTGCCAAAACCAGGAAACATGGCAGACATAGCTCAAAGAGCACATGGCTACACCATAACTTAGCAAGGCAATGGCCCAGAATGCTTGTGATTGAGTCCTTTTAACCCTTCCCCTTGATGGAGAAGGTCATTAAGGTGATTGGGTGGTGGTCTTGTCCACATCATCACAAAGAGGCAAGTAAGCGCAGGTACTGATGTCAGGTATTGGACAACAGGCAGATGGGTGGGTTAGTCACATGATTGCTGCCATGGTGGTAGGCTAGATGGGAGGAGACAGGTGGAGGGGTTTTACCTGCAAGAGACCTGTCAGATGTTTCCAATCCACAAGCTCCTTAGCAAAAATGTGGTCTTATCATTTCTATGACTTCGGCCAGCTAAGGGGTGATCTTTGACCTTCTGCCTTTGACAAGGAACCTGAAAGTTTCTTAGAGATTATAATGCTAAACCATGAATTGAAATGTTGTGCTGGCTCAAGCCTGTAATCCCAGCACTTTGCGAGGCCAAGGCTAAAGGATTGCCTGAGCTCAGGGGTTCAAAACCATCCTGGGCAACTTGGTGAGACCTCTTCTCTACAATAAGTCAAAAACTATAAGCCGGGCATGGTAGTGTGCACCTGTAGTTCTAGTTATATGGAAGACTGAGGTAGAAGCATCATCTGAGCCCAGCAGGTCAAGGCTGCGGTGGCCATAAGTGTGCCACTGCATTCCAGCCTGGGCAGCAGAGTGAGACTCTGACTCAAAAAAAAGAAAAAGAAAAAAAGGTAGGCTGTCCTTATATTGCACCTGATGGAGATTTGCCGAGGGGGTGGAGTAGGCTGCCAGCTTGGCCTGCAGTAAAATGTCTGAACACTTCCAAAAACCTGCCTATTTGGAAATTTATCTATGTCTAACCCATGCTAACTTCAAAGGGTGTCACTCTAAGCAAAAATAGCTATGCTGGGGCAAAATGTGAACTAAGTTTACTCTAGGTTTCTCAGGGTCCCTCCTCTCGGACAGATTTTCATTTCTTTCAATTTTAATCCTATGGTGTATGTAGAACTGAGGTTTAGCAAGATTAAATACTTGGTCTGAGGAGAATTCTCTCCGATTCTAAGACAGATCTCTATAAAATCGAGAAGAGCAGTTTTATTTTAAATTCTGCTTTGAGGGCAACCCCTTCAGGCCCCCTCTCACTGTGGGAGCTTTTCTATTCTCTCAACAAATCCTGCTTTCATTAAAAAAAATTTCTGCTTTGAAAGAATATTACGAATAGACAAAGATCACCATGGATCTCACCATCCAAACACAGCAGTGATATTCATATTTATATATTTCTCACCAGGCTCCATCTGTCTCTGCAGAGGCTGACTTTCCTCCTGCAGATTCATTGCCTCCATGGGGCAGTGGATAACACAGTTCATTCCAGCGTGGGATGGTCCCAAACTAGCCATTGAGGGATTCTAGAGTGATGGTGGAACAAATCCAGAATGACTCTAATTTGAACTGAGGAGATAAATATAAGTAAACTAGAAAAAATAATGAGGCAAACAAGTGTCCCTTTAGAAGCAAATCAGCAAGTCATTCTTTCCTTCCAAACTACACTATATTAAATTCTCTACTATGAGCTGTTAAAATTATATAGGCATATAATCTAGTCATATATTTACTAATTATTCAGTAGGCCAAAACCAGAGCTAAAATATAAACTTTAATTCTGATCTTTTCCTTTCCCCTCATATCATTGACCACATCAAGTCTTTTTTTTTTAAATTAGCAATTTTAAGAGATTTTCAGAAACAAGCATCTCCTGTAACACATTTTACATAAAGCAGTAGAAATTTGCAGTCTTCTCTTGTTAGTGTAGGGGCTGCCACCCCGAATATTTTCTTATGGACTATGGGCTAAGAAGAAGAATGGGGACAGGAGGTTAGTGATGACAAAACTCCAGCCTGGCCTGAGTGTCCTCCTGCTGCTCCTCAACTGCCTGACACTCCCTGTGATTTCCTCAATTTTGTCCATTTTGAACCTGATCACCAAGTGCCCAGCACTGATGCACTTCACCTATATTCTTTGCAAGCTCACCTCCTACACATACCGCTTGGTTGGGAGATATTGGCAGGAAAGAAAGAAGCATAAGAAATAGGCTGGTGCTCAAGCCTGTCATCCTAGCACTTGGGGAGGCTGAGGCGAGAGGATTGCCTCAGGGGTTTGAGACCAGCCTGGGCAACTTGGTGCAACCGCGTCTCTACAATTAAAAAAAAAAAAAAAGATTAGTCGGGCATGGCAGCACTCACCTGTTGTTCTGGCTACTTGGAAGGCTGAGGCAGAAGGATCCCCTGAGCCCAGCAGGTTGATGCGGGGGTGGCCGCGAGCATGCCACTGCCTTCCAGCCTGGGCAACGGAGTGAGACTCCAACTCAAAAAAAAAAAGAGAGAGAAAGAAAAAAATAGACCCTGATTCAAGGAGCTTACCAAATTCAACTGGAACATGATGTAAACAATCAGAAGACCTGGCTCCTTCACTTGCTAACTGGGTTTCCATTGTTAAAAGAAGAAAACCTAAGACAAATGTGAGGTAATTTGTCTGGACATTATTCTTTTCACCTGTTTCTGCTTCTTTCTGCTTCTCTTCCAGAGAGCAACCCCTGGCCCAAGTTGATCTATGCAGGATGGATGTGCATATACCCAGTAACAAGTTGAGTCTCAGAAGCAGGTAATTAAGCAGAACTGAGAACCATGTGGACGGCATCCTTACTCACTGTGACTGTAACCACCATGTAGCAAGTTGAATAATTAACTCACTTGACTATAAAACTGTTTGCTGTACTATCCTGAGCAGCAGATTATTTCTTCAGCAAACTGCTGCCATTGGTGCCTCCTATAAGATCTAATAAACCAATGTCTTTCCCTGCTGGACCTCCAGGTGACTTCTTTGGAACATGCAGAGAACCTTACATGCAAGCCCTCTCAGATATGGAGCAATTGCGTTACAGTTAGCATGGTCAAAGCAGGAGGTTCCAGAGAAGACCCTGTTGTGGCAGCCATGGGAGAGACAGAGAGGGAAGGGATGTCTGCTGGGGGAAATCACAAGGTGGACCACTGGTACCATGTGGTACGAAGTTGACAGCTTGTAAATAGCTGGGGGCCGCCACATAGGTACAGGGGTGTCTTGGAAATGTCAACTGGCCAGACTGCAGGGATTATTGAAAAGCAGTTGATGAGAAGGGACAATTTCAGAAGAAAAAAGAGACCTGTGCAGGTGCAGCTGCTGTGGCATGGCCTCTGCTTTGCATTCTCCAAGTGCCTTCCAAACAGGAGACAGCCACTAAGAGCTAGGTGGAGGAATTAAGATGGGAAAGAGATGCTCGGTTAATTCAGGCAGAAAGCAGGGACATACTAAGTCACCGGCTAGAGCAGACTAATGACCAGCTATGCAGCTTAGCATGCCGCTGTGTGGAAGTGAAAGGAAAATGGCTGCCTATGGTCCATGTCCACATCATGGTAGCCCACAAGGAGCGGGACCCACAAACGTGGGACCCCACGGAGAAATCAGACTCCTCCAAAAAGGAGGATGAAATAGAGGTGATAGAGAAGGTAGAAGAGCTCCCAGAGACAAGGGCGTGCCTGGTGATTATTCAAAAAATAAAGACAGAATGGGAACAGCTGGAGGACCAAGATCCAGCAGACCTGCCACCACCCCTGCAGTGCCCTCATATTTCAGCAGAGCTGGTAGAGTTGGCAGAAAATGTAGGCAGAAGGGGAGGAAAAGCCTAGTTGTTAAGGTTATGTCAAGGTTGTTCAGGTTATGAGATACCAGAGTCATGGCATAGTGCGATTGGGAAATTAGTTGATGAAGATGGCTTCAGTTACCAACCATCCCTCCCTGAGATGGCGTATATGTGGAGCAGAACGCCTCACTCCTAACATGGCTCATGGCGGGGTGTAGGGCTGCTTGACCAAAGAGGTGAACATGCCCTTCTCCCTCCTCTGGAATACCATGAAGGAGCTACAGGAAACCTGAAAGAGCAAGCCGTTGCACAATGCCAAAAACAGAGACTATCTAGAAGGAAGATGGGACGGTACAAAGAAGTCAGTGGGCAGAGTTGTAGGCAGTATGGTTGATGATGTCCAAAGAGCCAGGCCACGGGCAATTTGTACAGACAGCTTAATGCTGTTCAAAGGATTGATGCTGTGCATGCCACAATGGCACCAACAGCAATGGCTGATAGAGACAGATCAATACTTATTGCAGGGGTGGCAACTCAATTACATGGAGCAATCCATGCTCTCAGTGAGACCCCATGCTGGCCATCCAGCACCCCTGGACATACTGACACACTGTGGGCACCCTGAGGATGCACATGCAGATGCAAGAATCATCACTGTAAGCAAGAGCAAGCTGGGGAAACAAGAATAGCCGGTGGCTGCCTGGCCCACAGGACACAGTACCCGAAAGAATGCTCGCCTTTGGCCCTGGGGAGTTCATCTGAGCCCCATGGGTGCTTCCTGCTGCCTCCCTGGGGAGAGGGGGCAGATCATAATCGAGGCACTCATCCTGTGGTTATGGGAAAACGGACAGATCCTGTTAACTGTATTATCATTTCTTTCTTTTTAAGGGCAGAATTCATATTTTATTGTCATTTAAAATCAGATGGCAGTTGGTTATACAGTCTCCATACTTCAAACATTTTGTAAATAAAAAACTCCCCAAGTTTTAAATAGCCAATGTCTGGTTATGTTTTCAGAAAACATGATTAGATTAATTCATTAAAGATGGCTTCAAACTTTTCCTTATTAGTTTCAGAAAATCTACCCACCTTCTGTCCCTTTAAAAAACAGGAATGTTGGCATACATTTGACTTCACACTCTGAAGCAACATCCTGACAGTCATCCACATCCACTTCAAGAAACACCACACTGGAATACTTTTCAGGGAGGGAACAAAAGAAAGGCTTGATCATTTTGCAAGGCATCCTGAAAAGAGGCCTTGCTGTTGATCCGTTTCATCATTTTGGCTGTTTGGGTCTTGGACAGCAGCTGTAAGAATCAATGGAAATGGATCCTAAGCTCTGGACTGAGCTTGTATTATCATTTCGATGTGGCAATTCGAGACATACTCACTGTCCTTTCATGTCATAGACAAGAGGACTCCCGGGCCTGGTAAGACATGGTCTTCCAGGCCTGAAAGCCTTCCCAAAGGGTCACGGTGTTGTCACAGGACAGGAACATTGTATGTGTTTTACCTGATAATTGGGACTTGCCTTTGCTTGATCCTCCCAAACATCTATCTTATCACCCTTAGCCTAAGATGCCTTCTATCACTAAGTTTTTCTTTTTGGCAAAAAGTAATCATAGGTGCAGTTTGGATCCTGTGCCCTTTATTGCATGTGCCATGTTTGACTTGTGTTTCCACCTCAGGGAACTTGCGGAAGATCAATGTTACGCGAAGCATTGAATGAAAAAAGGTCACTGTGAGGGTGGAGTGTGAGGTGATTGTCCGGACATTGAATCTTTTCCCCTGTATTGGTTTCTTCCTGCTCCTCCCCAGGGATCATCCCCTGGTCATGGCTGGTCTCTGTGGGATATGCATATTCTCAGTAACTGCTTGCTGTACTGACTGGCCACCGTCAGTGCCTCCTGCAAGTTCTAATAAACCAACGTCTTTCCCTGCTGGACTTCCAGGTGATTTCTTTGGAATATTTAATGAACCTTACGCACAAGCCCTCTCAGATTTGTGTTATATAACTGGCTTACCATTGTTAAAATAAAAAACCTAAGATAAATTAAATTTAACAGACTTTATTTATTTTTTTTTTCATTTTAAAGATGTGAGGTACAATTCAGAGTTAGGTATACCAATGTTCATTATTGTTGATGAGGTGCTCCTCCCACTTGCCTGGCAGTTTCCCTCAACTGCCAATCCCATCCCCCCCTCCCTTGGTGGTTTCCCACCACTGCCAATCCCTTTCTTATAATATTATGATAATATTATAAGATACATTATTATGATACAATATAATAATTGTTCAAGGTCTGCTTATGAGTGAGAACACATGGTACTCTGTTCTTTGGTTCTGTGATAGATCACTGGGTATGATAGACTCTAAATCCATCCAAGTTGCTGTGAAGTCCTTATGTTTGTAAATTTAACAGACTTTAAACAAAAAACGATTCGTGAATCAGGCAGCCTTCTGAACCAGAGTAGGCTCAGAGAAACTCTAGTGAAGTGCGTGGTGGAAGAAGGTACATGGACAGAAAAAGGAAAGTGATGTACAGAACAGCCAGATTAGTTACAGCTTAGCACTTGTCGTATTCGAACCTGGTTTGAACAGTTGGTCACCTTTCGTAAAAACTCAGTGATTAGCCCAAGAGTAGGCCCTGGTCTTTTTATACATCCAGCTAGGTTACAGTTCATCATATGAGAGGTTACAGAGACCTCCGGATCAAACCCAAAATACACAAGGGGAGAATTCTGGGCTAAACTTAATTTAATACTATGAGCAGTTTATTAAAATTATTTTATCTGCCAGACTCGGTGGCTCAGCCTGTAATCCCGCACCTTTGGGAGGCTGAGGTGAGTGGATTGCCTAAGCCCGCGGGTTCGAGACCCGCCTGGGCAACTTGGCGAGACCTCATCTCTACAATAAATCAAAAAATTAGCTGGGTGTGGTAGCGCATGCCTGTAGTTCCAGCTACTTGGAAGGCTGAGGCAGAAGGATCGCCGGAGCCCAGCAGGTCGAGGCTACGGTGGCCGGGAGCAGCCACTGCACTCCAGTCTGGGCGACAGAGTGAGACTCCAACTCAAAAAAAAAAAAATTATTTTAATTATTTTTAAATGGGGCAAACAATAATAATAGTATCTATACCTGACTTAAAGGGTTGCTGCTTGGATCAAAAAGGATACATTCTTGAAAGCACTTTACACATGGGATGTGATACTCAGAAAAGTATGATTAATATGCACATAAGATGTAAACACAACTCCAAACAGCACCTCTCAGGTTTTTATTACTTTACAAGTTTGGGTTTCCAAGATAATCCTTTGAGAGACAAGTTCCTTGCAAGATGTGATGCATGTACCTCAGGTAAGCTGCTGCTAGGTGCACAGTCCCACCTGAAAAGTAGTTGACATTTTGACACAGTACTCTTGATGTGACATTTTGGCCTGATCACAAAACAAGTTGTTCTTTTTAATGACCAAACAATGAGTGAAATACATGTAATTATCCCATCCCAGCACCTTGTTTTATTCTTCCCCTCACTATGTCACTGACTTTCTGGGTCAGAAATCAAGGCTAAAAGAAGCATCCAGAATGGATGGCAGGTGGGAAATGAGTTGAGATAAAGGCCTCATGTATTCAGTCAAGTATTGATGCAGTGATAGAAAACCCAACTCAAACCTGGTTTAACTTAAAAAGAAGCTTAGAGGTACACTGGCTGCAGTTACAGCTAGCTTTAGAGTGTAAGTGATATCCCTGGGACACTGACTCTCTCCGTAGATCACTCTGCTCTTCCCCACAGTAGCTCTATCCTTGGGTTCAACGTATGGGCAGGATGGCCACCAGGAGCTTCAGGCCTGCATCCTGTCAAGTTTAAATTCAGCAGAAAATGATCTGACTTTTTCTCAATAATTTAAATCAACTCCTGCATATCACTGAGCCCTATTGGATCACATTTATACCCTTGCACAAAACGCTCTGTAGCCAAGGGTATAAAATACTTGGATTGGCCAGGCCTGAGTCAGACCCATCCCTGAAACTTGAAAAGGGATCATCACCATCTGAAACACAGGGACTGAGAGAATGGGTGGAGTGATTCCATATAAGAAAGTCAAGATATTGTGACCAGAAGAAGTAATTACTTATAAGGTCATCAAGACCAATAAATATCCATTACTGATTCAGATAGAGGGCAAAGAGTTGGAAATGAATGATCAGAAGCTATTTGTCAGACAAGCTACAAGTACAAGGACTCACATACTTACGAGTTTTACTTACCTCAGAAAGGGCCAGCATTTACACAAAATAACTGCTCATTGTCTATGAATTAATCTGCTCATATCTCAAATTTTTATATTTCTCGAGTAAGGATAAAATGCATGTCCTTTCTGTTAATAAATAGACTTAACTTCATAAGGATACACATATATATATATATATATATATATATTTTTTTTTTTTTTTTTTGCGAAAGCAGGATTTATTAAGAGGACAGAAAAGCTCCCACAATGGGAGGGGATCTGAGGGGGTTGCCCTTACTCATATTTTTATTTTGAAAGCAAGAAATTAAACTTTACCAAGGATACGGATTTTTCCGGTTAGCCTAGGCTTTGAGAGGGTCAGCTCAGTGGGTCGGCTAGCTGAGCCCCAGAGAGTTTCAGCTTGTTGGACTGGCAAGCCAAGCCCCACTGAGAGTGTTGCTGATTCAGATGACTGGCAAGCCTAGCCCCAGAAGTGTCTCAGCTTTGGAGTCTCACCTTCTGCTGGGAGCTCCAGGCTCTGGGGTACCTGGTTCTTCAGCTCTGATAGCCTTCTGCAACTTTTCATGGATCTTCTGCAGCAATTCGGGTCAGGGTTCTTGTCTTGCACCTAGGAGGAATGAGGGACACAGAAGGCCAGAAAGTGAGAAAGCAGGATTTATTGAGAGACCAGAAAACCTCCCAACACGGAAGGGGAACCAAGTGGGTTGCTGATTTGGAACTGGGACCTGGTGGTTATATAGCCCTAAGATCTAGCTGATTGGCTAGCACTAGCTATGAGCTGATTGGTTGGCACCAGCTGTGCTGATTGGTTAGTACTAAGAACCAATCAGCTGGAGGCAGGGGCTTAATAGTGAGCTGCCTGGTCGACATTTAGCAGTGAGCTGATTGAAAATATTTTATTAGTAGTAATTTTTTGTTAGTGAAAAACATGAAGGTATGTCATACATGAAAACTTCAGTAATTGAACACTTTTTTTTTGAGTCAGAGTCTCACTCTTTCACCTATGCTGGAGTGCAGTGGCACGCTCCTGGTCACCACAGCCTCAACCTGCTGGCCTTCCAAGTATCTGGAATTGTAGGCATGTGCCACCATGCCCAGCTAATTTTTTGATTTATTGTAGAGATGAGGTCTAGTCAAGGTGCCCCTGCTGGTCTCAAACCCGCGGGCTCAGGCAATCCTCTCACCTTGGATTGAACACTTTTAAAAGCTGTTTACATGTTTTACTGATTTGTTCAAAACTTGTCCAACAATGTGTTTGAGTAGACATCTGAGCCTATTTGTTGAAAATACAATAATACGAAGTTTGTGAGAACAACTGATAGACATGGAGCACACACAAGACAAGGCAAAGCCAAGACCAAAACTTAACCACTTTGACCAGTGACAGCACAAAGAGCCGCTTTTAAATTCAGCTTATTGCTTATGTAAACAGCAAAAGAAAGGGTACCCAAAAGCGTTAGCTTCCTGTGGTCCTCATCCTACACACTAAAAAATGACCCTGAAATCAAAGAGGCCAGATGATTGCGGTATGAATTGTGAGACACCCCCACCCCCACCCCCACCAGCTCAGGAGCCCATTGTAGACTGCATTTAAGTGGTTTTATAGTCTGCACTCTATTCTGAGGGAGAGGGGGGCAGAAGGTCTCAAACATCAACAGAAACTGGGAGGAGATAAGAACGTCCTCCATGACACCTCCCAGAAGGAGATAGCCTCATAGCACCTCCTCACAAGCCCTTGTCCTCAGGTGTGCTCTAGGATGACTAGGTGACCTACCAAGGCTCACATTAGCCAAAATTTAAGCCTTTGCCTGTATGGCCTATGTGTCTACATGCAAGGTAATCAGGACACCATGGCGAGTCATTCCTCAACAGTAATAATCAGGAACAATGGGAAAACTGATAGAATCTCAATACAAATCTTTGCAATTTGGTAGATGGGAATGAAAAATATGTTCTATGATTTTTTTGTGTGTGTATGGCTGCAGCCAATTATCCACTTCTTCATTTGGATCTAAATATCTTTGTGTGAAAGTTTCTTTTTATATGACTGCCATTAAAATAAAAATCTTAGAATCAGATTTTTTAAATGACTGTTATGAAAGGTTAAATCAGATTTTCAAAAATATATATATCCAACAACATTTCTTTCATTAAAATATTATCATTTTAGTCAAGATATAAAGTTTTGGCATAATTAATAAGTAAAAATATAAATTGTCTAACCTCACATGCAAAATAATTTCAAATCATTATGTAAATACTTCTTTGTTAAAAAAAAAGGAGGAGCATAGCTCCCACTCTTTAAGTGTGGGCTGCAGAGAGTGACTTCCTTCCAAAAAGTACAGTAAGGAAAGGGGCAAAAAAAAAAAAACCCAGTAAAAAGAAAACACCAAGAAACACTACCACAGCCAAATGATCAAGGTCAACATCAACAGTGATAAATCAAACCGAACAGCATGTACCCTTGATATGATGTGATGAAAATGGTACTTTTCTTCATGGGCTTTTTCCCTCAAACCCATAAGCCCTGTCTAACCATGAGGAAAACATCAGATAAATCTCAATAGAAACTTATCCTACAATATACCTGACCAGTACTTCTTAAAACTGTCAAAGTCATCAAAAACAAGAAAAGTCAGAAAATATCACAGCCAAGAAGAGCATCATCAGGAGACATGGCAATTAAATATATGTGGTATCTTGGATGAAATCCTGGAACAGGTAAAGACATTAGGTCAAAACTAAGGAAATTTGAATAAACGACGAACTTTGGTTAATAATAATGTATTAATATTGGCTCATTAATTGTAACAAATGTACCATATTAATGTCTGATGTTTATAGCAGGGAAAACCGTGAAAGAAGGAGGGGGGTATGTGGGAACTCTGTACCATCTGTTTGATTTTTCTGTAAATCTAAAAGTGTGGGAGATGGGGCAAGATGGCGACAGCATAGGTGAACTGGTGAGATTCTCTGAACGTGAGTTCCCCAAAAGGCCATTACTTCTCTTCCCCCATCCCCCAGCCCACCACCAACCGTGCTGGTGCCAGGCCCGGGAACTTCCCACGCAAGGCCAGATATTGCGCACCCCCCACCACTGCTGCTGTTCTACTCGTGTGTGGAAGTCTCCAGTCCCAGCCCCCTCCAGACCCCTCCCCGGCTGCATTGTCTCCAGCCCGACACCTGGCACCGCTGGTCACAGGGAGGCTCTGGGCGCCCGCCCCTCAGAGACTCTGGTCCCTCTTCTGGCTGAAGTACTGTGTAGGGGGCCCAGCGCCACTCTCGCCGCTCACCGCCTTCCCTTTGGAACTTTGGAGCTCTGGAACTCCGGGTCCACCCTGGCTGAGGCACTCAGCGTGAGACCCCAAGCCGGAGGACCCAGACAAGCTGAGAAAAACAGATCTGCTTAAACTGCCTCACCATTCTCCAGGCAGAGACTTCCATTGCCCCGCCCACCTATCAACAAACTTTACCTCATTTCCTAAGGCCAGATATTGCAGCCTGCGGGGGAGTTTTGGGTCCCTGCTCCCTCCCGCCCTCTCCCCAGCCAGCTCCATTGTCTCCAGCCCGACACCCGGCACCTGGCACCCGGCACCACCGGTCACACAGGGAGGCTCTGGGCGCCGCCCCTCAGAGACTCTGGTCCCTTTCCTGGCCGAGGTACCCTGTGGGAGGCCCAGAGCCACTCTCGCCGCACACTGCCTGCCCTTTGGAGCTTTGGAGCTCTGGAACTCCGGGCCCACCCTGACTGAGGCACTCAGTGCGAGACCCCAAACCGGGGGACCCAGACAAGTGGAGAAAAACAGATCTGGGTAAACTACCTTGCTACTCTCCAGGCAGAGACCTCCATTGCCCCGCCCACCTATCAACAAACTTTACCTCAGTTCCTAAGGCAACAAAGCGAAACAGGAGACAAAGCCCCACCCCTATGCTGCAACGAAAAACAAAAGGAGAGGCTGGAATCAGAGATCACAGAAGTGACTCTAGTCTGATCGCTTATTTTGACTTATGATTTTATCATTGAAACTGTTGGTTTAGATCACATTTTGTGTTTACCTTCTGACTTAAACTGTTTCTTGATTTTATTGGCCTGTCTCTGTGTAACTATCAGTATTCTTTAGGGATTCTTTCTTACCTGTCTTTCTTCACTTCTTCCCGGCCCTGTGTGTCTCTCTCACCTGATAGTTGGTATGTATATCTGTTTTCCCTCTCGCACTTCTCTCTTTCTAACTCCCTATTGACCCCCCTTCCTCCATTATTTTCCTCTTTTATATGCCCCCTTTTTAAATCTAGGGACCAAGGCTGCATACTGCTGAATAGACAGACTGTAAAGCAGAGGGAAAAGTGAACAAAACCAGAAGACCCTCATAAGGAAGAACAGGTCATTGCAGAAGAGAAATAAAAGCAACCCCACCTTCCCTCAAAAACAGAATTGAAGAGGGGGAGGGAAAGGGGGAGAGGGAGAAAAATCTACAGAAATGAAGAAAAACCAAAAGAAGAGTATGGGTCTCTCCCAGACGCCTGGGAGAGCAGACTTTGAGAAAACTGACTTTGGAATGCAAACAATGAAAAGTCCCAGAATGAAGGGTCTCAAAATGCAAATGTAGATATCAAAACAATAATGGAGAGATTAAAAAGAATTGCGGAGACACAAGAAGAAACTAGGAAGGAGCTGATATCTGAGATAACAGTAATAAAGAATACTGTGAATGAAATAAATAACAAATTGATAAGCATGGAAAGCAGAATTACCCAAGCAGAAGAAAGAATCTCAGAGCTTGAGGACCAAAATATAGAAATAACCCAAACTCTTAAAAACACAGAAAATAAGCTCAAAGAGACAGAACAAAACCTTCAGGAGATGAGTGACTACCTCAAGAGGCCTAACCTAAGAATAATCAGACTCCCTGAGGCAGAAAGAGAAACAGAGACCACATTGGAACAAACTTTCCATGAGATCATTCAAGAAAACTTCCCTTATCTAATCAGGATGCAAAAATTCAAACACAAGAGATTCAGAGAACCCCCACAAGACAACAAATGAGAAGACCAACTCCTAGACACATAATAATTCACCTAAATAAAGTAGGCACAAAAGAAAAAATCCTAAAGGCAGCAAGAGAAAAAGTCCAGATCACCTACCATGGAAGACCAATCAGAATAGCAGCAGATTTATCTGCAAAAACCCTGCAGGCTAGGAGAGCTTGGAGCCCTATCTTCAAAGTCCTAAAAGATAAACAATTTCAACCAAGAATAACCTACCCAGCCAAGCTAAGCTTCATCAGTGAGGGAGAATTAAAATCTTTCCCAGATATCTAATCCCTGAGAACTTATGCTGCCACCAAACCATCTCTACATGAAACACTTAAGAAAGTACTAAACACAGAAGAAAAGGAAAAAAGAACAACATTCTTCACAAGAGTACAGGGAAAAGAATGAAATATACACGAACCAAACCCAAAACCAAAAGAAAGACAAAAAAAAAAGAAAAGGAAAAAAGAAAAAACCAAGTGGAAGAACAACAACTCAATAAGAACTCCATGATAGGGACGAACTCTCACATTTCAATAATTAGTCTGAATGTGAATGGACTAAACGCACCACTGAAAAGACATAGAATGACAAAATGGATAAAATATCACCAGGCAACAATATACTGCCTTCAAGAGACCCATCTCACTAGAAAGGACATACACAGACTCAAAGTAAGAGGATGGGAAACAAATTTTCAGGCGAATGGAACACAAAAAAAGGAGGAGTCGCGATCCTAATTTCAGACAAAATACCATTTAAGCTATCAAAAATTAAAAAAAATACAGAGGGCCACTACATAATGATAAAAGGTTCACTCCATCAACAAGAAATATCTATTCTAAACATATATGCACCCAACATAGGTGCGCCAACATTCATAAAGCAACTTCTAGGGAAAAATAAAGAAAGACATTGATTCTAACACCATAATAACTGGGGACTTTAATACACCACTCACAACCTTAGACAGATCATCAGGACAAAAAATCAGCAAGGAGATCCAGAACCTCAATGAGACTCTGGACCAAATGGACTTAATTGATACCTATAGAACACTCCATCCAAAGACCACAGAATACACATTCTACTCATCACCACATGGAACATATTCTAAGATCGACCACATAATTGGACACAAATCAAGTATAAGCAAATTTAAAAGGACTGAAATTCTACCATGCACCTTCTCGGGCCACAGTGGAATAAAAATAAACATTGACACCAACAAAGTCCCTCCAAAACCCACAAAGACATGGACACTAAACAGCATGATGCTAAATAACTCCTGGGTCAATGATGACATCAAAACAGAGATCAAAAGATACCTGGAAACAAATGAAAATGAAGAAATATCTTACCAAAATCTCTGGGATGCCTTAAAAGCTGTAATAAGAGGGGAATTTATATCCCTACAAACACACATGAGGAAAATGGAAGGAACAGAAATTAACAACCTAACAAGCCACCTAAAGAAGCTGGAAAAGCAAGAACACAGAAACCCTAATTTCAGCAGAAGAATCCAGATCACCAAAATAAAAGCCCAAATCCAGGACATAGAAGACAAAAAGATAATAGAAAAAATCAATGAAACAAAAAAGCTGGTTCTTTGAAAGAATAAACAAGATTGATGGTCCCCTAGCTAGACTGACCAAGAAAAAATGAGAAAAAAACCAAATAAGTACAACCAGAAACACAAAAGATGAAGTCACATCTGACCCTGAAGAAATACAAAAGATCATTAGAGACTACTATGTACACTTGTATGGAAAAAAACTTGAAAACCTTAAGGAAATGGAGGACTTTCTGACATCACACAACCTACCTAAGTTGGAACAAGAAGAGATTGAGACCCTAAATAAACCAATAACAATCAAGGAAATCGACTACGTAATAAGAAAACTTCCTACAAAAAAAAGCCCTGGACCAGATGGCTTTCCAGCAGAATTTTACAAGACATTTAAGGAGGAGCTGATACCAATCCTACTGAAGGTATTCCAGGCGATTGAAAAAGATGGAACGCTCCCCAGATCATTTTACAAAGCCAACATCACATTGATACCCAAGCCAGGTAAAGATCCAGCAAAGAAAGAGAACTACAGGCCAATATCTTTGATGAACATAGATGCTAAAATTCTCAACAAGATCCTAGCAAACCGGATTCAACAATACATCTCAAAAATCATCCATCATGACCAAGTAGGCTTCATTCCTGGGATGCAAGGCTGGTTCAACATTCGTAAAACCATAAATGTTATTAAATACATTAACAGATGTCAAAACAAAAACCACATGATTATATCATTAGATGCAGAAAAAGCTTTTGATAAAATCCAGCACCTCTTCTTGATAAAAACCCTTGAACATCTAGGCATACAGGGAACATACCTCAAAATAGTAAAAGCCATCTACAAGAAACCCACAGCAAGCATACTCCTAAATGGACAAAAATTAGAACTATTTCCCCTGAAAACTGGGACAAGACAAGGATGCCCACTCTCACCCCTCCTGTTCAACATAGTATTGGAAGTCCTGGCTCGAGCAATCAGAGACGAGAAGGCAATCAGGGGTATCCAAATAGGAAAAGAGGAAGTCAAGTTATCTCTCTTTGCAGACGACATGATTGTATACCTTGACAACCCAAGAGAATCTGTCAAAAACCTCCTTACACTGATAAAGACCTTTGGCAAAGTCTCAGGATACAAAATAAATGTACAAAAGACAATCGCATTTCTCTACACCAATAATAAACAAACAGAAACCCAAATAAAAAACACAATTCCATTCACAATAGCCACAAAAAAAATGAAATACCTTGGCATCTTCCTAACCAGAGACGTGAAAGACCTTTACAAGGAAAACTACAAAACACTGCTCAAAGAAATCAAAGTTGACACAAACAAGTGGAAAAATATCCCATGCTCATGGATCGAAAGAATCAACATTGTGAAGATGTCCATCTTACCTAAGGCAATCTACAAATTCAATGCAATACCCATCAAATTACCAGCAACATTCTTCTCAGACCTAGAAAAAACAATGCAGGAATTCATATGAAAACACAAACGTCCAAGAATAGCCAGAACAATCCTCAGCAAAAAAAAACAAAGCAGGTGGTATCACACTGCCAGACTTCAAACTTTACTATGAAGCTACAATCATCAAAACAGCTTGGTATTGGTATAGGAACAGGCATGTAGATCAATGGAATAGAATTGAGATTCCAGAAGCAAAACCTCAATTTCTCAACCAACTCATCTTTGACAAAGCCTCCACCACCTACCACTGGGGAGAGAAGAACCTATTCAGTAAATGGTGCTGGGAAAACTGGCTGACCACATGCAGAAGATTGAAACAGGACCCCTATCTATCCCCATGCACAAAGGTTAATTCCAAATGGATCAGAGACCTAAATGTAAACCTCAAACCATAAGAACCTTAGAAAATGAAGGAAAAACCCTCATGGAAATCGGAACTGGCATCCAATTCCTGAACAAAACCCAAAACCCACAGCTCATAAGAGAGAAAATAGACAAGTGGGACCTTATTAAACTGACAAGCTTCTGCAAAGCCAAAGAAACCATCAAGAGAGCAGGGAGACAGCCCACAGACTGGGAAAAAGTATTTGCCAACTCCAGGTCCGACAAAGGCTTAACATCCTGGATCTACAAGGAACTCAAGCGTGCCGAAAAGAAAAAAACAAACAACCCCATTATAAAATGGGCAAAAGATATGAACAGACACTTCACAAAGGAAAACATCCGAGCAGCCAACAAACACATGAAGAAATGTTCAACCTCACTAATCATCAGGGAGATGCAAATCAAAACCACACTGAGATACCACCTAACCCCAGTCAGAATGGCAATTATCAACAACTCAAAAAATAACAGCTGCTGGAGAGGGCGTGGCGAAAAGGGAACACTTCTACACTGTTGGTGGGAGTGTAAACTAGTGCAACCTCTGTGGAAAGCAGTGTGGCAATTCTTAAAAGCTCTAAATACCAACCTCCCATATGACCCCGCAATCCCCCTACTGGGAATATATCCTGAAGAACACAAATCACTCTATAAAAAAGATACCTGCACACGCATGTTTATTGCAGCATTGTTCACAATAGCAAGAACCTGGAAACAGCCATGCTGTCCGTCAAAAGAGGACTGGATTAAAAAATGTGGTACATATACACGATGGAATACTACGCAGCCATAAAAAAGAACAAAATCATGAATTTTGCAGCGACCTGGATGGAACTAGAGTCTATAATACTGAGTGACCTCTCACAGAAACAAAGATCCGAGTATCACATGTTCTCACTCATATAATGGACCTTAAACATCCAATGCAATACTATACAAAAATGACTGACCGTACTGGGAAATTATGGTGGGGGGAGGGAGATGGGATTAACAGTAGCAAATATCTGTCTGGGTACGGGGAAACATCCTATATCAACAGGGTGCCTGAATGAAACGCAATTGTATACCTAACCCTTAACTGTACCCCACAACTTCACAATAAAAAAAAAATCTAAAAGTGTTCTAAAAAATAAAATCTATTAACTGAAAAATGTGGAAAGTGAAGTACTGTTTTATTCCCCTCTCATCCTTTAGAATTTATATTTTATGTTTTATAATGTGTATATATATTGTCTACTATATATACTTATATATGATATAATAAATATTATATATTATGTTGCATATGTGTATGTATATAATGTATTGGTACCGTGGTACAGGATACGTGATAAATAAATAGCACATTTCTCCTGGAGAAATATTCTAAAATTTTTTTACTGGTGGGAGTATGCGATTGAAAAGTCTGAAGACCATTGATGTACTAACTCCACTGCAGGCAAGGGCAGCCTTGCCAATTATGGAGCAGTAAAGAAAATGGCTTGTTCTTTCTTGTGGGATTAGAGTACATTGTGTTCAAGAATGTATGCTTGTTGAGAATGTACGCTTGTCCCTGAAAGCTCAGTGCTTGTGGGCGCTTCCATCTGACCCAACCAAATGACCTCAGTCAAAATTCATGTAACAGGCATGAAAAAAGGCAGCCTCGTCTGAGCAGCAGAAAGTGAATAATTTCACTAAATATTTATTGAATGCTATGCACATGCACTGTGCTGGGAACAACAAGATAGAATGGCATGAACCCTGCCCTCAAGGAACTTACAGTTTAATAAGGCAAACTGACAGTTATAATAGGACAGTTGTACAATAGGATCATGTGCAGTCTGACAGGTACAAAGGGGAAGGGGTCCCTGCCTGGGAGCAGGAGGGGTTTTTCCAGGAAGGTTGCTGTTTGAGTGGGGATCTGCCGGAGGAAAAGGAGTTTTGAGACAAACGGTAAACTGACACCCTGGGAAGCAGCAATGCCAGGTTCAAAGGCATAGAAATGTGTGAGAGATTAGGGAACACACATGGCTCGGTTCTGTGAGAGCTTCAAGCTCCAGGGAGGAGTGAAAGGAGCAGCTGTGAAGGCTGGGTCTCCATCTGGGGTGGGCCCGGTGTGTCCTCTTAAGTATGGCGAAGGCCAGGGAAGGAATTAAAGGCTAGAGTTGTGGGTAGGGAGGTTGTGAAGCCAGAGATGCTGAGGCTGGACTGAGGGGAATCTGAACATGAGGCAGGAAAATGCAGGGTTGGGGGGAGGGGGAGTCACTGCAATCGAGGGACTGATGGGGGAGGAAATAATGGACAGAAAGGGACTCCGGGTGTGGGCCTCAAGCCCTGGTGGATCAGGGAGCTGGTCCCTGCCCATGCCAGGGATCCATGGAAGGAAAGAAGTTTGGTGTGGGAGTGAGGAATTTTTTAAATGTACCACAATTTGTCACTTAATTTTGTGTTCTCTAGAATAACTAATAATTTTTCATTTTTTATGAATAATTTTAAAGTCTATACATAAACATTAGCTATTATTTGTATAGTGCTATACTAACTCTTTTAGAGAAATTTAAGCACTCGCCATCATTCATGTACCCTACAATCCTCACTCATAATTAGGACCCTTAAGGGTGCCATACTTTTCATCTTTAAGGCAGGTATTCGAGCTTATTCTCTCAAGAAACATACCTAGGGTTTTGTGTAAGGTTCCCCATAGCACAGAGATAAGTGTCCCCACACTTCCTATTCTGTGGTGACCTCAGCATAGCCCTCAACCAGCTTCCAAATTCACCAGAATTTTGTCTTCCACCGCTTCCAAGTTCTCCCTTTCTCTCCACAGAGCACAAAGAGAAGGCTCTCTGCATTGAGACAAGAGATTCTTTCCCCCTCACTCCTGTCCACTCCATCCCTACTGCTCCTTGCCTAGGCAAATACCCAATCTATCCTTTCGTTCCCCACCCCCCCGAATCTCACTTTGTTGTCTCAGGCTAGAGTGCAGTGGCATGCTCACAGCCACCACAGCCTCAACCTGCTAGGCTCAGGCAATCCTTCTGCCTCATACTTCCAGGTAGCTGGAACTACAAGCGTGCATCACCACGCCCAGCTAATTTTTTGATTTATTATCAAGACAAGGTCTCACCAAGTTGCCCAGGCTGGTCTCGAACCTCTGGGCTCAGGCAATCCTCTTGCCTCTGCCTTCCAAAGTGCTGGATTACAGTTCCTGCCTCAGTCTATTCTTAAGTCTAACCCAAAGCATGCTGAGACAAGGGAAAGAGGTCTTAAGTCAGGCAGAGAAGAGGGCCAGGGGCTCTGTGAGCACCACAACTCACCTGTTTTATACCAAGAAGCTGCCCATCTTTACCAAAGAAGAGTGAGAAAATTTTGTCTTGTAAATCCTGTATCCTGAGGCAGGCCAGAATGGGAAGCTGCCCTTCTTCCCTTCCTCCCTCCTTCTCTGACCCTTCTCCCCTTGACCTATGAGTGGAAGAACAGGAACTACAAACCCTAGGGGACAGTGAGGGAGAAGGAAGGCTGAGGGACAGCATGGCTTCCCATGCCATCTGAGTGGACTTGACGTGGACAGGCTAGAGGCCAAAAGCAGCCAATCTTTTCTAAGATTCATTTGTGTCCTACAGCCCTTCTAAATGCTAAGTGACTGCAGTTTTAGCAAAGGCACCGAGCTTCACAAACGCCAAGCTTTTCTAGCATGTTTTCCTCAAGATGAGCCTTCTCCAAGCAGGAGAAAATTTATTATATGCACACCTCTGTTCCCCACTATCTGCTCTTGTGTATAACCTTTTAATATAAAATAATCACATTTATTGATTAACCTCTTATTTTAGCAGCTCTACAAGTTTGATGGCTTGTGTGTACTAATATTTTCAATAATGTTTCATTTTATGCAGATAAACAATTCAAACAGCACACGTCTGTCCAGGGTACAGTAAATAGACATAGTCATAGTGCAGCAAGTTGAACCCTCTCCTGTGGCAGAAGAGGGGGAAGGAGGATCCCAAGGATAAGACTAGAGGAGTTAGGCTGGGGAGAGACTAATGGATCTGAAATTGTAACGCTAAGAATTATGGGTAATGTTAGATAGGGAAGGATTTTGCTTGTGGTGAAAGCACCGTGCTAGGAATTTAAATCTGATGATGGCTCAGTATAAACTCATTTTTAAAAAGTAAGATTATAGGTATATTATGGTAATGATAAAAATGTTACATTTGGAAAATGTATTTGAAAGGGTGTTTAGGAGTTCTTCATAGTGTTTTAGAAAATGTTCCCTAAACCTGAATTGTCTAAAACTAACAAATAAAAATGTGATGCTGGTGATGAGGGCAGCCCAGAGCAGAGCAAGGAGAGGCAGAAGATGTGGTGACTCTGGCCCATGTGATCAGGAGATTTGGAGCACTGTATAGATGGTTCTGACAAATGAGCACCATCGCCCTACAGACAGGGTCAGGAGCTATCAGTTCTTTTCAAAATTAGAAACTTTTCTACCAATCTGCAAGATATATCTTGTTCTTTTTATCAGATAAAAATCAAATATGGGGGCCCGAAATGAAGCCGGCTGTGGACGAGATGTTTCCCGGGGCGCTGGGCCCTACGTGGACCTGGACGAGGCGGGAGCAGCACCGGGCTTTTGATGGAC
This sequence comes from Cephalopachus bancanus, assembly GCA_027257055.1. Lineage (NCBI taxonomy): Eukaryota > Metazoa > Chordata > Mammalia > Primates > Tarsiidae > Cephalopachus > Cephalopachus bancanus. The sequence continues at coordinate 4,396,655 of JAPVLO010000278.1, forward strand.
TTGGCAGCTAATGAAAAGGCAGTTCATGCAGACTTTTTTAATGATTTTGAAGATCTCTTTGATGATGATGACATCTAGTGAGGTGCCGTCCAGCTACTGACACAGCCAGGCCCTTGTTACAGAGCCTTCTTGGCCTCAAAGAACTGTGGAAATCACATGAAATTAAGACCTGGTTAGCCAAGAGAGAGAAGAGTAGTTTTAACTCTGATATGACCAGGTTTTGTTCTTATTTCAATTAAACAAAAGTATCATCAAATGGTAAAAAAAAAAAATCAAATATGGATTTTCCCTGTTAGGATGAATATTCATGACCAATCACATTAAGATAGCTTATCAAAGCCTTGATGTTCACAAATGATGAAACCCCCCCCCGCCCCAGAGACGGCTGGACCACATCAGCTGAGCTGTTGTTTCTCTCTCTCTGGAACATGGCAGATGGAGTCAAAGTGTGCAACCAGTGGAATGGAAAGATATAATTATTCGTGTTTGTGTCATTTAGTGCAGTCATCCAAATATGTTCCCAGGAGACTGCCCTTTGTACAGACTCAAGACTAGAACCACAGATGTGCACAAAGCCATACTGCAAAATTAGAACATCTGCATGGGCCAAAGAGGGAGTGTTCAAATTATATCTGAAAACAAACAGCTGTTTACCTATTATTATAAGTCTCACTACAACTAAAAAAAAAATCTCATTTAGCCTTTCCTATTTTCACCAATAGTTTAGAAAAGACAAAACCAAAGTTCAAAGAAATTAAGCTTTCGCTCAAAGGCCACACAACTAGCTGATGGCAGAGCATAAATTTGAAAGTAGTTCTTTCTAAAAGTTCACCTCATCTCTCCTTTCTTGCTTCCTAAAAGGAAGAAACATTTGCCTCGCAAAAACTAACCTCACACTAACCTGCAGAGATAAATCAAACAACTCAAAAGCCAACATCCTTCCCCTCATAGGGGTTGGCTCAGGATTGGGATTGTAGCTCAAGCTGAGCCAATAAAATACAGAAAGATGTTTGCTCAGAAAATTGGGAAAGTTCTTCCTCAGAACTCACTCACGCTTCGTAAGCACTCACTCGTAAGGGAGTGCTTTTAAAAGCAAGGCCTTCTCTTTAGCTTGGACCATGAGAAACATGGAGTCATCCCAGCGATTACCGGCCAACATATTGGGATTCCAAATGTGGCCTGCCTCAGGATGAAATGAAGCTTTGCCTGACAGAGTGGGGCAAATGAGTGCTTGATAACTGCTGATCCCACATATGATTTCAGCCCTCTCTTGCTTTCCAAAGACTCTGCTCCTGCAGTAATTGTTGGTTCTCTTTCTTGGCCCTATCAATATCTTTGTCTCTTCTGGATATCACAAACTTTCATTGGATCCTTTCACTTTAAAACAAAGCAAAACTTCTTTCACTCCACCTTCTCCAGCGACAGCCTTTTTTCTTTCCTTCTCAATCATCAAAGCTTTCTATCCTTTCTATCTGTACTTTCTCATCTTGCATTCATGATTTACCCATTCTAGTCTGTCTCCTGTCATCCCTACTCTCATAGAACTGCTCTTGTCAAATCACCACTGATCTTCGTCTTGCCAGTGCCCACGGGCATGTCTCCGTTCTCATTTTTCCAGGCCTTTTAGCAAGATTTAATTGGCTGAGAGATTGATGTCAGCAAGATGGCAAAATAGGGGGTAAGTGGCTCATATTTACTTACAACAACAAAAATTCTACAGCCATCTACAGACAAAAGTCTCTCTGTGGGAGCCTTGGGAATCTGATAGGAGGTTATGAATCTAAGTGGAGCCTAAGACCTAGGGAGGCCATTTGGAAAGTGCGGACTCATGCCCAGGTAGCAGACATCCCAGTTGTGCTCCTGAGTTCAAACCCAGAAACAGCCCCTAACCCCGAAGGGCTTGGTTCAGCCATTTTTGGCCTTCTCTCATTACAGCCTTGTTTGGCTCCTCTCACTACAGTTAGGAAATTGTCCCATTTGCACAAGGAGATACTTTAAAAATGTACTTCATCAGGACCAATGGAAAAGGCTCAGGTCTCCAACTAGCTTTCCCACACAGTCTAGATGCTCTCCTAACATCTTCCTCAGATCTATCCAGGTCAGGGTGCTGCACCAACCTCAAAGCCCTTGCAAGACTCTCAGTGAACTTGGGTGCCCCTAATGCTGAAATAGCTGTAATAGTTACTGACTCTGACAACAGTCAATCTACACAGACTTCTGAACATGCTCACTGAAGAAAGGCACAAAGTCACTGTGACAAGTGAAATAAATACCTAACTCTTTAATGCACAGACATCAATGTGCGTCCACAAACATCAAGAATAATTAGGGATTTGTTCCTCATCAAAAAACCCAAACAAGATACCAGTGACAAACCTTAAAGAGATGGAGATATATGATCTGTCATACAAGGAATTCAAAAGATCTATGTTAAGGAAGCTCACTGAACTTCAAGTAAACAATTCAGAAATTCATCAGAGAGAATGAAATTTTTAACAAGCAAACAGAAATTCTAAAGCTGAAAAATTCAGTGAGTGCAGAGAAAAATGAAATAGAGAGCATAGAGAGCAGAATTTATCAAGCAGAAGAAAGAAACAATGAGCTTGAAGACAGGCTATTTGAAAATAAAATCAGAGGAGAAAAAGAAAAATGAAAAGGAATTAAAGTTTATGAGATCTATGGAATACTCTCAAAAGAGCAAATGTTTCAGTCATTTTGGGTTGAAGAGAGAGCACAGAAAGGAAAAAGGGTAAGAGGGCTTATTTATGTTTGTTTGTTCTGAATTGGAGTCTCACTCCATAGCCCAAGCATGCAGTGGCATGCTTAAAGCTACCCCAGCATCAGCCTACTGGCGATCCTTCCGCCTCAACCTTCCAAGTAGCTGGAACTACAGGTGTGCGCTATCTGATTTGATTTATTGTAGAGATGAGGTCTCACCATGTTGCCCAACCTGGTCTTGAACCCGCAGGCTTCAGGTAATCCCCTCATCTTGGGCTCCCAAGGTGCTGGGAATACAGATTTGAGCCACCGCACCTGGCCATAAGTGGGCTTATTAAAAAATAATAAAAACAGAAAACATTTCAGACCCTCTATTCAGATAGAGAAACATCATAGGTCAACAATCATATTCAACCCATGAAAGACTACTCCAAGGCATATTATTATCAAACTATCAAAGGTCAAGAACAAAGAGAGCATTTGGAAGCCAGTGAGAGAAAAGAAGCAAATAACATGCAAGGCTATTCCAATACTCCTGACAGCAGACCTCTCAGCAGAACCTTGCAGGCCAGGAGAGACTGGGATGATATATTCATAGTGTTAAAGTTAAAAACATTTTTTTCCACCAAGAACACTGTACCTAGTTAGGCCTTTCTTCAGGACTGAAGGAGAAAGAAGATTTTTCCCAAACAAAATCTGAGGGAATTTGTCATCAACAGAACTGTCTTACAAGAAATACTAAAAGGAATTCTCCAAGCTGAAAGAAAAGGATGCTAATGTATAATAAGGAAACATCTGAAGGTAGACTGGCAAAAGTATACAAATAAATTTAGAATAGTCAAATACTGTAATAGTGGTGTATATACCATTTATATCTGTAGTAATGAAGACTAAAAGACAAAATTATTAAAATAATAATAACTATAATAATTTGTTAAGAGACAGGCCATATAAAAAATGTAAATGTGAACTTCAAAATGTGACAGAAAATGAAGTTAAAATGCACACATTTTGGGTTTTCTTTGTGATTAAATGTAATTTGTCATCAGTTTACAATGCCTTGTTATAACAATAGGATGTTTTTTGAAAGCCTCATCATAACCACAAAGCAAAAACTTACAACAGATATGCTAAAAATAAAAAAGCAAGAAATCCAAACAAAATGCTAGAGAAAAATCACTTAACCACAAATGAAAATATGAGAGGAAAAATAGAAGGCAGAAAACAAATAACAAAGTGGTCACAGCAAACTCTTACCTAACAATAATTACCTAGAATGTAAATGGATTAAATATGGCTGCTGTGAGCTGCCAAGGTACAATTTTCCAGGAGACAGAGAATCACTTCAACTTCAGCCCGAGGGGATGGATGGGTAGATGGAGCAGCTCCACCACTGCTTGGCCCCAGAGCTGCTCAAAGCTCTGTTTGAGGACGTCAAGCCACCACGCTAGGGTAGTTCAGGTGGGGCTTAGCCTCAGAGATGAAGGCTATTTGTCCCCAGAGAAAGACACTCTCCAGCAGTCATTCCAGTCCCAAGAGAGTGTAGCACAGTAGCCATGTGGGCCAAGGGGGCAGGGCACAGTGTTGGCTGTCCTCTCGGGGGAGTACCACTGGGCATACTCCAGGCAGCTCCCTCAGCAGGCTGTGCATTTGAGGGCTACAGGGGACCCCAGAATTGGGGTCTACAGGTATCCAAAGTGTCAATGGGGGTTGCTAGGATCCTTGCCACAGGGAGAAGTCCCACTTGATTCCCAACTGATTCCCAGTGGGGATGGAGTGGTAGAGGGCTGATAATTCCTTGCATTTTCTATGTAGACATTCCAAATTCTGGCTCACTAGGGCTTCTGTTACTCTTCTGATGCATGCTGATGCTTTCCCTCAATTCATTTTGTTAAAACGTAGCTGTTTATTCTTGAATCTGGCTCTCTCCGTAAGGAAGGCAAGTGCTGGGGCCTTCCAGTCAGACATCTTGCTGACGTTACTCTCAGATTTCAGTGATCTTGACCTGCACATATATCAGGCCTGAGCAAATGCTATCTTGCATCAAATACTCATTCCAGATTTTTTATCTATTTTAAGTCATTTTTTTTAAAAAATGCAGTCTTATTTTTATGAAATGAAACCCTTTGAAAAAGAATATCCAGTCTGTATACATATACCATCTTCACTATGCTCTGGGAAGTCTGCAGAATAAAGTTAATTCCATTTCCACAAAATAAGTAGATTGGTTGAGCATCCCCTGCTTTACAGACACTTTCCGATCTCGACTTCGTGACTCCATATTCACGTGGTCTTTCCCCTACCTCATTGGCGGCTGTTTCCCTCTCCCACACACTGGGTTGTCCTCCTCTACTGAATTTCGACAGGCTTGGTCATATGTCCTTGAGGCTGGGTTCTATGTCATTTCCCCTTCCCAGTTTATGCCATCCCTTCCTATTTTCACTCAACCCTCAATTTGGGTAATATTTATTGTGTTTCGACCGTATGCTGGACATTGCGGTAGGAACTGAATTTAGAGTAATGGATAAGTGAAAAAAGTCCCTGCCTCTATAAAGCATATATTTTCATGGAAGAGAAAATGAGCAAACAACCATAAAAACAAAATAAATGTATAGCATGACGCCAGGTGACAACAGTGCTATCAAGGAAAATGAAACTGGGTAAATCGATGATGATGATGGTGCTATTTTTAGACAAGGTGGCCAGGGAAAGACTCTCTGAGGAGGTGGCATTTATATTTTAGTAAAATGGAATGTGAGAAAGAGGGGTGAAGGATGACTCCCAGTACTTGGTTTGAGTTACAGAAAGAATGACAGTGCCATTTATTAAGATAAGGAAGACTAGGAGAAAAGATTCAGCAGGGGAAACCAGGAAATCTGTGTTGGATATCTTAAGGGGTTACATGGGTACATTAAGGGATTGTTTAGATACACTAAGTTTCTCTTGTAAATGAGTCCTTTCTCAAGTCTCAGGAAGAGACCATTTTGTTTCTGAGAGGATGTCACCTGCCACTGCCCAGTCCAGATAGTCTGTATCACCCACCTTTGTTCATTGTTCTCATGGCAGATACCATGATCTGTAATAACAATAAAGTGTGTTTATTGTTTGGTCATCCACTTGTCTGTTTTGTCTGTCTTGTTCATAGCTGAATGTCTGGGCTTATTACTGTGTCTGTCACAAAATAAGGGCTCAGTGAGTAATTGTTAAGGGAACAATGTATAGGCCAGTCCTCTGAAAACATCAGAACGATCAGTTCTTGTCTCAGTTCAGCTACACATACTAGCCATACAGCTTTGGGCAAGTCATCTCTGTGTTTTCTGTTTCCAAAGCAGTTTAGCTAGATGATTTCTAAGGGCTAATTTGTCCACTTTGAAATTATATTTAAAATCCAGGATTTTTATGTAGTCTGACAAAATTTATACCCAGAACTTTATTTTGATTAGCAATGCTCGAGGGCTTCCTGATGGAGGCTGAGTGCAAATTATTGCTTACAAAGACATCTAACATGGGGATTCTGAAGGCTTCTACATTCCTACTCCCTGCTTCTCTAAGTCGTCAGTCTCGGATGGCCATCCGCTTCGCAGGCTCCAATCCAGGACCAGGGAGGAACAGTTGGAGAGAAGGGAGAAGTAAAGGGGTTCGTTTTCTGGAACATTATCAAGCACCTATTCAGCAGTACAGCACAAGCCTATTCGGATATACAACCATATTTCACATGTATTCAAGGGTTATGTAGCTATTAAGGCATCTCTTCATAAAACCCTGGGAGGTAGCTATCACCCCCATTTCAAGGAACAAAATTAGGCTCAGGTAGATAAACTGATTTGCACTAGTTCCGACAAGTGGCAGGTGGCAGAAAAGAGATTAGGATGTCTGCCTGCCAACTCCATGGTGCTTTCCCCTCCACGGCAGATTCCTGCAGTCAGGGGCAAATTCTCTTGGGTATAATCAGCTTCCAGGGGACTCAGGTCTATTTGTTGAATCAACAAATGAAAATCAATTGAATTTTAAAAACACTCTTAGAACCCAGTGCTCCATAATCTAACAATTTACTTTTCAACTCATGTCAGAAATCCTATTGCAAAGCTAATAGCGATATAACTTAGATACACAGCTGGGTGGGAATAATGCCACAAAAATTATCAAATGCAGAGGCAGGAAGACTTTTTTTTTTCCCTGAAATAACGAGATTCCGTAGGCTCCTGCCCAGGGAAGAGAGAAATGCCAGGAATATCTACTTCCTGCACGACCGTCTAGTATGACTCCACTTCCCTTGCTTTCCTAGCAATTTGTGAAGAACTCCCTTCCAACTGAATTCTGTTCTATCTAAAAGAGAAGGGAGACCTCCTCCCACCCGGGTATCCGTAGAACAGCAGACAGCCTCCCACTCGGAGGGGGGTGTGTGTGTACGAATGAGGACATTACCTATGCTATATCAACATGGAAAGCTGCGTGTATCATAATTGGGCATAATTATGAAACGTTGGGCATAATTCTGAATGAGTAACTTGTTCTTTAAAAGTCCATCAACTATTTAGCCTTGATATAAAGCCGAAGAAATGAAACACAACGCAGACGGCTGTACTTCCTTTCTCCCTCCCAACCCCTAGCCAACCCTTTTTCCCTTTGACTGCAAAAATGGTCTGAGAAGAGGGCTCGGGTGCTGTGAACAGTGAAAGGAGTCATTTTTTTCTTCTCTGACAATAAACGATAGCAAATGATGCGGAGGAACTAAAAGGTCCATAATGCAGGATCACACATTAAAAATAAATAAATAGCATTTATTTTGCCCAGCGCGGCCGTGAGAGTCCAGGTTGCCCGCGGGTCCTCAGAGGAGCAAGAGGGAGGCTAGCAGCCGCCCGCCCCGGCCCCGCGAGCGGCCCCGCTCCAAGCCCTTGTCCCGGGCCTCGACGCGCGCTGCCAGGCGGCGCAGCGGGTCCCGCGCGAGCCCGTCCAAGCTCAAGTCCAGGTCCACGGCGGCCTCGCGGCTGCGCTCCAGCTCCGCGCTGCGCGGCGGGCGCGGGGCGCCTGGCGGCCGCAGGACCACACGGAAGCCGCAGCCGGCGGCGCGGGTCTCGGGGGCGCCCCGGGCCAGGCCCTCGGCGCTGAGCGAGCGGAGGCGAAGGCGCCCGCTGCCCGGACGGTGCTCGGCAGCCAGGCGATCGGGCGACGACGGCGGGCGCGCGGGGGGCGGGGCCTCCTCGTCCCTGCGGCTCCCCCGGGCCCGCAGCACGCGGCCCAGCAGCCGGTGGGGGGCGCGCAGGAGGCGGCGGCCGCGGGGCGGGCGGGGGTCGCCGGGAGCCGCGCCGGGGCCGAGCGTGCGCGCGCGCGGGGGTCTCCGCCGCCCTCGCCGCCGCCGCCGCCGCCGCCGAGGGGGAGGGCCGGGGGCCGGGCGGCGCGCGCGCCCCCGAGCAGGAGCGACTCGCGGCGGCGGGTGTGCGGGCTCTCGAGCAGCGCGCAGAAGCCGTAGGCGGTGCGCGCGCGGGGCAGGTGCGGCAGCGACAGCGCGGCCTGCGAGCGCGGGTCCCAGTCGGTGCGGCCGGCGTCCTCGGCGGCGGCGCGGGGCCACAGGTCGGGCTCGGCGGCGCATCGCCGGGGCAGGGCGGCGGCCGGGGGCGGGGGCTCCAGGGCGCAGGGCGCGGGCGGCCGCGGCGGGAGGCAGAACTCGGGGATGCGGCCCGGGGTGAGCACGTGGCGCAGGCGGGCTGGGGAGCGGCGCCGCCGGCGGGGCAGCAACGGAGCTTCCCGAGGAGCCGCATCCTTGCGGGGGCGGCGGGCCGCAGCGGGGAGAAGCGCGCCTGCGGGGAGAGAAGCTGCTGAGTGAGGGCGCCTGGCGCGGCTGGAGCCCTCCCGGGACGCTCGGAGTGTCGCGACGCGTCCACGACCCGGGCCGGGCCAGCCTGGCTTTCGCTCCCCACACCCCTGCCCTCCACTGAGACGAGATGAACAAGCACATGGAAGTCAGACCTTTACCCCTTCTTCGGAGTCTCCGTATCTGGTCGCCCGTGCAGTGCCCGTGACCTCCTAGCCGCGGCTGGGCGCCAAGTTCAGGACTGCGGCCGGACGGGGCGCTCCTTTCTTATAGTGCACTGGGAGTCCCGCCCGCCGCCGAAGTCCAACCCCTGGCACGTCGGACAGCCTGCCTTCCCGGCCCCCCTCCCGGACGCCGGGGCCCGTGCTGGGTGCTAGGGCTGAGCGAAGATGTCGCGAGAGCAGCATCTTCTGGTGGCCCCCGGGACCCGCCCTTGCTGTGCGTGGCCGGAGCCCGCACCGGCCTAGGAAAGGCTGCAGGTGAAGAGGGGGCCCTGCCGTCCTGCCAAGGAAGCGTTGGCGGCTGACGGTGTTTGCGACCTCTTGGAAAAGGTGCAGCAGGATAAGGAAACGGGAAGTTCATTTGGCTGGAAGATACATTCTGTCACTCCCACTGCTGTTATCGCATGCCCTAGCCGGGCGCGGGGGCTCACACCTGTCATCCCAGCTCTTTGGGAGGCGGAGGGGAGAGGATTGCCTGAGCCCAGGACTTCGAGACCAGCCTGGGCAACTTGGCGAGACCTCGTCTCTACAATTAAAACAAAAAAAAAAGCTGGGCGTGGTAGCACACGCCTGTGGTTCCAGCTACCTGGAAGGCTGAGGCGAAAGGATCACCTGAGCCCAGCAGGTCGAAGCCGCTGTGGCCGCGAGCATGCCACCGCCTCCAGCCTGGGTAACAGAGTGATACTCTGACTCAAAAACAAAACAAAACAACCACATGTCCTAGGGGCTTGCGTTTTCCTGTTTTCTTGCCCCCACACACTCTCCGTGTGCAGACCGACACGAATTCCAAGTACTCATGCCCCTATTGACCGTGTCTCCCTCTGCTGAGCTGTGGTCTCCTTGATTGCCTAGCCAGACCTTAAGACAGGGGTGTCCAACCCCTTGGCTTCCCTGCGCCGTATCGAGGAAAGAGGAGTTGTCCTGGGCTGCACGTAAATTATATAATATATACCTGCATAATGAACATTTGTATACCTAACCCTGAATTGTATCCCACATCTTTAAAATAAAAAAATTTAATAAATTACATAATATAGCTAGTGTATATACATTATGACTTACTTTTAACATTTTTATTATAAAGTTTAGAAAAGTGAGAACAATACAAAACTAGTAGGAAATTTGACCTTGTTTTTGTAAAACAAATCTGTCAATGTCTGGTTCTGTGGAAGTGGTCGCAGTTCTTAGTTCTCAAGGTGTGTCAGAAATGTTTGTTTGAATTTTGAATGCTGCTTTTTGTGTGCTTCATAATTGAAAACAGCTGCTTATAAATGTATATTCTGCCAAAAGGTAAGTCATGAATAAGGTGTGATCGTGAACTTCAAAAATAGAACTATGCGTGGGGGGTCACGAAGAAAATAAAACACATACTATTAAAATATTTTGTGGGGCCACATCAGCTGTCCTGGCCTCTGTTTGGCTGCGGGCCACACATGTAGGATATGCCTGCCCTAAGGATTGGTGAAGTGGGTCAACTGATCTTTGAGAACAGATCTGAATGGCTACAGGCTCTGCTTGTCATCTTGATGGTCTCAGAAGATAGGACTTCTGACTCATACCCTAAAAATAACATGATGTTTCCCAAGCTACTCTTTCCTTTTCAGTATCCAGTTAGAAAGCACCTTCCAGGAAATCTAAGTTGCCTTTTTCCACCCCCAATCTTCATTTTCTGAGATGAGGAAACTGAAATCCCAGAGGGACTTGAGGAAATTCCATAAAGGTCAGAAAGAATTGTCAGTAGCGGAAGCTGGAACTGGCCATTTCCTGCTTGCTTGGCTTTGCGGGTGATGCTTCCTGGTATCTGAAATGCCCTTTCGCTGCCTTTTTTTTTTTTTTTTTTTGTAGGTACTCCCATCTATCTTCCATAATCCAGCCCACGCGTCATCCTCTGTAGGATCCTTTACCAAACCTCCCTTCTCCAGTTCCTCAGCCCCTCCTCATTTTCTCCACCCATTTTCTAGGAACCACCATTTTGGCATTCAGCATGCTCCCTTAACATTTTTGGTTTACAGGTTTGTCTCCCCTGATAGACTGATTTTCCTGTGGGCAAGGTCTGGGGCAGCTCAACTAGCTGGGACTTGGGGGGTGTATTATGAATATGTGAAAAGTAAAAGTCCTAAGATCCTGAACTCAGGACTGCCTCATCTCAGTTGCCTTATTCAAGTTTCAAGCCTGGCTGTCTCATTCATCTCTTATCCAATTCTACCACTGTGTGTACACTGCCAGGTAGATAGTAAGGGCTCAGTAAATTCTTGATGAATTATATTGTGTGGAGTTGACACTGATCTACATACAGGTCTTGTGACTGCCAGGGGCTTTCAACCACATATCTCTCTGAGTACATGATTTGACTTATTTCTCACAACAGACAAAGGAGGAGAGCATTGCTTCTGTTTACCTGGAGAGAAACTGAAGCTCAGGCTCAGAGACTTGTCTAGGATCATCCAACCTATGAATCATAGCCCACGTATGCCAAGTCCTGCCTTTTTTGCTAATTTCTTCTAATTCCTTCCTTTTTTTTCCCCCTCCTTCATCTGTTCACTCAGTTCAGTATGATTCACTGAGTCTATTGTGTGTCAGGCACAATGTGGCTTATACTGCACTTCACACCCAGAATGTTAACTCTTATATGTTTTAAAGATGTAGGGTACAATTCAGGATAAGGTATACAAATAGGCATTGTACAGGTAAAGTTTGGGCCTCCCTTTGGCCCCCACTTTGCCTGGGATGAGATCTGGTACCCTTATTGATGTTGTGTACTCCCCCCTCCCCCCACCTCAGCAGTATCTCGCTACTGCCAATCCTTTCCTTATAGTATGATGGGAAATGTTCAGGATTCACTTATGAGGGAGAACATGTGGTACTCTGTTCTTTGTTTCTGTGATAGATCACTGAATATTATTGACTCTAAATTCATCCAAGTTGCTGCAAAGTCCATATATTTGTCCTTCTTTATGGCTGTAATCAGAATGTTAATTCTTAAAAAGCCTCAGTCTACCATTATTTCCCACCCCTCTTGCTTTGGAATAAGCCGCATTTTTTAAATCCTTAAAAGTGATCCTTTAAATCCTAAAGACTGAATGTTTCCCTGGGCTAATAATAAATGCTTGCTTCCTTCCTTCCTTCCTTCCTTCCTTCCTTTCTTTCTTTCTTGTTGGAGTCTCACTCTGTCACCCGGGCTGGAGGGCAGTGGCACACTCACAGCCACCGCAGCCTAGACCTGCTGGGCTCAGGTGATCCTTCCGCTCCAGCCTTCCAAGTAGCTAGAACTACAGGCGTGCGCCACCATGTCCAGCTAATTTTTCTTGATTTATTGTAGAGAGGTCACCAAGTTGCCCAGGCTGGTCTCAAACACCTGCGCTCAGGCAATCCTCTCACCTCAACCTCCCAAAGTGCTGGGATTACAGGCATGAGCCACCATGCCCAGCCGCTTTGTTTCTTAATTGATCATTGTTCTCCTCTAGTATACATCAGCCTTCTGCATCCATGAGTTCTGCATCCCCAAATTCAACCCACTACAGATGAGAAACAAAACAATAAGAATAAAAGAAATCAAACAATGCAGTAACAATTTACACTGTATTAGGTGTTATAAGTAATCCAGAGATGATATAAAGTATATGGGAGGATGTGTATAGGTTGTATGCAAACATTGCCTGTTTGTTTTATATACGAAACTTGAACATCCGAGGATTTTGGTATCATTGGAACCAATCCTCTCCTTAGATACCGAAGGACAACTGCATGCTTTTTCGACAGGGCCAGTATCAGTTAATATGCAGCCAATAGGACCAGGGAACAGTAGCCAGATGTTCCAGAAGGAACATCCTGAGAGACCTCTGACAGGATCAGTCCCCTGTGGGTCATTGAACCAATGTGCAGATTCATGGGTGAAGGGTCTCCTCTAAGACAGAGCACACCTGCACTGTGTTCTCCGGTAGAGGCAGCTCATCTGAAATTAAACCTCAGTGAAAATAGCCTCTGTGACAATGAACACATGGACACTGCATCAGCCGGTGGAAGCCACTGACAGCAGGACATGGGATTTGAGTGGCTTTACTCCCAGCATGTCCAAGTTCATGAGCAACACAAGCATGGCTGTAAACACAACATCTGCCTAGAGGGTTTTACAAAACTGTTAGTTTCCACAAATTGATATTCTATAGAAGAAAAAGTAAATACAGAGAAACTAAATAATTTACTCAGGGATACTTTTCAGCTGGTCATTCATTTAAACCATAGCTGCATCAGTTAGAGGCCTGGCTTCCTTCCAGATTCTTAAATCCCATTGGGAGAAAGTGAAAAATAGCTCCTCAGTGGAAACTCTGATTGCTTGGGTTGTTTCATTATTTTGTGTCTAGTTACCACAGAAAGTCCACTATCGTTGTGTATTCAAAGCTTTGAAATTGTTATTTCAAAGAAACGGTCTTATTCATAACAATGTTTACTGACACAGATTTGTAAATACTATGCTATAGGCTGAACGGTGCTCCCACCCAATTTATATGTTGAGGCCCTAATCTGAAGTACCTCAGACTGTGACTATATTTGGAGATAGGGTTTTAAAGAGGCAATTCGTGTTAAATGAGGTCATTAAGGTGGGCCATATGACTGGTTCTTATGTGGAGAGATTAGGACACAGACATGCACAAAAAGAAGACCATGTGAAGATACAGGGAGATGGCTATCTACAAGCCAAGGAGAGAGGCTTTAGGAAAAAAATCTACCCTGCCAGCCCATGATCTTGGACCTCTAGCTTCCAGAACTGTGAGAAATCAACTCTTACTGTTTGAGCTACCCAGTCTATGGTATTTATTATGGCAGCCCTACCAAACTAAACCAGCGAACTGGAAATGGTAAAGTATCACTGCTTTATTTTACATTTCTCTTATTTATGATTGAAATTGAGCAATTTGCATATGCTAATTAGTCATTCACCGTCCATCTGTAAGATCTTTTATACAGTCTTTATCCTTTAAAATTTCTACATGTTATTTCCATCTTTAATACACAAATACTCACACCGGACACTACTTTTTGGTCATTTTTAAGTACCACAGATATCATCTCCCTGTCTGTGACTTGCTTTTTATATTTTTGTGATGTCTTTTAAGAAATAGAAGTTTTAAATTTTTATGTAATCAGATGTATCAATCTTTTCCTTCATTGTTTAAATAAAAATAATTTCCTGACCCTGAGTAATAAAGATATTTTTGTATATAGGCAGTCCCTAGTGATGGTTCTACTTTAAAGTTTTCAACTTTATGATGGCACAAATCAATACGCATCCAGAAGAAACCATTTCAAGTACCCATACAACAATGTTGCCTTCCACTTTCAGTATAGTATTCAGTAAGTTACATGAGATGCTACTTGGAAGGTTGAGGCAGAAGGATCACTTGAGCCCAGAAGGTCAAGGCCGCGGTGTCCGTGAGCGTGGCACTGCACTCCAGCCCGGGCAACAGAGTGAGATTCTGACTCAAAAAAAAAATGTGGTACACTTCCCATTTTTGGAGGTGTTCATGTAGTCTGGACAATCATTAGGTATGGATGTTATAATGAGGATTCAAGGACCGTATGGCTGTACCGGCTGTATTGTCTATTTGGTCATGGATTTGAGTACAATATATGATATTGCTAGAAAATAGTCCAACATTTCAAGGTCAGATTACATGGCTTTCTTATCTTGGCTACACTTGACTTACTGGCTCATATTTTAAAGTCACAAACAACTCTACCAAGTCATTTAAGTTTATGGACATTTCAGCAGTGTTGTACATTGACAAACTGCCACCTGTTGGTAATTGTGAAGAATTGGATAGAAACAGCCTATTGTTTCCTGCCACACAACATGACTGCTCTAATTTCTTGGTGGACACTGGAGACTAAATGTTGCTCTTCTTGATTTTTCATATATGCCACAGAAAACACAGATTGCCTGGGTTCTTATTCTAGTTCTGCTACTATCTAGCTGTATGGGCCTGAGCAAGTTCCTTAATTTTTTTTTTTTTCACCTATAGAATGAAGTTAATAATTGTAACTATATCCTAGGGTTATGCTCATTAGCAACCCACATAAAGCCAATGTGATATAGTGTGCAGGACTTAGGGTAAATCTTATCTATGTTTAAGTAGCAGTAATAAAGGTTATAGTAGTATTTTAGCACTATAGTCATTATTATTATGATATTGGGTTAAGTTTTTGAGACACAGATGAGAACTTAAAAAGAAACTGAGGAAAGAAAGACAACTAACCTTAATGGCCACCTATTCTGAGTCAAGCCTTTTACAAAAGATCCCTCATTTAATCTTCCATCAATTCTGTAAAGTTATAATTATCTAACTTTTAAAGATAAATTCTGGCTCAGAGAGTTTAAGTAAGTCTTGCTAAAGTTACTTAGAGCTAGGATCTAAATGCCATTATCTGATACAAAAGCCTAAACTCTGTTCACTATCTTACCACTGCTTTTCAGATATTACCTGCAATGCAAACACATTGAGGGGCCCATTTCCCAAAGCCCAATCTGATTACATTACTATTTGTGAGAAATCAGTGTAGAGCTTCCTCCGAATTGCTTTCTGAAGCTATACAATTTTTGGACAGGCAAGCAAGGGAGTTCAGAGCTGAGGAAAGCATGCTGACCTTCTTTTCAGGATGTTTGGGGCTCCAGTCCTGGCCCCACCATTTACCAGCAAGCCACTTAACCTTCCCGGATCTTGGTTTCCTCCATTTGGAACAAGACACTGAATATTACCAGGTAATTTTCAAATTTCTCTCTAGAGCTTCTTTCTCAGAAACCATAAACTCCATAGAGTAGCTGCATAAGGTCCTATAAGGAAATCCTTCCTGGACCCCAGCCTGTGAGGACTTCCTAGTTCCCTAAATGGTGTTAGCTTTTCTTTCAGCCTCACTAATTTCCCTGGGCTGTATACAGACTCTTCAGTTCCTAAATCTTGTTGGTGGTGCTCAACTATTAGAGCTACAATAATACTTGTCACCACTAAATAGACAGTCTCCCCAAGCAGTTAGAAGTTGGCTACTTTTGGAATATTGCCTGGAACAATTTCTAGACTATGAGATAGAAAACCAAGGCTATTTCTGGCTTTACTAGTTAAAAGTTTTGTGATAATGGTTGTATTCCTTTCTAGGGCTGCCATAGCAGACTACCACACACTGGGTGGCTTATAGTAACAGGTATTTATTATCTCACCATCTGAAGACTAGAAGTTCAAAATGAAGGTGTTGGCAGGGCTGTGACTCTCCTTAACACCTGTAGGGGAGAATCCTTCCAACTCCTCTGAGCTTCTGGTGGTATGCTAGCAATTCTTGGTCTTCCTTGTCACCTAACAGTCTCCTCTCCTGTATCAGCATCTCTGTGTCTCTTCTCTTCTTTGTTTTTTGTTTTTGTTTTTGTTTTGAGTCAGAGTCTTACACTGTTGCCCAGGCTAGAGTGCAGTGGCATGCTCACAGCCACCACAGCCTCGACTTACTGGGTTCAGGTGATCCTTCCGCCTCAGCCTTCCAAGTAGCTGAAACTACAGACATGTGCCACCACACCTGGCTGATTTTTTGATTTATTGTAGATATGAGGTCTCACCAAGTTGTCCAGACTGGTCTTGAACCCGTGGGCTAAGGCAATCCTCTCACCTCAGCCTCCCAAAGTGCTGGAATTATAGGCATGAGCTACCATGCCTGGCATCTCTTCTCTTCTTATAAGGACATGAGTTAGTGTTTTTAAGGCCCACCCTTCTTTAATATGAACTCATCTTGACAAGAAACATCTGCAGAGACCTTATTTCCAAACAAGATCTAATTCTGAGGCACTGAGAGTTGTCTTCAACATATTATTTTAGGGGACACAATTCAACATGTGATAATGGCTCGACCATGTCTTCTCTGATCCATCTATCAGTAATGACTTCCCAACCCAACTTAATACAGAGGGTAATGGGGGAAACTTCAGGACCTAAACCAGGAAACAAGATAGGAATCCTCATAAAAAGTTGATCCATCTTTCCTCAGCATAGGAACCAGAGGTCACTTCTAAACCTCTGCTTCTGGGAGAGAGAATATTATCATTGTTTCCTGCCCTGAGGAAATGGGAAAGTTGGCCAGCTCATTTTAGGCTCTGTCACTTTCCTGAGGCTGCTCCAGACTGGCTGACAGCCAACAGTTGCTGCTTAAGAAATAAAATCCCCTCATGGTAAATAAGGAAGGTTCTGACTAAGGCCTGGAATTTCAAGGGAGGAAATGGACTGTGAAAACATTTTTCTTGCTCCATAGTAAAGAGGACACGTGTGACTTCATGGGGAGGCTGAGGACCAAGCAGGGCAGCAGCAGAGAAGTTCCCAGGCCAGCACGGCGTGCAGGGCCCTACAGGAGAATTGCCTGCCTAGGAGAAAACTGCCAGGGCTCGGGCAGGGCTTTTCTGCCCACCAACTCCTGGTACAGCCCAAATGGTGGGGAAGTGAGCACGGAGAAAACCAATACAGAACACTTCCTACTGACCTCTTCAAGGGAAAGCACAAGGCCTGATTTGACTTAACTTAGAAAGAAAATGTTAATTTCTAACAACCTGCATGATGAAGAAATCTATAGCTATTATACTTAGTGAAAGGGTAAACTGAGGTGAGGTGGGCCATTTCCCATACCGCGAGAATAATGTAAGATTGCGACCAAGTAGAAGGAGAAGGAAGTAAAGTTTATTATTCACCTTTCACAGATAGGAAAGGGGGCCCGCACTCAGAGGTAAGTGTGGCCCTGAAGGGCCAAGAACTGGGTATATTTAAGGGCCTTTGGGGTAAGGGGGCTTTGGGCTCAGAGGAGTCTGGGCCAAAAGGAACATCCAGGGCTGCAGTCTTTGATGTTGATTGTAGCCACATAAGTCTTAGATCTTTACTCCACAGACATTAGCATCTCCTGCCCTGGGGTTGTGGGCTAGATGGGAGGAGACAAGGAGAGGGGTTTTTCCTGCAAGAGACCTGTCAGACGTTTCCAATCCACAAGCTCCTTAGCAAAAAGGTTTTCTTTTATTTTTTATTTTTATTTTGTGTTGGAGTCTCACTCCTTTGCCCAGGCTGGGGTACAGTGGCATGCATGCTCATGGCCACTCCAGCATCGACCTTCTGGGCTCCAGCAATCCTTCTGCCTCAACCTTCCGAGTAGCCGGAACTACAGATGCATGCTACCATACCTAGCTATTTTTTATTTTATTATAGAGATGAGGTCTCACCAAGTTGCCCAGGCAGGTCTCGAACCCACGGGCTCGGGCTCAGGCAATCCACTCACCTCAGCCTCCCAAAGTGCTGGGATTGTAGGCTGAGCCACCGAGCCTGGCCCCCAAAAAGGTTTTCTTACTATCCTTTCTATGCCTTTGGCCAGCTAAGGGGTGATTTTTGACCTTACGCCTATGACAAGGAACCTGAAAGTTTCTTAGAGATTATTATGCTAAACCGGGAATTGAAAGGTTGGGCTGTCCTTGTCTTGCATCTCATGGAGATTTGCCCAGGGGATGGGGTAGGCTGCCAGCTTGACCTGCAATAAAATGTCTGAACGCTTCCTAAAACCTGCCTATTGGAAATTTTTCTTATCGATGTCCGACCTGTGCTAGATGTAAAGACTGTCAGCCTAAGTAAAAATGGCTATGCTAAGGCAAAATGTGAACTAAGTTTATTCTAAGTTTCTCAGGGACACTCCTTCACTTAGAACCAAGTGTTATTTAACTTGTGTTGTCGCCATAAGACACATCATACACATAAGCTCTTGTCAGACCAATCAAGTTTATTTTAGTGCCGGTTGGAGACTGGATTCCCTGGGAAGCAGATGCTGAGTTGGAGATATGCATGTCCCAAGGTTGTTGGAGGGTCTCTTGGGAGACACACCCATTGGGGGGTGAAGGGAAGAAAGCAGGATGGGCAGAGGGAGCAGAGGTGCCGCAGTTCAGTCCCTGGGAGAACGATGAAGACTTGTCTCCAACTGGAGGAAGTGGGGAAGGAGATCACTGCCCTTGGTTGACTAATCCTTGGATGGGAGCTCCCTCGTGGAAGGGCTTGTGGCCTTGCTCATGGTAGGTCCCTTTTCCTGAGAAATGGGCAGACACTGCAGGAGGGGTTCAAGGCATCTAGCACACACCATGGCCACTCAGCACATGCTAGAACTCCCCGCTCCACTAGCCAATGGAGCTAACAGAAACAGCTCATTCTGAAGGTTGCGCCGCTGAACATGATGCCCTGTTCTTCATTTCATGACAAATAACACTCATGCCCTTCCCAGAAGGAGACAACTGAATATCCCATGGTGGGGCCGTGCTTCAGCTATGTTTGGATGATGTTCATTTCTCTCCAGGTGCAAGTTCTCAAGGTCTAGTAGCCTGCGGGCAGCAGGAGACTGGTTAAATAAATGGAGGCACAGCCACATGATAGATCATTAACATTGAAGTTGTAGAAGACTGTAATTTATTAAGAGAAAGTTGCTGTGATGTTGTTAAGAAAAGGAGGTTAATAAAACCGTGTATACCATATCATTTTATGTGGGGGGGGAAACAAACTTATGGGAAAAATCTATAAGGATGACTTCGAAAATAGAGTAGTCCTCTCTGGATGGTGGAATTATCGATTATTCTACTCTTTTTCTTTAATTATATTTTCTAGATCATCCCCCAAAATAGATTACTATTGTAATGGGGAAAATATTATTTTTCCTCTAAAAAGTAGATACTTCTTGTGAGGCTGCATTAATCTCCTGTAACTACATTAATCAATGAATGGTTTCACCACTAGTTGCAGAAATAAAAAATGAGACTTTAACCGCTCTTGTATATTAACAGTGGCCCCTTCAGAGCCTGGAAGATTTAGGAAAGAACAAGTCTGGGTCCAAGGAAAAGATTTAGGCCTATGCTGTTCAGAACAGTGGCCATTAGCCACAAGTGTCTCCTGAGCACTTGAAATGTGACTCGTTCAAGTTGAGATGTGCTGTAAGGGTAAAATATACATGAGATTTAGAAGATTTAGTATTAAAAAATAGATTATCTCCTTAGTAATTTTAAATATTACATCTTAAAATACTATTTTTAATATAATAGGTAAATAAAATACATCACTTAAACACTTCACCTGTTTGTTCTGTACAGGGCTGGTTTAAGTACTTGACAGGCAGCATAAGTTCTCTGAATACTCCCAAAGTGAAAGCAACAGGAAAAAGCATTTGCCTCACAGGAAACCTGCCAACTTTACCATTTTATTTGGTGATTTAGTAGAACAATCACTGAAAAGGGCAGTTTGTTGTCAGGGGAACATGTCAAATGAACTCTGGGCGCTGGAAGGCAAAAGGAAACCCACACACCTAATTGGTGTATATGTCAGTCCATATTATTGAAATCTGTTGACTCGGGGGTAAGTTAAAGAAACACCTCACTATTGTAGAAAGCCATTAACATCTTCCTCAGGGTGAAAACCTCAGCCTGTCTTAGAGTGCGGGACAGAAACTGCCCCATAATGTCTACACACTAGACGTTGATTTGAGCTAAACTAAGCACTGGACAGAAGGATTCTGACCCGTTCTCAATAAAGAAAAGCAGGCACTTGGGAAGGTACCTATAAGGAGGAGTGATTTACTCTTAATGACACATATGGTTTTATCTTTGGTCTATTTATTTCTCTATTTTAAATACTGGTCAATATCTAAAATGAAGGTACCGTAGCTGGTTACTCCAACCCAAGATATTTATTTGGCAAAACACAAACTGGTTCACAATTCATACAAGTAAATCTAAAGCTGGGTAGACTCTTAAGTCTTAGATTCTGCTGTCAGATCAAGAGGAAAAGGGAAAGCTTTCAAACTGCTAAAACTGATTTTTTAAAAGTTTTTTCATTTCTTACTTCCTTTCCAACTCTTTTTTCATCTCTAAAACAGTCTTAACCTCCTAACTCAGGATAGTTTATTCATGAAGAGAATTGAATCAAGATTTAAATAAATGTTTATGAAATCTTCTCTCCCGAGATTTACAAAATACAACTGGGCAACTCATCAAGAATAAGTACTATAAAATATGTTGTCTGGTAGAAGGGGTTTACAGGACTTTCAGTTCCATCAGTCCTTTCGGTACCTGGCATCAGCAGGTGAGTCCACAGTAAAGGGAGGAATCTGACAAGATAAAACCAGCTGTGCTGGAGAGGCAGCCTTGGGCAGTGGTTAGGAGTGCAATTCTGGCTCCACCACTTTCCAGCTCAGTGACTTAATCCCATACTAGCCTTATTAAAAATCTTATGATAGCCAGGCACGGTGGCTCACGCCTGTCATCCCAACACTTTGGGAGCCCTAGGTGAGAGAATTGCCTGAGCCATGGGTTTGAGCCCACGGGTTTAAGATCAGCCTGGACAACATGGCAAGACCTCATCTCTACAATAAATAAAAAAAATTAGCCGAGCTGATGATGTGCACCTGTAGTTTCAGCTACTTGGAAAACTGAAGTAGAAGGATCACCAGAACCCAGCAGGTCGAGGCTGCGGCGGCCATGAGTGTGCCATTGCACTCCAGCTTGGGAGACGGAGTGAGACTTCAACTCAAAAAAAAAAACCAAGAAGAAAAAAAAAAACCTTATCGTACAGTATAGGTATTATGATCATTTCCAATTTAAAGAGAAGGAGGCTGGGTGTGGTGGCTCAGCCTGTAATCTCAGCAATTTGGGAGGCCAAGACCAGAGGATTGCCTGAGCCCAGGGGCTTGAGACCAGCCTGGGCAACTTGGTGAGACCTCGTCTCTACAAAAAAGCACAAAAACTAGCCAGGAAGGCGGCGTGCGTCTGTAGTTCCAGTTACTTGGAAGGCTGAGGCGGAAGGATCGCCTGAACCCAGCAAGTCAAGGCCGCAGTGACCGTGAGTGTGCCTCTGCCCTCCAGCCTGGGCAACAAGAGTGAGACTCCAACTCAAAAAACAAACAAAAATAAATAAAATAAAGACGAGGAAACACAGAGACAAAACTCTTAGGATTGTGCCTGGGATGTAATAAGTGCTATATAAGGTTTAAGTAAGTAAATATATAAAATGGTGGACTAAAGAGATACCAGCCCCAAACCACACCTTGTCTATTTCCATAGAACCAAGTATCTGTACTACATCAAATCAAGCTTCTGAATCTTTTGAACTCTAAATAAAGAGGGTACAGTTACCATCATATTATTTTCTACACTAAGATTGAAATTCAATTCTTCAGCTACGTCTTGATCACCGGATGCCACATAGTCTAAATAATTACATTCTTATAGAAAATTCCGAGTTAGGTGTCATACTGCTGATGAAGAAAGAAGTCACCATCATTATATGGTCTATACTTGAGCCTAACATCATCTGGCCCGTATAAAAATATTCTAGTCAGTTGCAAAATAAGGGCATTTTTCTATAAAAATTAACCTTTTGTTTTTATGACTTATTTTTTATTTATTTGAGTTGGAGTCTCACTCTGTCACCCAGGCTGGAGTGCGGTGGCACACTCAGGGTCGACCTGCTGAGCTCTGGTGATCCTTCTGCCTCAGTCTTCCAAGTAGCCTGAAGTACAAGTGCACTCTACCACACCCAGCTTAATTTTTTATTTATTGTAGAGATGAAGTCTCACCAAATTGCCCAGGCTGGTCTTAAACCCGCAGGCACAGGCAATCCACTCACTTCGGCCTCCCATGTGCTGGGATTACAGGCTGAGCCACCGAGCCCGGTTTGTTTTTATAATTTATGAAACTATTTTTTTTTTCAGTCCACAGGGTTAATTGGTTACAAATTTAGAAAAACAGTGATCTCTGGGATGTATGTGATTTCATACTTTTAGTAGGAAACAATTTCAAAATAACTTTTGCAGCCCACCCATTTTTTAAAGACAAAAAAAAATCTAACATGTTATTTTTATTTTATGTTGTAGTTTGGATGTCTGCCCTCTACAAATCTCATGTTGAAATGTAATACCCTGGGCCAGGTGCAGTGGTTCACACCCATAATCCCAACACTTTGAGAGGGCGAGACGGGTGGGTTGCTTGAGCCCAGGAATTCGAGAACGACCTGGGCAACATAATGAGACCTATTCTCTACAAAAAAATAAAAATAAAAATAGCTAGGCATCATGATCATGCCACAGAGTGAGACCCTAACAGAAGAAAAAAAGAAAAAGAGAGAAAGAGAGAGAGAGAGGAGAAGGAAGGAAGGAAGGAAGGAAGGAAGGAAGGAAAGAAGGAAGGAAGGAAGGAAGGAAGGAAGGAAGGAAGGAAATCCCAGTGTTGGAGGTGGGGCTTCATGGGAGGTGTTTTAGTGGGGATTTGCCATATAAGTAGGTTGCATGAAGGTGAAGTTTGGGCTTCTAGCTCGCCCTCTATCCCCCTGATGGATCAGGTACCCAGAGTGTTGCCTCATGCCCCCCTCCATCCTCTCTTCCCTAACAGTGTCCAGTGTCTGCCAGTCTCAACCTTGTATCCTTGTGCTTACGTAACCAGTGTTCAGGGACTGCTTATGAGTGAGAACATGCACTGTATTCAGTTCTTTGTTTCTGTTATAGTTTACTTAGTATGATGGCCTCCAGCTACATCCAAGTTACTGCAAAGACCATGGTTTTGTTCTTCTTTTTGGCTGCATAACATTCCATCGTGTATATGTACCACATCTTTACCCAGTCCATGTTCGATGGGCATCTGGGTTGGTTCCATAATTTTCCTATTGTGAATAGCGCTAGAATAAACATGTGTGTGCAGGTGTCTTTTTGGTAGAGTGATTTATGTTCCTCTGGGTATATTCCCAGGAGAGGGATTGTTGGATCATATGGAAGCTCGATTTTTAGTTCTTTGAGAAATCACCACTGCTTTCCAAAGAGGGTGAAATAGCTTATGCTCCCACCAACAGAGTACAAGCATCTCCTTTTCTCCTCAACTGCGCCAGCACCTATTACAAATGATAGCCTTACCGGTGTTAGGTGGAATCTCATTGTAGTTTTGATTTGCATTTCTCTGATGATGAGTAAGGCTGAGAATTTTTTTATATGTTTGTTGACTGCCTATATGTCCTCCTTTGAAGAGTATCTGTTCATGTCCTTTGTCCACTTTTTAATGGAGTTGTTCTCTTCCTGTCAATTCATTTGAGTTCCTTGTAGATTCTGGATGCTAGGCCTTTTTCAGATGCATAGCTTGCAGATATTTTTTTCCCCAGTTTATGGGTTGTCTCTTTACTCTTTTAATGATTTCTTTTGCTGTGCAAAATTTTTCAGTTTAATAAGGTCCCACATGTTACATTGCTTTTGAGGACTTGGCCATGAATTCATTGTCTGCTCTGGTGTCCAAGAGGGTATTCTCTGTTTTCTTCTAAGATTCCTCCAGTTTGAGGTTTTACATTTAAGTCTTTGACCCATTTTAAGTTAATTTGTGTATATGGTGATAGGTAGGGGTCCAGTTTCATTTTTCTGCATGTGGCCAGCCAGTTTTCCCAGCACCATTTGGTAAATATGGTTTCCCTTCAGCAAAGTTTGTTATCAATGGCTTTGCCCAAGATGAGTTGGTTGAGGGACCATGTTTTTATTTACAGATTCTCTGTCCTATTCCATTGGTCTACGAACCCATTCCAGCACCAGTACCATGCTGTCTTGGTTACTGTCACCTTGTAATAAAGGTTAAAGTCTGGCAGGGTGATGCCTCCAGCGTTGTTTCTTTTGCAGAAGATTGCCTTAACTATTCAGGCTCTTTTTTGCTCCATATGAATTTCTGTATTATCTTTTCTAGGTCTGTGCAAAAGGATATTAGCAAGTTGATAGGGATTGCATTGGATCTGTAGACTGCCTAGGGTAGAATGGACATCTTGACAATATCGATTCTTCTAGTCCGTGGACATGGGTTGTTTTCCCATTTGTACCATCCTTGATTTCTTTGAGCAGTGTTTTGTAGTTCTCATTGTAAAGATCTTTCACTTCTTTTGTTAGGTGGATGCCAAGGTATTTGTGTGTGTGTGTGTGTGTGTGTGTGTGTGTGTGTGTGTGTGTGTATTGTGAATAGAAATGTGCTTTTTATTTGGCTCTCAGCCTACTTGCTGCTGGAATACAGAAACGTAACTTATCTTTTGCATGTTGATTTTGTATTCTGAGACTTTACTGAGGGCGTTTATTAGTGCGAGGAGGTTTTTAACAGACTCTCTAGGGTTTTCTAGGTATAGAATCGTATAATCCAGCAGGGCACAGTAGCTCCCACCTATAATCCTCGCACTTTGGTAGGCCAAGGTGAGAGGATTGCCTGAGCCCAGGGGTTCAAGACCAGCCTGGGCAACTTGGCGAGACCTCATCTCTACAATAAATAAAAAATTAGCCAGGCGTGGTGACTTGTGCCTAAAGTTCCAGCTACTTGGAAGGCTGAGCAGAAGGATCGTCTGAGCCCAGCAGGAAGAAGCTGCGGTGGCCGTGACCATGCCACTGCACTCCAGCCTGGGTGACAGAGTGAGACTCCAACTCAAAAAAAAAAAAGAATCATATGGGGGGGCACATCTCATCAACAAGGGTACCCACACAATGAAAACTAAAAAAAAGAAAGTTATCAAAGCTTGCTTTATGGTGTAGTACAGCGCCAACCATTATGTTCCATGTGTGCTTGAAAAACGTCTTTTCCTGAGGCGAGAGGATTGCCTGAGCTCAGGAATTCAAGATCAGCCTGGGCAACTTGGTGAGATCTCATCTCTACAATAAATCAAAAAATAAGCTGAGCATGATAGCACACACCTATAATTCCAACTACTTGGAAGACTGAGGCAGAAGGATCACCTGAGCCCAGCAGGTTGAAGCTGCAGTAGCCGTGAGCGTGCCACTGCACTCCAGCCTGGGTGACAGAGTGAGACTCCAACTCAAAAAAAAAAAAGAATCATATGGGGGGGGCACACCTCATCAACAAGGGTACCCACACAATGAAAATTTGTATACCTAACACTGAATTGTACTCCTTAATTTTTTTAAAAAACATTTTTTAAGAATCCAAAAAAAAAAAAAAATCAGATAATCCACAAAGAGGGATAACTTAACTTCCTCTTTTCCTATTTGGATACCCCTGATTTCCTTCTCTTTCCTGATCGCTCTGGCTAGGACTTCCAGTGCTATGTTGAATAGGATGGGTAAGAGTGGACATCCTTGTCTTTCCCATACATTTCCCTATTTCCTTTTTCCTGATGAGTCTTACCTGTGCATACTAGAGAAATTACGTCTGTTTTTTTTTTTTTTTTTTGAGTTGGAGTCTCAATCTTGTCACCTAGGCTGGAGTATAGTGGTACGTTCACAGTCACTGCAGCCTCAACCTGCTGGGCTCAGGCAATCCTTCCTCCTCAGCCTTCCATGTATCTGGAACTGCAAACACACACCACCACGCCCAGTTAGTTTTTGAGATTTATTGTGGAGATGAGGTCTCACCAAGTTGCCCAGTTGGTTTTGAACCCTTGGGCTCAGGTAATCCTCTCACCTAGGCCTCCCAAAGTGCTAGAATTACAGACTGAGCTACCAAGCCCGGCCTCAATATGAATTTTTGAGGGGACAAGTATTCAAACCATAGCATAACTAGAGTAGAAAATGTGCATTTTTTCCCCTCTTAGTATGTGTTGGAATTGGTTTTTTAATTAGTACATATGGCTTCAATTTTTTTTTAAAGCTATGGATTATACTAGAGTATGTATGAACTCTGACTACTCCCACAGGGATAGACACTGAGCTTGTTTTCAATCTTATGTTGTCATAAGACAATTACTAAAATAAATAGCTTTGTTTAATAATTAGAGCTTTGTGCCCCTTTCTTATTTCAGTTAAAGAAAAAAACCAGGAACTGGGTGAAATTTTAGTGGCAACTTAATAGTTAGAGATCACGGTTCGGTGTTCCATCTGAATTCAGAACAAGAAAACACTTCATAATAAGTGTTTAAAAATAGATATAGGCCAGGCTCGGTAGCTCCACCTATAATCCCAGCACTTTAGGAGGCCGAGGCAAGTGGATTGCCTGAGCCCGTGGGTTCGAGACCTATCTGGGCAACATGGCGAGACCTTGTCTCTACAACAAATCAAAAATTAGCCGTGCATGGTAGCGCATGCCTACTTGGAAGGCTGAGGCGGAAGAATCACTGGAGCCCAGCAGGTCGAGGCTGCGGTGACTGGGAGCAGCCACCGCACTCTAGCCTGGGCGACAGAGTGAGACTCCAACTCAAAAAAAAAAAAAATTCATATTGAAATTTAATCCCCAATGTGGCAATATTGAGACGTGAGCCCTTTAAGAGATGATGTATGGATTAATCCGTTTATGGGACGCAAAACAAACGGGAATTATTTTATGGAGAAAGGGCCCCTTTCCTCACTAAGTGTTCTGGAACCCATCGACATCCATGCATCAGCTAGTGTTGTTGGTGAGGCTGTGTTTGGCTTCAGCGAGTTTTTTTGGAGATTCTTTCAACGCATTTGCTCATTTCATGATGGGTGATTTATGAGCCCACCTGCTCACACCATACTGAGTGTTCAGCAGTGTTTGACCAAAACCAACATGGTTCCCGTGCTCCACTCTCCTTATTCCCCCCATCTCGGCCTGAGCGACTTTGTTGTTGTTGTTGTTTCCCCAGATGGAAAAAAAAAAAAAAAAACCAAAGGTAAACATTTGCCAGTGTGGAAGAGGTGAAACAAAAATAGTAGAAGCACCAAAAGGCATCAAATTTGATGAATTAAGGGGGCTGAGAGAAGTCCAAGGTTGAGGGGCTGAACATGATGAGGGCCTTCGTGCTGATGGGGACTCTCTCCAGAGTCCCACGGCATCACATGGCAAGCTGGCCAAGGGTGCCAGCACGATCTCTCTTCCTCTTTATAAAACCACCAGTCTCACTCCAAGATAACCTGTTAATCCCTTGAAGACCTCTGCGTTGAAGGAACATTCTTCAAAATATTAAGAGCCATCTGTGACATTCAGCTTCTGCCCATGATGTAGGCTACAGGTTTGTCATCAAAAACTGTTTTGAGCAGTGGAAAAAGTATCTCAATAGGGGTATTGCATCAAATGGAGAGTATTTCGAAGGCTACTAAAGTTTAAACATATACGAATAAGTATACCACTTTTTAAATAAACCTTGTGGCTTTTGGGGTCCCCCCAGTGAGCTGACAGCCCCTTAGACTTATTCCTATAGTAAGATGTTTTAAGAACAGTATCTTCTTGAAGCAGTCAAGCCACGGGGTGTGGGAAGGCATGAAGCATCAGCTCTTGTCATAAATGGAAGGTCTAGGACTCTGAGTTTAGGCAAGACCACTGACACTTTTGGCCCATGAGTGGCAGACAGTCCTGGCAAGTCTACTTCATGTGGGGGTGGAGGTTGAGTCTCTGGCCCAGAAGAGCCCTGGGCACCCAAGTCCTTGGATGTACTGTCCTTCCTCCTCACTCTCTGACACTCCCTCTTCATCCTTTCTGTAAATTTGGAACCTTTACCTAACTAGCAATTTCATGTCACACTGTCCCAAGATTTACGCTCAAGCAATGAGGCCAGAAAAGTCCACCAATGGTACTTCTTTCTTCTGGGATGAAGAATTGGTGATATTAAAAATGCAATTCCTAGCCGGGCTCGGTGGCTCAGCCTGTAATCCCACGCCTTTGGGAGGCCGAGGTGAGTAGATTGCCTGAGCCCGCGGGTTCGAGACCCGCCTGGGCAGCGAGACCTCTCTCTACAATAAATCAAAAAATCAGCCGGGCGTGGTAGCGCATGCCTGTAATTCCGGCTACTTGGAAGGCTGAGGCGGAAGGATCGCCGGAGCCCAGCAGGTCGAGGCTGCAGTGGCCGAAAGCGGCCACTGCACTCCAGTCTGGGCGACAGAGTGAGACTCCAACTCAAAAATAAATAAATAAATAAATAAATAAATAAATAAATAAATAAATAAATAAATAAAAATAAAAATGCAATTCCTTACTACAACAAAAGTGATTGAGGTTTTATTTTTTTGTTGTTGTTTTGTTTTGTTTTTTCACCTTTCTCTCTTCTTTGCCTCTTCCCAAAGGAGAGCTAAAGACAAGAATATGGAGGCCAGTACTGGGGAAAACAGGTTCCTATTTATATGTCGCTATTTCAGATGTTCCTACTTTGGTGTCTCTATTTCATAAATAAGTGGAATGCAGTCCTCTGAAAGATTCCTGATAGGCCATAAGGCAGCTACCTCCACCCCAGCAGAGGAAGGAATGTCTCCAAGGAGAAAGGCTAGGAACTCAGACCCCAACCATCAGTCAGAGCGTCCAGAAGTGCAAAAATGATACAAGGTATTCCTTCCCCAAAACAAGGGAGATCATATAATCTTCATCCCCAGCCCCAAGACTAAGACTAACTTTATAATGGCCACAGAAATCACATGTTCTCACTCATATCTGGGAGCTGACAACATGGATCTCACGATGGCAGAGAATAAAATGGTGGTACAACAATTATATGTCAAGTTAAATATCAATAAAAAAGAAAATATAGTAACTATTTTGGAAAGACTACCACCATAAAAAAGGATAAAATTCTGTCATTTACAGCAATATAGATGGAATTAGAGCTCATTATGTTAAGAGAAATAAGCCAGGAACAGAAAGACAAATATTAAGGCTGGACACGGTGGCTCACGTCTTTAATCCTAGCAATCTGGGAGGTTGAGCTGAGAAGATTGCCTGAGCCCAGGGGTCTGAAGCCAGCCTGCGTAACTTGGCAATATTTTTATTGTACAACAAAAAAATTTTTTTTAAATATCCAGGCATGGTGGTGAGCACCTGTAGTTCTAGCTACTTGGAAGGCTAAGGGGGAGAATTGCCTGAGCCCAGCAGGTTGAGGCTATGGTAGCCGTGATCATGCCACCGCACTCCAGTCTGGGTGACAGAGTGAGATTCTGGTGAGAGAGAGAGAGAGAGAGAAAACAAGAAGAAGAAGGAGGAGGAGGAGGAGAGGAAAGAAGGATAGAAAGAGGGAGGAAGGAAGGAAGGACAAAGGACAAATATCACATGTTCTCACTCACATGTGGCAGCTGACAACATGGATCCATGATGGTATAGAGTAGAATGGTGGATACCCAAGGCTGGGAAAGGAAGAAGAGAAGTTGGTTAACAGGTGCAAAAATACAGTTAGCTGGAAGGAATGTGTTCTAGCAGTAGATAGTACAGTGGGGAAATTATAGTCAACAATAATTTTTTATATATTTCAAAATGGCTATAAGAAGAGAATTATAATGTTTCCAACACAAAATAAAAGATAAATGTTTGAGGTAAAGGATATCTTAATGACTCCAATTTGATCATTACACATTGTATATAGGTATCAAAATATCACATGTGCCCCCAAAATATGTACAACGATTATATGTCAAGTTAAAGATCAACAAAAATGAAAATATATTAACTACTTTGGAAAGACTACTGCATTGAAAAGGAATTCTTTTTAATTTGAAGAACTGTCCTTTACTCTGAAATTATGTCATTCCTACATTTTTGCCATACAAATGTTCCCTTTGGAAACTCCCAGCCCCCACCATGGCCTGCCTCCAAAACCTAAATCTGTACAAAGGATTAACTTGGTCTTCCACAGGATGGCTGAACTTTCAGACTTCCTTTATTCAAACCCATCCTAATGCTATGGAAATATATGAGCTTCTCCCAGGATCATATCAGACCAGAGTCCCCCAGGACTTCTTCCATGGAGGATGAAACCCAAGGACCTTGTTCCTAAACCCAACTCCACCCAAAGAGTTACACTCTCAAACCTGTGTGTAGGAAATTGTCTCTTACGCTAGAACAGGAATCTAAATCTGTGATCATAAGTTAGGCACATGAAAACAATTTATTTCCATTTTCTTTCTGTTGCTGAATATTAAGATGATTTTTAGTTATATCCTTACTTGTTTGTTACACAATTTCCTCAAATTTTCTTCCTCTTCTTTCTTCCCTGTGTGGCCAAAATAGAAGCAGGTACCAAGGAACAGGTATAGCCTGACCGTGCTCCATAGTATGAAGACTGACTCAGGACAGAGGGAGGTGAAACTTTATTCAACCTGGGCAACATAGCAAAACCTCATCTCTGCAAATAATAATAATAATAAAATTATCTTGGTGTGGTAGCACGCACCTCTAGTCCCAGCTATTTGGGATGCTGAGGTGGAAGGATCATCTGAGCCCAGACAGTCAAAGCTGCCATGAGTTGTGATTGTCATGATCCTGCCACTGCACTCTAGCCTGGGTGACAGAGTGAGACCCTGACTCAAAAAAGAAGGAGGAGGCAGAGGAGGAGGCAGTGAAGATTCAGAAACCAAGGTTCACAGTATCAGAAATGAGCAGACAGAAGGAGCACCACTGTTGACTGGGAGATAATCTCTCGAACAAATTATATACCCCAGGCATCTCTGTTATAGTTAGCAAGCTTCTTTAGAGATCACTTCTTTCTATAATTCTGAGAGAAGAAAAATGAGATAGGAGAAAAAATAAATAGTTTAAGCAGTGTGTCTTCAAAGAGCAGAAATGGAAGGGGACAAGGGATGTATCTTGGGACCAAAAGATAGGAACTTGGCTTTCCTCTTCCTCTCTCCCACCTAGCCCCCAGAAGTGTTTCTTTAGGTATAAGAGTCAATACAAGCTGGGCATGGTGGCTCAAGCCTGTCATCCCAGCACTTCGGGAGGCCGAGGCGAGAGGATTGCCTGAGCCCAGGGGTTCGAGACCAGCCTGGGCAACTTGGGAAGACCTTGTCTCTACAGTAAAATTTTTTTTTTAAATTAGCCTAACATGCTAGCTAACGCCTGTAGTTCCAGCTCCTTGAAATGGTGAGGATTGCCTGAGCCCAGTAAGTCAAGGCTGCGGTGGCGGTGAGCGTGCCATTGTCCTCCAGCCTAAGCAACAGAGTGAGACTTCAATTAAAAAAAAAAATTCAACACAGTGAAGGAAAAGAACAGAGTGGTGTACCCCAAGACCACTCCAGGTTTGATGAGTCACTAAGAGTCCCAAGACTCAGCATATAGTTGTAGTAATGGCTATGATTTATTACAGCAAAAGAGGAAAAGGTATATGAAGCAAAATCATGAGTTTTCCCCCCGGTGAAGTCACACAGAATGCACTTAAGTCCTCCAGCAATGAGTTATGACAACATATGTCAAATATTTTCTACCAGGGAAGCTCATTAGAGACTCGGTTGCCACGGCTGTCACTGGAAGCTAGCTAACACAAGACATTCTCTATCTACCATGGACCAAAATCTCCGACTTGTAGAAGGAAGGCAAGTGCTTAACATAAACCATATTGTTTATACCCACAGTTTAGGTACAGTAAGCCACTCTCACTAGTTAGGATGGCAGGAACCCTGAATCCAAGTTTCTAGATACCAGCCAAGGGCCAGCCTTGTAAGCCAGCTTTTTTTTTTTTCTTTTTCCCAATTGGAGTCTCACTCCATCATCCAGGCTGGAATGCAGTGGCATGCTCATGACCACCCCAGCATCGACCTGCTGGGCTCAGACAATCTTTCTGCCTCAGCCTTCCAAGTAGCCTGAACTACAGGTACACTCTACCACGCCTGGCTAATTTTTTGATTTATTGTAGAAATGAGGTCTCACCAAGTTTGCCCAGGCTGTTCTGAAACCCGTGGACTCAGGCAATCCCCTTACCTCGGCCTCCCAAAGTGCTGGGATTACACGCTTGAGCCAGCATGCCTGGCCAAGCCAGCCTTTTTAAGGGCAGCAGTCTCAAGCCTGCTATGATTCCTCTTTTCTGCACAAGTTGCTTCTGGGGAATGTTAGCTGGTGTGCTCCCCACAAGCCTTCCTCTCCAGTCAAGCTAAAAGGTTGAAATCCAGACCTAGTCCTGGGCACCATTTAAATGACCTGAAACAGTGTCGATGCTACTGGGAGGCTCTGCTGTAGGAAAAGGATCAGGGATGCTCCCAACCAGGCTTAAAATTAAGAAGATTCCCAGTGTCACTTCTGAAACGCTCAGTTCCACTTCTATCCCTGCACCTCCACCATGATCTGATGGAAACAGACCTTGGCCCTGGCTGTCTTAGGGCGGACTTCCTCTGGTTGTTAGTTGCTCCTGCCGTGCACGACTGAGTGTCTCTCAGTGTAATCAGTAAGTCAGTTTGTGAAATGGGAACTTTGTTCTTTCAGTGTCTTCCTTTCATTTCCTAGGTACTAAGGACCAACCCTGTAATCTGCATCTCCAATCTCAATCATTTGAAGGAACTTAACAATCAGTTTTCAGCTTGAAAACTGTAAATTGTTATTTATTTAAGGTTGACAAATACACCTGCACAGCTCTAGGGAGAAATTCCCACATGACGAGCTCTCTTCCTTCTGCAGCGCAGGGACTCAGCCACCCTCTGTTTCCAACCTGGAAGTCACTGATGGGAGTGGGATCATTCCTGGTTTCCTGACCCTCCCTGGAGGGATGAATGCTCATTCTCCTGGCTGACAAAAAAGCTGGGAAAGATGGAGCCATCATGGCATTTATCAGTGAAATCATCCTTGGAGCAGACCTAATTGTTAGCAGCTCAGTCACCTAAAATCAATCAAGATATGGCTGCAAAGTAGGAGTTTAAGGCAATTTAAAATAAGAAAATTCAACTGAATGATGATTCTTCTGGCATTTTTCGCAGTTATTTTGTTTAGGCTTAGGGATTAAGATTTCTCCAGATGTACCAATCTTAGGAGAACTCAGGAGGTTGTGGTGAAATCAAAATCAGAATTAAGGGGGAAAAAAAGGGACAGGGAGTCTCCATAACAGTCAAATCTGTGGGATCAAGAACTGGTGCCAGACACAAACTCCGTGATGGGTTCATGTTGAAAGGCTTGGAGTTGGTGGCCCCGAATTCAAGAATTTAGACTCCTGAAAATACTTTATCTTCCTTCTCCTTGCCAGTGGAAATGGGGAAAGCCTTAG
Source organism: Cephalopachus bancanus (assembly GCA_027257055.1). Taxonomy (NCBI): domain Eukaryota; kingdom Metazoa; phylum Chordata; class Mammalia; order Primates; family Tarsiidae; genus Cephalopachus; species Cephalopachus bancanus. Next base: position 4,430,293 of record JAPVLO010000278.1, read on the forward strand.
TGTAGTCTAGCCAGAACCTGAAACTCAAAACTTATTCTTCAGAAGAGAGATTTTTCTAGAGTCTTTTCTGAAATCTGTGTCTTGTGACTTGTCCTTAGCAAATCTGAACATTTACCATTTTTTACTTAGTTCTAGAAGGCAATTTCACTGTTTGCTGGGATCCCTTCCCATAATTCACTCCAGGCCATTTGCAAAATGAGGAAGTTTATTTACAGTTCTCTCAACCTACTTTTGCACACTCCTCATCCCTTTCCTGGAATATCTTCCCCCGTACCTCTGACCTCCCTGTTCTCTTTCCTCTTCTTAGAATTTGCTCATGTTCCTTTATAAGAGAACTGATCATTCACATCCTGGAGTGTTTAATTTTTAAGAAAAGCTAGGCCCTTCACCTAAGGAAAGGATGCTCCAGTGATACACTCAAATGCATTATTGGCAGGGATTCATTTACCTCTTTGACAGAGTAATGTCTTCCTAATGTTTCTACAATTCCTAAAATGCTGTCCGAGAGGCATATTCTCACTGATCAAGGAGCCTCTCAGTAGTGCATATTGGGACCCCACAAATGGTACTTCTTCACCCTATTCTTCTAGGGTAGAATCTTACAATATTCCAGGGTGATCAGCCCTCTTGACCCAGGGATATTGGACATGGGAGAGATGGACATCGCAGTCTCCTCTTAACTTAGAGGGCTAATGGACTCTGCCTCTGTAATTGGTTAACTTGTGCCCTCTTCCTTGTGTCCTTCTGCCTTCCATTGCTATGGTGGTTCTAGTCTGCCCATGACAGTACAATGTAATTCAGTTATTTGAGAAAATCGTATCAAAATATATATGCAATAAAAGAGAGACAAAACAGTGACTGAGAGAGTGAAAAATGGGGGAAAAAATGAATGCAGAGATCATATGCACACATACAGCAGAAAATAAATAAATAAATATGATAGAAAAAGATATAAGAGATGGAACAGTAAACAGTAATAAAAGGATATAGAGATTTATCCCAGGAATGCAAGAGTGGTTCAACATACAAAAATCAATCATCAAAATGCATCACATTAATAGAAAGAAGAGAGGAAAGCCCAAATGATCATTTAAATTAATGCAGGAAAAGCACTTGACAAAACCCTTTGGTGATAAAAACACTTTAAAAACTATGAATAAGCCGGGCTCGGTGGCTCAGCCTGTAATCCCGCGCCTTTGGGAGGCTGAGGTGAGTGGATTGCCTGAGCCCGCGGGTTCGAGACCCGCCTGGGCAGCGAGACCTCATCTCTACAATAAATCAAAAAATTAGCCGGGCGTGGTAGCGCTCGCCTGTAGTTCCAGCTACTTGGAAGGCTGAGGTGGAAGGATCGCTGGAACCCAGCAGGTCGAGGCTGCGGTGGCCGAGAGCGGCCACTGCACTCCAGTCTGGGCGACAGAGTGAGACTCCGACTCAAAAAAAAAATAAAAAATAAAAATAAAATAAAAACTATGAATAGTAGAAGGGAACTTCCTCAACATGATAAAAGGTATTTATTTCAAAACTCACCGTTAACATCATCCTCAATAGTAAAAGACCGAAATATTTTCCTACGATCAGGAACAGGACAAGGATGCCCACTCTCACCATTGCTGTTTAATACTGTACTAGAAGGTCTAACCAGAGCAATTAGACAAGAAAAAGAAAAGTGCATCCAAATGGAAAAGGAGGAAATAAAGCAATTTACAGATGACATAATCCTATGTATAAAAATATCCCAAAGAATCTACAAATAAAATTATTAGAGGTAGGTAGGATGTCATGGCTCATGCCTATGATCCCAGCACTTTGGGAGGCTGAGATGAGAGGATTGCCTGACCCCATGGATTCGAGGCCAACCTGGACAACTTGGTGAGACCTCATCTCAACAATAAATCAAAAAATTAGCCGGGCATAGTGGTGCATGTCTGTAGTTCCAGCTACTTGGAAAGCTGAGGCTGAAGGATCACCTGAGCCCAGCAAGTCAAGGCTGCGGTGGCCATGAGTGTGCCACTGCACTCCAGCCTGGGTGACAAAGTAAGACTCCAGCTCAAAAAAAAAAAAAATTATTAGAAGTAATAGATTAATTCAGCACAGTTGCAGAGTACAAGATTTTAAAAAATCAGTTATATTCTTATACACTAGCAATGAATGATCCAAAAAGAAAAATTAAAAATTCCATTGATAATAGCATCAAAAAGAATAAAATATTTAGGAATAAATTTAACCAAAGTTTGCACCCAGGAAACCACAAAACATTACTAAAAGAAAATTAAGAACATCAATAAATATTTACTTGTGGACTGGAAGACTTAGTATTCTTAAGATAGCAATAAAGCCTAAAGTGATCTACAAATTCAGTGCAATAATTAACAAAATCCCAGTGATCTTTTTTTCAGAAATGAAAAACTCATCTCAAAATTCATAAGGAATTGCAAGGGGTCCCCAAATAGTCACACACACAAAAATATTGAAGAAGAATACAATTGAAGTATGAACACTTCCTGATTTCAAAATTTACTACAAAGCTATGAACCAAAACAGTGTGATATTAGCACAAGATTGACGTATAGATCAATAGAACAGAATTGAGAGTCCAGAATGAATGTCACACGTGTAAGTTCAGGTGATTTTCAACAAGGATGCCATTTGATGATGAAAAAATAGTACTTTTTTCAAATGGTGCTCTGACAACTGGGTAGCCACATGCAAAAGAGTAAAATTGAACTCTTACCTTACATTAGATACAAAATTAACTTTAAATGAATTAATAATTTAAATATAAGAACAAGGTCAGTCTCCATGGCTCAGACTATATTCTCAGCACTTTGGGAGGCCAAGGCGAGTGGATTGCTTGAGTCTGTGGGTTCGAGACCAGCCCGAGGAACTTGGTGAAACCTTGTCTCTACAATAAATAAAAATAAATTGGGTGTGGTAGCGTGTGCCTATAGTTCTGGCTACTTGGAAGCTGAGACAGAAGGATCGCTAGAGCCCAGCAAGTCGACGCTGGGGTAGCCATGAGTGTGCCATTGCACTCCAGCCTGGGTGACGGAGTGAGACTTCAACTCAAAAAAAAAATAACACACACACACACACACACACACACACACACACACAACTTTTAGAGGAAAACATAGAGATAAATCTTCATAACCTTGGACATGGCAATGGCTTCTTAGACATGATACCAAAAGCACAAGCAATAAAGGGAAAAGTAGACAAATTGGACCTCATCGAAATTAAAAACATTTATGCATCAAGGGATGCTATCAAGAAACTGAAATACAACCCACACAATAGAAAAATATTTTCAAATCTTATATCTGATAAAGGTCTATTGACCAGAATATATAAAGAACTCTTACAATTCAATAACAAAAAGATAAACTAATTTTAAAATGAGCAAAGGAGTTAAATAAGCATTTCTCCAAAGAGGATATACAAATGGCTATAAAGCACATTAAAAGATGCTCAACATCATTAGTCATTAGGGAAACTTAAAACCATAATGAAGTACCTCTTTCTATCCATTAGGATGGCTCTAATTTAAAAAAAATAGAAAACAACAAGTCTTAGTGAGACTATGAAGAAATAAGAGCTCTCACACATGATTTCTATGAAAATAAAAAGGTGCAGCCCCTTGGAAACAGTTTGGAAGTCTCTCAATAAGTTAAACATAAAATTTCCATATGACCCAGAAATTCTACTCTTAGACTTATACCCAAAAGAACTGAAAGCAAATGTCCAAACAAAAACTTGGGCACAAATGTTTCTGGCAGCACCATTCACAGTAGCCAAAAGGTGGAAACAGTTCAAAGGTTTATTGATTGACAATGGATTTAAAAAAAAGCATGATATGATATATCCATACAATGGACTACTACTACTCAACCTTAAAAAAAAAAGAAGTCCTGACAAATGCTATGACATGGATGAACCTTGAAAACCTTGTGCCAAGTGAAAGAAGCTAGACATAAAATGCCATATTGAATGATTCAACTTTGTGAAATATCAGGAATAAGCAATTCCACAGAGGCTGAAAATAGATTAGTGGTTGCCAAAGATGGGGTTGAGGAGGGGAATGAGGGTGAGGAGGATGGGAAGTTACTGTTTAATGAGTACGGAACTTCCTTTTAAGATGGTGAAAGTGATCTGGAACTACATGGTGACAGTTACACAACATTGGGAATGTACTAAATGTCGCTTGTGGTTACTTTTATGCTATGTGTATGTTACCATAATTTTTTAAAAAATGCAGGAAAAATCCCGCAGGGCAGGAATAAGCAATTAGGCAAGACAGGGACTTGAGGTTGTTTGACAAGGGAAAAAACTGAAGAAGGAGTAGCCTCCAGGAGCTACCTCAGACAGGAAAGAGCTGTGGGCTGCTGCTGATGACAGCCATTAGCTCTTTCATGAGGTCCTCTTGTGTGCCCCACAGCCAGGTTCAGTGAGAGGCATGTTGTAGGCTCCCTGATACATGATAAGCTTCATGATGGAAATGGTGAACCATTAGAGGGGCTGAGCTTGTCCTTGCTGAACAAACTGCCATGCACAGATGACTGCCAAGAAGCTCTGGGACCCCACAGGCAAACCTGGCAACTTTGCTAGGGAATTGCATGGCCCCCTCTGGAAATATCAGAGTATTTGTCAAGATGCCATGTAGATCCTTAGCTCTGATCTGCTGTCAGACTTTTAGGAGTGGTCTCTTCTAGATGTTTCTGTCTGTAACTTTAGTTACAAGTGGTTTAAAAAGAGTAGTAGAAACAATTGAGTTGTTGTTGTTGTTGCTGTTGTTTGCTGTTGCCCTGGTTGGAGTGCAGAGGGACAATGGAGTTTTTAAAGGACTCTTTACTGGGAGGGAGATTCCCTAGAAAAATATTATGGAGTTGGAAACTCAACCACCTTGAGAACTTGGGCTGTCACTGAGACTACATTGTTCTGTGTAGGGTGTGGCTGGAAGAGATTCTGGCCCTGGAGTGAGCATGGATGTCAGCGCCAAGAGTCTGCAAAGCCTGCTAATGGGTTGAGTATGCAGTGGTCTTAAATTAAAGCCACAAACTCAATCTTTACTATGGAAAAAAGAAATATGGGAGAGATATTCAATTCAGATAAGATATGTGATTGGAATTAATAGATGTCGGATGTGGCCCACGGGAAAGACAGGGAAATTTCTATCTAGTTTGGTCTTGAGGTCATTTTTCCCCATAAGTAGCTCTCTTGACTACGGTTATTGGAGAAAACCTATTTCTTGTTCTTTTGGGGATCACCTTGGTCTTCAGATCACAGATTTTTTTTCCATTCCTATGTATACCGTCAAGGTCACAAAAAATGAGCATCTGTGCCCAGCTGTCCTTTTGCTGCAAGCCACTGAGTTCCACGAGCAACTTCCGTCCTGTTTCTCTTCTGTCCTCACTGCCCAACCAAACATTCTGTGCTTTGGATCATATAGCACCACTCTATGCCTTTTCCCCTATTTCCTTCCAAATCCAGATAAAATACTGTAGAAAATGAACTTTGATTTTTTTTCTTTGTATATATGTATGTAGAGAAATCATTTCAATTAATTATGGAGAACTTGCCATGTGCTGGGCTCGTTGCAAGGCTTTAATGATGAAATGATAAATGGCTTTTGAGCTCAAAGAATTCCCTGTCCAGTAGAGCAACTCACTTTGCTTTCTAACAGAGTTAGGGATTGGGACATTAGGGTTTGCTTGGCATGAAAACTGCATAAAACTCAGGGGTTTGTCTTTTAGTAGGGCTAACATCTGACATGGCCTCCAGATTGGTCCTTGGACTATTTCATACCATGCAACCACCCGGAGGGCTGGGTGTAAGACTCAGCAGAGATGCTAGCCTGCTGTACTAGGGTTTGGGGGAGGCTCCCGAAACTAGAATTGGAGAAGATGACATTGGACCTGAGAGGAAGGAGAAAGGTGTGTGTAAAGGAGCCAGCTGGTTAATAGTTTGTAGTAACCCTCTAGAATGGGAATTGAACTATTTTTTTGACAAACAGAGATGAAAGTTACTGTTTATGAAGACAATAGCACTTAATAATGACGAGATTTGAAGGAGGCATAAATCAACTTAGTGTGAGCTCAACATGAAGGGAGGATGGGACATCAACTACGGAGTCACTCCTGTCTCAAAGCAGAAGTTCACAGTAAGAAATGAATTATTTCCTTCCTTAGACCATCCTTTGTTCTTGTAAGTGGGGTCTCGGCACAATTGGAGAGACCAAGAGAAAGACTAAGGATGATCAAGAGAAACAGAGAAGAAAGGAGTGTAAAGCAGTGAAGAGAAGCATAGAAGAGGACAAGGAAAAGGAGGACACCAGGAAAGATGGTCAGAGAGACAGAGATGAGGCTCTGTCTCCACTAGGCTGTTCCCAGGAGACACCTTTTCCATGGTAACAGCCTTAGCACAGAGGGAGGCGGTGCAGAGACAGAAACAATGGGATGTTAGGCATGGTCTTGACTCTGGGCACTCCCTCTTTGTGCACTTAGTGCTGGTTAGTTTTTCCTTTCTGTCTTCTAACCTCAAAACCAGCTCCTTCCTGCCTTTGTGTTTGCTTTAACTAAAAGACAATCACTTAATCTTGGGAAATTAGGATAAGGATGGAATTTCAGTTACTCAGTGATAGGTCGTTTACCTTAGGAGGCTTACCCTGGGGAAGGATAGAAATTGTGTTGGTCCTCCTACTAGCCCACCAGGGAGGTGCATTCCCATTCTTTTCAGTGCTAAAGCTGGACAAGCTCTGGAAAGCCAGGATCTAAGAAAAGGTCAGCTGACCCAGGAGGAACCACTGATTAGAAAATATTCCTAGTGTGTCTAAATTCGGCATCTCCCACACGAGGGTCCAGGGCCGAATGGCAACATGACTGAAGACTGTAAGAGTCTTTTAAAGACAGAAACAGCCCTCTCTGGTCTCGGTCACAGAAGCGAGATGATGAAGGGACTGTCATTGTCTGGAAAGTGTCTCAATAGGATGCACATACGCTGTGACACTGCTGTGGCTCTAAGGTCTCCCACCTTCAGAAGTCGACCTGTGGCAAATGTGGCTACCCTGCCAAGTGCAAGAGAAAGGATAACTGGACTACGAAGGCAAAAAGATGAAACATCACCAGGACTGGTCGAATGAGGCTTCTAAAAACTGTATACCACAGATTCAGGCATGGATTCCATGAAGGAACAACACCTAAACCCAAGAAGTCAGCTGTTGCAGCATCCAGTTCATCTTAAGAATTTCAACAATTAGTCACACAATAAATATTCTGGCTTTTAAAAGAAAAAGACAGAAGCAAATGTGAAGAAGAAGGAAATGCAAAGGCCACTGAACTTTCAAGAGCAAACAAGGGCTAAGTCACAAGGGGCAGAGTGTTGAAACTGATGAAATCATTACTGAATTCTGCTTTATCTCTACAAGATGCTGTGGGGTCCACAAAGCACCAGGTCCAGCTCAAAGAGAACTCAAAATTGGTTCATGAAATCAGTACATGAAAATATAAACAACAATGCAAGAATGAAATCCACAAGCATCATTTCAAGAAATTTCCCTGGGAACAAAGCATTCTAGCTTCTTCTTGAAGGTTGGAGAAATTTGGACTATATCAGAGACTTTTAATTTTCTGTAAGGAGTTGGTGTCTGAATAGCAGGAATCGTTTGCTGAGGGTAATAGATGGCTCTGAATGGCATTTTTAGTGTCTGCTTAGATCTTCTTTCCAGCTACAAATCCAGGATTCCAAAAAGAGGAAGGACCTCTTTGTGCTCTCTCCTTCACTTCATTGGAATTCAGATGAACCAGCCCTCAAAGGGACGCCCTGATTGCAGATGAAAACTTGGCATCTCAGCCTCCAGGAAAAACCATGCCTTTTCACCATCCGAGACTGGCAGCCACAATCTCTGCCTTCTCTTACCTCAATCTGTACAGGAAGCAACTACCTTCCCCCTAAATTTTTATATGTACAAGGTCTGACAATTAGATTTGGATACACTCCTAGAAAATGTGCTCCATGCCTCATAACTGAATATCACTATGGTCACCTTTGAAGTACTCCCCTGGGGAAGCTATGCACCAAAGCCAGTGCCTAGCCCACCTGTCAAAGCAATTTTGGAACTCTTTATCTGGAATGGCCATCAGAACTGTTGTTGTTATTTGTTGAGGTCTGGCAATTAAGTTTGCAAACTTACTACCGGGCACTTATGTTGGCAGCATTGTACAAATAACAGTATTGGAACACCCTCCCCATTCACTGATCTGGCCCCCAATGACTTTTTTCTTTACCGAAAGATAAAGGAAATATTGAAAGGAAGACATTTGTGACATTCTGGACATCAAGGATAGTTCAACGACGCCTCTGATGGCCACTCCAGAAAAAGAGTTTCAAAATTACTTTGATGGGTAGACTAGACGCTGGCATCAGTGCATAGCTTCCCAAGGGGAGGACTTTGAAGGTGACCGTAGTGATACTCAGCCATGAGATATGTAGCACTTCTTCTAGGATGAGTCTATGAACTTGTCAGTCGTTAAATTTTCATGCTTTTAGGGAAATTATTTTATTCTTCAAACAGAGAGAACCTGTGGAGGCCAGACATTCACTAGTGCTGGGATTCAAAGATAAATGATATGTAGCTCCTGCCCTGTAATGTTCTTTGGAGTTAGTGGAGCTTATCTTATGGTGAAGTTGGACTTGGGAGCAGAAACAATTAGGATTCACCCCTTGGTTGGGGTGGCTTCTGTTCATGTTTTAGAAGGTTGCCTAGAAACCACCAAACCAAGACTTGAGTATATGGCATTCTCAGATATCAGCTTCTGAGAAAGAAAAATGTAGGAAAAACAGGGAGTTTTCTTGGCATTTATAGAATGTGGGTCTTCACTGATGTTCAAAATGAGGGCCTGGAGATGCCTTTTGGGGTAGATCAATTGAGGCGAGAAAGTTGGGTAGTGCCTGAAAAGGTTAGGCTCCATGTTGATGGTAATAGGTAGATTCCAAAGGCAACCACAAGGATCTAGAGGAAGATGAGATAGGACTCTCCTAAATGGCCTTTTCTGATCCACTGGGACAAAGCATAGGGTAGAGGAATGAGTGCCTGTAATATCTCCTGTCTGTATGAGAAATATTAGATGGAACACTTTCTCTTAGCTTCTCTCACCAGCTGATCTCCTGAGTCTCTGCCATTCCTATGAGGAATAAAAGTTGTCAGATGACAGAATAAAAGATCAAGTTTTTTAAAATTGGAGAAATAGATAAGATATGCAGAAAATGAGAACAAGAAAGGAAGACGTGTCTTGCAAGGAAACAGGAACAAAAATAAGGCCCCAAACAGTAAGAGACTAAGTAATTGCACTCCAACCTGGGCAATAGATTCCAACTCAAAAAAAAAGAGAGAGAGAGAGAGACACTAAATAACACAAAGTGAAGACAGAATGGGTCCCTGGAAGATAGATAAGTACAAGAATAAGGAGAGAATGAAAATAGATTAAGATGACCAATGAGTAGCAGCCAGGATGTATTTCTCCCACAGAGTGAACCAAAATAGAGAGTTCCTCAGTCCTCAGAGAAGGAGACCAGCTGCACAAGTCATGAGAAGCAATAAGATTCATAGAATGCAAAGAAGAGAACGATCCATCAGCCTCAGTTGGAACTAGCCAGACTCATCTGAGTCACCACACAAACCACCAGTAGCCTCCAGACACAGCAGGGAGTTGAGTGAGGAGAATTCAGGAGTTCTGTGCTCCTCTCATGAACTTTGAAGGTTCCCTGAGTCTTGCGGGATGCCAGCTCCTCACAGGAAACTGCCTTACCCATAGCCATGATCTGCTGAAAACTATGAGCAGTGAAGGAAAAAAAGGCCTGTGCAGCTCCAGAAGTCAAGTCTTACTTCTGGCTGCTTTCTAGACCTAAAAAAAAATAAAGACAGGCCAGGCTTGGTGGCTCAGCCTATAATCCCAGCACTTTGGGATTTGAGGTGAGTGGACTGTCTGAGCCCACGGGTTTGAGACCAGCCCGGGCAACTTAGCAAGACCACATCTCTACAATAGATCAAAAAAGCCAGGCACGGTAGTGCGCGCCTGTAGTTCTGGCTACTTGGAAGGCTGAGGTGGAAGAATCGCCAGAGCCCAGCAGGTCAACACTGGGGTGGCTGTGAGCATGCCACTGCACTCCAGCCTGGGCAACAGAAAGAGACTCCAACTCAAAAAAAAAAAAAAAGAAAGAAAGATAGACAGCAATACAGTAGTGGGAGACTTCAACATTTCACTGACAGCAACAGACAGACAGATAATCAAGACCAAAAGTCAACAAAGAAACATTGGCGTTAAACTGGAATCTGGAGCAAATGGAACCAACAGACATCTATCAAACAGTCTATCCCCAGACTGCAGAATATACATTTTTCTCGTCAGCACATGAAACATTCTCCAACATAGACCATATGATAGGTCACAAATCAAGTCTCAATAAATTAAAAAAAGATCATATCAAGCACCCCAGACCACAGTGGAATAGAACTAGAAATTTTAATTGTCCAAGAATAACTTGCAAAACCAAACAAATCCATGAAAATTAAACAATCTGTCCCTGAATAATATTCAACAAGGAAATCAACATGGAAACCAAAAAATACCTTGAAATGAATGGATAAAAATCACACAAGTTATCAAAACCTCTGGGACCAAAGCTGTGCTCAGAGGAAAATTTATAGCACTTAAGGACTACACTTAAAAGACTGTTGATTATTTATTTTGCTGCACAGAAGCTTTTTAGTTTAAGTCCCACTTATTTATTTTTATTTTAGTTGTATTTGCTTTTGAGGCTTTAGTCATAAATTCTGTGCCTGCCAATGTCCTGAAGAGTTAGGTTTTCTTCTAGGATTTTTATGGTTTCGGATCTGACATTTAAGTCTTTTATCCATCTTAAGTAAGTTTGTGTACATGGGGAGAGACAGGGATCAAGTTTCATTTTTCTGCAGGCTGCTGTCCAATTTTGCCAGCACCATTTGCTGAATAGGGTGTCCTTTCTCTAGTGTATGATTTTGTCTGCTTTGTCAAAGATCATGATCATACATATTTAGGTTTATTTCTACATTCTCTGTTCTGTTCCACTGGCTCATGTGTCTGCTCTTGTACCAGTACCATGCTGTTTTGGTTACTACAGCCTCGTACTATAATTTGAAGTCAGGTAATGTGATGCCTCCAGCATTATTCTTTTCTTTAGGATTGCTTTGGCTATTCTAGCTCTTTTTTAGTTCCATATGAGTTTTAGGATTGTTTTTTCTAGTTCTGTGAAAAATGGTATTGATAGTTTCATATAATGGGGGGAAGGGGGTTAGTGTTCAGAAACTACCTATGGGGCACAATATTCACTATCTGGGGAAGGGGTTACCTGAGACCCAATACCCACCACTACACAATATGTCCATGTAGTGAATATGCATATGTACCCCCCCAATCTAAAATGAAAATTTTAAAAATAAACAAAGACTGAAAGACCACACATTGACAACCTAATGTTATATTGCAAGGAACAAGAAAAAACATGAACAAACCAAACCCAAGGTAGCAGAAGAAAAGAAATAATGAAGATCAGAACAGAACTAAAGGAAATTGAAAAAAAAAACAGATCAATGAAACAAAACTTTGGTTCTTTGACAAGATAAACAAAATTGATAACCACTAACTAGATTAAGAAACACATGGTGCTGGGAAAACTGACCACATGTATAAGAATGAAACTGGACCCCTACCTATCACCACATTAAAAAATCAACTCAAAATGGATCAAAGACCTAAACATAAAACTCAAAATATAAGAATCCTAGAAGAAAATGTAGGAAACATCCTTATGCACATCAGAGCAGGCAATAAATTCTTGACCAAGTCCCCAAAAGTGAATGTCATAAAATCTAAGATAAATAAGTGGGACTTCATCAAGCTGAAAAGCTATTGCACAGCAAAAGAAACCATCATGAGAGTAAAGATACAACCCATAGAATGGGAAATAATACTTGTAAATTATGCATCCAACAAAGGCCTAACATCCAGGATCTACAAGGAACTTGAACAAAGTGAAAGGGGGAAAAAACCTATTAAAAAAAATGGGTAAAATGACATGAACAGGCACTTCTCGAAAGATGACATACAAGCAGCCAAAAGATACATGAAAAAATGCTCAGCCTCACTAATCATCAGAGAAATGCACATCAAAACTACAGTGAGATACCACCTAACTCCGGTAAGGATGGCCACAATTAAAAAGTCAAAAAACTACAGATGCTGGTGCCAGTGTGGAGAAAAGGGAATGATTCTACACTGTGGGTGGGAGTGCAAGCTGGTGCAACCTTTATGGAAAGCAGTGTGGCACTTCCTAAAATAACTGAAAAGTGACCTTCCATATAATCCAGCAATCCCTCTTCTGGGAAGATACCTGGAGGAACATAAATCATTCTACAAAAAGGACCCGCACACGTGTTCATTGCTGCCCTATTCACAACAACAAAAACATGGAACCAACCCTACTACCCACTGAAAGTGGACCGAATAAAGAGAATGTGGTACATAGACTCAATAGAGTATAATGCAACCACAAGGAAGAACAAAATCATGGAGTTCTCAGCAAAGTGGATGGAGGTGGAGACCATCATACTAAGTGATCTATCACAGCAACAAATAGCTGAATAGTGCATGTTCTCACTCATAAGTAGGCCCTGAAAAATAGTCACATGAGCACAAGGGAGGAATCTACAGTTGCTGGGCACTGCTGGGGGCACGTGTCAACACAACGCGTACCTGGTCCACTGCCAGGAGGAGTGAGGGCCAGCTGGAAGCCCAAACTTCACCTGCATGCAGCCTGCCAATGCAGCTAATCCTCACTTGTGCCCCGCATCTTTATAACAACAGCAACAAAACCCACACATAATAGCCCACAAAATAAAGGTAAGAAATACAGTACTAATGTTAAATACTTCCAACCAGGAATAATTTCTCTGAACTTTCACAGAAATGTAGGCTATACTTTTCTTATGGTATTCAACACTTAATATACATATATTCTCCAACCTGATTATAAACTCCTCACTGATTCTCCTCACAGCAGGTTCTCAGTAAATATTGATTTAGAATGCACATTGTACTAGGGTAGAAACAACTACAGCAAGAACATAAATATTAGTCACATTGGCACAAAGGAGGGATTGGCAGTTGTTGGGTACTACTAGGAGAAAGAGGGATGGGAAAGCGGAACATGTGTCAACACAAAGCATACCTGGTCCACTACCAGGGGAATGAGGGCCAGTTAGAAGCCCAAATTTTCACCTGCATGCAGCCTGCGTGTGTAGTTAATGCTCACTTGTACCCCACATCCCTATAATAAAATGAAATTTTAAAAAAGAAACAACGAGAAGATTCAAATTAGTTCAATCAGAAATGAAAATGGAAACATTGCAAATGATACCACAGGAATAAAAAAGATCACTGAGATTATTATGAACACCTCCATGTAAACAACATAGACAGTCTAGAGGAAATGGATAAATTCTTGGAAACATTTGACCTCAAATCAGGAAGAAATAGAAACCTAGAACAAACCAATAAAAAAGTAGCAAGATTGAGATAGTAATTAAAATTCTCCCCTCCAAAAAAAGTACAAAACCAGACGGACTCACAGCTGAATTCTATCAGACTTTCAAAGCAGAACTGCTACCAATTTTGCTGAAACTATTCCATAAGACTGAAAAGGAGGGAATTCTCCCTAACTCATTCTACGAAACTAGTACCAGCCTAATACCAAAGCCAGGAAAAGACACAGCAACAACAACATAATAACAACTACACACCAGTATCCCTGATGAACATAGATGCAAAAATACTCAACAAAATACAAGCAAACAGGATCCAACAGCACATAATAAAAATAATTCGCCACAATTAAGTGAGTTTTGTCTTAGGGATACAAGGATGATTCAACGTATGCAAGTCAATAAATGTGACCCACCACAGAAACAGAATTGAAAACAAAACTTATGCGATCATTTTAATAGATGCAGAAAAAGCATTTGATAAAATCCAGCATCCCTTCATGATAAAAGCTCTCAGCAAAACAAGCAAAGAAGGAACATTCCTCAAAATAATAAAAGCCAACCAGGTACAGTGGCTTATGGCTATAACTGCAGTATTTTGGAGGCAGAGGCAGAAAGATTGCTTGAGGTCAAGATTTCTAGATCAGCCTGGGCAACATAGGGAAACCTGGTCTTTACCAAAAAAATTTTAAAATGTAGCTGATGTAGCTGGGTGTGGTAGCACACACCCGCAGTCCCAGCTACCTGGGAGGCTAAGGTGGAAGGATTGCCTGAGCCCAGGAGGTTGGGGTTGTGATGAGCCAGGATCATGCCACTGCACTCCAGCCTGGAGGACAGAGTGGGACCCCGACTCAAATATAATGGTAATAAAAACCACATACAACAAACCCACGATCAGTGTCATCCTGAATGAAGAAAAGTTGAGCACATTCCCCCTCAGAACTGGAACAAGGAAAGGATGCCCACTGACACCACTCTTATTCAGCATAGTACTGGAAGTCCTAGCCAGAACAAACAGACAAGAGAAAGAAACAAATGGCATCCAAATTAGAAAAGAAGAAATCAAACTATCTCTCTATGCCAATGATATGAACTTATCAACCTAGAGCATCCTAAAGATTTCTTTAAGAGACTCCTGGACTTGATAAATGAATTCAGTTAAGTCTCAAGATGCAAAATCAACACACACAAATCAGCAGCATTGCTATACACCAATAGTGGCCAAACTGAGAATCAAATCAAGAATTGAACTCCATTTACAATAGCAGCTCAAAAGCTAAAATACCTAGGAATGTATTTAACAAAGGGGAATATTTCTTTCTTTTTTGATTGAAAAAATATAATTTATTTAGAAAGCAAGTTAGAGAAAAGAGAGAGAAGATTCACTACCCCAAGGTAGGAGAGGGGGCCAAAGCTTAAGAAAACATAGTCTGGCCCGGGATGAAATATTTCTACAAGGAGAACTACAAAACACTGATGAAATAAATTGTAGCGGACACAAACAGGTGGAAAAACATCCATGCTTAAGGGCTGGAAGAATCAATACTGTTAAAATGATCATATTACCCAAAGTAATCTACAGATTCAATGCAATCTCTATCAAGTTATCAATATTATTTTTCACAGAATTAGAAAAAACAATCCTAAAATTCATATGGAACCAAAAAAGAGCCAGAATAACCAAAGCAATCCTAAGCAAAAAGAACAAAGCTGGAGGCATCACATTACTTTACTTCAAATTGTACTACAAGGCTATAGTAACCAAAACAGCATGGCACTGGTACACAGACACATGGACCAGTGGAACAGAATAGTGAATCCAGAAGTAAACCCAAATACCTACCACCAACTGACCTTTGACAAAGCAGACAGAACCTTACACTGGAGAAAGGACACCCCATTCAACAAATGGTGCTGAGAAAATGGGATAGCTACATGCAGAAAAATGAAGCTTGATCCCTATCTCTCCCCATATACAAACATTAACTCAAGATGGATAAAGACTTAAATGTCAGACCTGAAACCATAAATATCCTAGAAGAAAACCTAGGGAAACTCTTCTGGACATTGACCTAGGCAAATAATTTATGACTAAAACCCGAAAAGCAAAGGCAACTAAAGCAAAAATAAATAAGTGAAACTTAAGCAAAAAAGTTTCTGCCCAGGAAATTAAATAATCAGCAGAGCAAATAGGCAACATACTGAATGGCAGAAGATATTCAGAGGCTGATGAAAGGGTAATATCCAAAATCTACAAAGGACTCAAACAAATCAGAAAAAAAAAAGCAAATGACTTCATTAAAAAGTGGACAAATGCTATAAACAGACATCTCTCAAAAGACACACAAATGGCCAACACACATATGAAAAACTGTTCAACATTACTAATAATCAGTTAAATGCAAATTAAAGCCAAAATGAGATAACACCTAACACCAGTCAGAATGGTCATTATTTTAAAAAATCAAAAAGCAATAGATGCTAGTGCAGATATGGTGAAAAGGGAACACTTACACATTATTGGTGGGAGCGCAAGTTAGTACACCCTCTATAGAAATAGATATGGAGATTATGCAAAGAACGAAAAGTAAAATCCACCATTCGATCCAGCAATCCCACTACTAGGGGCAGAGGTCATTATACAGAAAGGACACCTGCACTCAGATGTTTCTCACAGCACAATTCACAATTGCAAAGATGTGGAATCAGCCTAAATGCCCACCATCTGATCAGTGGATAATAATACACACATACATACCATGGAGTACTGTTCAGTCGTAAAAAAGAATGAAATCATGTGTTTTGCAGCAACTTGGGTGGAATTGGAGACCGTCATCCTAAGTGAACTAATGCAGGAACAGAAACCCAAACATCCCATGTTCTTTTATAAGTGGGAGCTAAGCTAAGAATCTGCAAAGGCACAGAGAATGGCATAATGGACACTGGAAACTCAGAAGGGGGGGAACAGAAAGAGGCGGAGGGATGGAAAAATCACCTATCGGGTACAGTGGGCACAGGTGGGGATGATGGGAATACTTAAAGCCCAGACTTCTTCACCACTATACAATGCCACCATGTAAAAAACTATCTGTTCTTCCTAAAGCTATTGAAATAAAAAGAAAAAAGAAACAACACAAAATAAGGAGAGAAAAAGGCATGCGGTGAAGAGGGGTACTTCGAGAGGGGAGTCATCCCACAGCCTCCTCTCTCTCTTTTACTGTTTAGACACAAGCATGTTTTCTCTGTTTGCTCCCTTCCTCTTCTCCCTTTCTCCCTTTATTGATAAATAAATGTTGAGAGCCCGACGATGCCATGCATAGGCTAGAAAAAAGGAAAAAAGATCAATGAAACCAAGTGCTTGCTCTTAAGGCATCACCTGCAAAGGGCAGGGATCATGATCACTAGATGGGCTGCATTTGGGGGCAAGCCTGAGTTGACAGAGCATTCTGTGTCTACACCCGGGAAAGGCTGAGTTTGATCAACCGGCATTGGGTCAACAGCTGCCTGGCTGGCTGAGACTATACCGGGGATAGGGAGCACAGTGAAGTGGGTAGTGGCTGATGATTTAGACCGATAAAGTCACTGGTTCCAAGGAAAATGTTAATTGGATATTTTAGGACTGCTGGGTAGGCGGCCACTGCATCCTTGCTCACGTGTATAAGGGTATTGTGGGAGAAATGATGAGATTTTCTCCACTTTTCTTGAATTAGAATCTATTAAGGGAATTAAACAACGGGGGGGGTTGTGTACTATCACTGTAATTTTTTTTCAAGGCAAGGTCTCACTCTGTCACCCAGACTAGAGTACAGTGGCACAATCATAGCTCATTGCAGACTCGACCCCCTGGGCTCAAGTGATCCTCCTGTCTCATCCTCCCACTTACAGGCATGAGCCACTGCACCCAGCCTTGTCATCAAATTTGGTAAAAGACACTCCACCATCAAATGAGGGGTCTTCATCACAAATATTTTGGAACACGCCCCTCTGCTGTGGATGGCCTCACCAGGGTCTCCAATTGGAACCTTTCCCAGGATATGTCCCAGCATCTACAGAGTGGTGTGCTGTGTTCCAGCTCCTTCTCCACCCCCTTGGATGCTATCAGGTTTCTTCAAAGCAGGCTCCTCTTATGTCTTTGATCTTCATACAATCCCTTCTGCCCAGATAAGCACTCAGTCATGCTTGGCAAGGGGCTCCGTAGCTCATGGGAAGTGAAATAAGAAAGCTTCACCATTATTGCCTTCCCAAGCTGTTATTCAAAGGAGGCTCAAAGATTGAGTTCTAGGCTCCCAAGAGTCTGTACTTTTCCCTGTATCAGCAGGGGAGTAACTGGTGGGAATAATTTGGAAACAGGAAGAAGACAAGAGCGGTTCTTGGTGTCAAGGAAGAAGAACTAAGAGTTATGCTTGGGTGGCACCCTGGAGGTCTGAAGGACCAGAAAATGTTTCCAAACCAATCCTGTGCCCAGAACACTCACTTGCCACAGGAAGGGGAAAAAAAGAAGGGACAGGCAGGATGCTTGTTGATGTAGGAGAAATTGTCAACCTGTCAAATGTTCCCTGTCCTCACCACACTCTTTTTTGATATCATGTTAAAAATTAGCCAAGGATACTGTAAACTAGCCCAGTTGGATGCCAGACCTAGAATTCATGGACAAATGAAAATTAAAAGAACTCATGTAGGTTTGACAATATTTTATTTTGCCTAATAATAACTTGTTTTTTTTTGAGTCAGAGTCTCACTCTGTCACCCAGGCTGGAGTGCAGTGGCATGCTCACGGCCACCGCAGCCTCCACCTGCTGGGCTCAGGCGAGCTTTCTGCCTCTGCCTTCCAAGTAGCTGGAACTACAGGTGCACATCACCACTCCTGGCTAATTTTTTGATTTATTGTAGAGACGAGGTCTCACTATGTTGCCCAGGCTGGTCTCAAACCTCTGGACTCAGGTAATCCTCTCCCCTTGGCCTCCCAAAGTGCTGGGATTACAGCCACTGCACCTGACTTAATAAGAACATTTTAACAAAAACCCACAAAATGCCCTTTCCCCTGGTGGGCAGCGCAGAGGCAGCTGGATGCCCGGA
Source organism: Cephalopachus bancanus (assembly GCA_027257055.1). NCBI lineage: Eukaryota > Metazoa > Chordata > Mammalia > Primates > Tarsiidae > Cephalopachus > Cephalopachus bancanus. The sequence goes on from JAPVLO010000278.1 coordinate 4,448,939, forward strand.
GTTGCCGTAAAAGACGTGAACCTGCAGGAGTTCGTCAGAGCCCTGGCAGCCTTCCTCAAAAAGTCCGGGAAGCTGAAAGTTCCCGAATGGGTGGACACAGTCAAATTGGCCAAGTATAAAGAGCTTGCTCCCTATGATAAGAACCGGTTCTACAAATGAGCTGCTTCCGCAGCAGGGTACATGTACCTTCGGGGCAGTGCTGGGGTTGGCTCCATGACCAAGATCTGAGGGGGACGTCAGAGAAATGGCGTCATGCCCAGCCCCTTCAGCGGAGGCTCCAAGAGTGAGGTCCGCCGGGTCCTTCAAGCCCTGGGGGGCTGAAAACGGTGGAAAAGGACCAAGATGGGGGCCGCAAACTGACACCTCAGAGACAGGGAGATCTGGACAGAATCGCCTGACAGGTGGCAGCTGCCAAAAAGAAGCATTAGAACAAACGATGCTGGTTCATAAATTGCCTCATTCATAAAAACAAAACGAAACAAAAAACTCACAAAACAACACAGTTTTGAATTATCAGGTCATTTTATTAAAAAAATAAAATAAAAGTAAAAAAGAAAACCAAACCATTTGGAAACCCCAAAGTAGGAAGGACTGTCCTTCACACAGGAAAATCCTTTCCAAAAAAATGACCTGACTTTAAAATTCAGCTCATTGTTAGATTTTTACTCCTTTTGCTTGAACCTGGGAAAAGTTATTTCTGGATCTTTATCCAGTCCCAATCCTTGAATTGGGATTTGGCGTCCAGTCTAATCATTCGGTTCTAGCTCCTCCAAAACCCCTCGGTTTCCCATGATCCTCTCTGCCTCTCTGAGCAATCTGTGTGAAACAGAGGTTCAGATTCACAGTGGCTCCCACAGACCTGCTATTTCCCCTTTCTGGGGGAAAGGTAGGCGGTGCCCCTGCGAGGACCCCTGACTTCCAGAGCAGGTGCTCTGTGTCCTCATCCTGCCCTGCTTTGGGGTGCACCATCTGCCACTGTGGGGGGTATTTTCTGGGGTCTCTGGAATCTTGTTGTTCTGTGGCTTGCTTTGGATTTTGTTAGGAAATATAAATACCTGTTATCTTACTCTCCCAGCTATCGCCTGGGCACAGTTTTCTACCTTCTTAGCAGTCACCCCCTGGGTATTCAGTCTGTCTTCCATCAGTGCAAAACCAACTTCAAGTTCCCTTGTTTTACTTTCTTGAGGCCAGAGAATTCACCAAGGTGAAAACTATAACTCCCTCCATGGCTTGCTGAGCTGTCTCCCAAGAGAGAGTTGAGCAAATCCTTTCCCGCTACTCTTTAGGGAGGTAAATGGTGTCCTTGAGAGATAATTTGGCTTATAAAAGGGTTACAATCTCATCCAGCAAGCTTTAAGCCACACCATGTTCTCTGAAAAGGACATCTCTAAGACTCATACAGAGCTTTCCCAGAGCCAGTCCTGGATCCATTTAGGAGGTTAAAACATGTGTTTTCTAGACTCCCCACCTCCCATTTGAGATGGCATCATTCTTCACAGCCCTTTTTCAGGTACTCAGAGCCCTCACATTCTGTGTCACACTCCCCTATCAAAACCAACTCTCATCCCTCCCTAGGGAAGAGACCAGATTTTAGAAATGAAAAAAAGACCTCCACTTTCTCCCCTCTCCTCACTTCCTTTCTTCCCCCTTTTCAAGCTGTTGCCCATGGGTTAGTTCAGTGCCCCAAATCAGGCCTGAAACCTGCAGGAATCTATACGTTTGCCCTATTTCAGGATAAGGGTAACTGGCGTCCCTGAGTCTGGGTGGACCTTCTGGGTCCTCACCCTCTCTGCTCTGGCACCTACCACCCTCTGCAGGGAGGAGAATCTCAAGGCTCACATCAGATCTTTACTTAGTGACTGCCCTTGGTCTCTTCATGAAATCAGGGAGCTTGTGTGTTTCAACTTCCACCTCCCCATAAAGAACTACCCTCTATGTGTTTCACTGTCTCCTTTCAAGTGTTCTATAGGGTTTTGGTTCTTCTTCCTGAGAAAACAAGCTCTCAGTTTTCCTCTGACAAAAGGCCACAATAACTCACATGAAGATGAAAACAGCATGTATCTCCCCATTTTGTCTGTCCAAGTTATTGTACAAGTGATGAGTCCAAGGATTATAAGTAATGAGACCTTGAAGGACTTGAATTTGTTCCACTTGCTTGGAATTGGGAGAAGTATTATAGAAAGGGCGACTGAGACAGATGACTTATAGATGAACTTTCTATGTTGTCCCACCATAGAATTCTTTTTTCTTATGAAATAAGTAAAATTGGTTGTCTTGCTCCCCTACCTCACTGCCCCGCCACCCGCACTTTTGGCACTCTTTTCTAAGATTTTGGCAGGTGTTCTGTCTCCTCCACACTTTCAAAACTCTCTCTCCTTTATCTTTTGTGGGGGGAAAAGACTAGATAACTCAGAACAGGGTAGAAAATATATACCTTTTTCTTTTAAAACAACTGCAGCTCTTGGAGCCAAAATAAACAAGTTCTAATGGTTACACTCCAGGCACCATTGCTTTGGGATAACTCTTGGGAAAGTCAATGGTGAGGAGGGAATCTAAGTCATCAAGCTGGTGACGATAACTCAACCTGAGTCATAACCTCTGTTCTGAGAACTGCCCCAGTGTCTCAAAGAGAGAGAGCCCAGAAAATAGCCATAGGTTAGTATTCCTTTGGGTCGTTTCATGAGTCTCTTCCTGATACTGCTATTCAAGAATTGTTCTTGAGAGACCTTAAAGAGAACAGCATTTGAAAATGGTTGGCACTTAATTGTCCTTCTCACAAAGGATCCTGAGACAAGTAGTTTGTTTGAGAACATACTAGACTAGCACAAAGAAGATCAGTTTTAGTTCTGCTTTGGCCATTTTTCCTAAAAAGTGAAATAGTCCCCTGAATTTTTTGATCCTCCACTTCCTCTGGACAAAATTGGAATACCGCTACTATGCATAGTCTGGTGAGGATTAAAGGTGTGAAGTGTGTGACATGATTCTAGCACTTCTGACTTGAGTGCTGCCAGCTTACACCTGCATCCTCAGCCTTCTATTCTTTCTCTATTTTCTCCACCAATGCCAACATTGATACCTGCAGATCAGGGATTCTGAACCTCTACTTTGTAGACATTAGTGACTACAAAACTCTCAAAATGGCATGCAAAAGTGTATTTGTGTATGTAAGTAGAATTTTTCTGGGGAGACTGTTCATAGGTTTCATCAGATTTCTAACAAGTTTCCAAGACCTAAAAGTTTATAACTGAAATTTGAGAGTTTTGCCTTCAATTTCATTATCAGAAGTCGTGTTTATATAGTGGATCTAAAGTTGTAGAAAATCTAACAGAGTTGTCTGATTGTGGGGTAGAATATTTGAAATTGGATCTATTAGGGAACATCTACGACGTGTGCTCACTGGCAAAAGATCATCCGATTGCCTGTGAACCAAGGGTGGGCAAAGCAGCAACTTTGCCAATGTTCTGTTATTCCAGCTGGCTGACATTGAGTAGGACCCATCATCTCCCTGATCTTCCATGACCTCATCTGTAAGATGAAGGGTTGCACTCCTGGTTTTTTAAAGTTTCTCAACAACTCCGAAATAATATGATTCTCTTAGGAAGCAAGATAAAAACAGATCTAGATCCTCATAGTAAATGAGAAAGAATGGGGGGGGGACTTTGGGGACGAGGCTTCTAGATTTCAGAGATTTCATCCCGGATCATGATGTAGAGTGAGTCTGCTGCTCAGAAAGTTCCAGGTAGAAATAAGCAAAAGGACTGATCCAAGAAACTTGAATGAATCAGACATTGGGCTTCCCCACCCCCACCTCTATTCCAAGGTCTGGAAACAAACCTTCAGGATCCACTCTTCTGCAGGGTACGCCACTCCTTCATGCACGGATCCTATGCAACACCGGCTAATGAGTGCCCCAGCAGGAAGAAATCCCTGCTTGTGTTTTCAGATTTGCAACATCAGGGCTTGGCTGTGGAGTGTCAGCACTTCCCTGAAAACACCTCAGCGCCGACATAAGTCTACAGGGCTACAAAGCATAACAGGATGGGAGACTGGGGGATGGGAGGAAGATGTGCAGGAGTTCCTGCCCTTGGACTTCAGATTCATTCCAGACCAGGGGGAAGAGGAGCAGAAGCCTCTGAGAGATGCACACTAGGCTGAGTCCATGGTGTTTTCTAATAGTGATGCTAATATCGTCCTCATCTTATTTCATGATAGATAATTTGGGGGAAATAGGTGGTGTGGCAGCCCTTGGTCATCAAAGCAGCAGCTGGCACTTGTAGGGAGTCACGGTAGAACACACTTTCCCATCAGAGCACCTAGTCATCAACTCTGGCTGTGAGTGAGAATCATCTGGAAAGCTTTTAAAAAACCAACATTCAAGCCCCATCCCACGCCAATTACCTCAGAATCTCAGAGGGTGGGCAGGGCATGGGTGTTTTTTCAAGCTCCCCAGATGACCCAAACGTGCAGCATCAGAGCCTTACAGGGACCTTGGAAGGCAAACACTGACTGTTATGTCCACTGTTCAGACGGGACGCTGAGGTTCAGAAAGGCGAAGCCACTCGGCCAAGGTCTTAGGGCGAGTAAAAGACAGGGACCGAGTCTCAGGTAGAACCAAGCAGGTGACACCTGCTTTGTTGCCCAGGATCCAGGCTTCTTGGGAGGCCATGAAGTCTCATTTCACGGACTGAGAAGACATTTCTGACACTCTTTGTACGGGGCTGGGCTGTGGTTCCTCCAAGCCCCAGAATGGGGGTGGGTCACCTCCACATCCAGCCTCATCTTCATCTCACTGGAAAGACACTTCCTTTGGTGAGGAGGAGGGAGGATTGGTGAGGTGAGATGTTTATCCCAGCCAGAAACGGAGCATATTAAAAGCCCATTGGTACCAACAAGATTCATGCCACAGTCAGAAGAGAGGAGGGTCATCCCTACGGTGGGGACGCCGTGGGGACGTGATGGGGGTTATTGGGAGGCTGCTGACGCCCTGTGTCCCACGCTGCCCCCAACTTCAGTAGCAAGACTCTCCTGGGCCAGAGGAAGGTCTCTGGACGGTTTCCCAGGATAGGCTTACCAGACGTCCTCTATATCCAGAACTCGCCTTATATTTCATAATTTCATCCTGCATCCTATGTTGACTTTGTCAGAATGCCCTAAAGGAATTGTATTCAGCCTTTTTCAACAAATTACAAGATTTTAGCAATTAGAGCTTTTTTTCTGCCACTCTTTGATCCTTAAGTCACTCAAGTGGCAACATTAGCTGAAAACCATATCCCCCCCAAGACCAATGTGAACAATTCTTTATGGTCTCTCTGCAAGTTTGGCTGAGAGTAAAAAAAAATAGAGGAGTAAGAAGTAAAAATACCTATTTTTCATATTCATGAAAGAGAAAAATAGTTCTAGAACCAAGGCTTTAGGTTGAGAACAAGTAACTACCACTGAGTAGAAATAACTTATGTGATCTGAAAATTAAGCTCACTCACTCAACCTAGAAAAAAGGCTACGTGCCTCATTGCTGAATATCACTGGGGTCACTCCCCTTGGGAGTTGTGCACTAACACCAGCACCTAGTACACCCATCAAAGCAATTTTGGAACTCTTTTTCTGGAATGGCCATTAGAGCTGTCATCATATTACCCTTGATGTCTTGAATGGCATCAAAATGTCTTCCTTTCAGTATTTCCTTTTTCTTTGGATAAAGAAAAAAGTCACTGGGGGCCAGATCAGGTGAGTTAGGAGGGTGTTCCAATACAGTTGTTTTTTTTCTGGCTAATAAACTCCCTTACAGACAGTGCTGCATGAGCTGGTGCATTGTCATGATGCAAGAGCTCCTGCAGGATCATTTTTGCACATATCTTTCTCATGCCAAGATTTTCCTAACTGTTTCTCTATTGATGTTTATTTGGCCCACTATGCTTTTCACAATCAGTCAACAATTTTAACATACAATTCGACAAATTTTTGCAATGTTTTCATCAGTTCTGCTCCTTACTGGCCATCCTGACCTCTCTTTATCAATGATGCTTTCTCTCCCCTCAGAAAAACATTTAATCCTTGAGACCAGCCCAGGCAACCTGGCAAGACCTCATTTCTACAATAAAATAAAAAATAGCCGGGCATGATAGTGTGCGTCTGTAGTTCCTGCTACTCAGAAGGCTGAGGCAGAAGGATCACTGGAGCCCAGAAGGTCGATGCTGGGGTGGCCATGAGTGTGCATGCCACTGCACTCGAGTCTGGGCAAAGGAGTGAGACTCCAACTAAAAAAAAAAAAATTTAATCCATTTGTACACTGTCATTTTCTTCATGGCATTGTCCCCATAAACTTGGACTAACATGTCCCTGAATTCACTCCCACTCTTGCCAAGTTTAACAAGAAAGTTAATGTTTGTTTGTTGCTCTAATTCAAATTCTGGCATTCTTGTAACAACAGCTCTAATGGTCATTCCAGAAAAAAAGTTCCAAAATTGCTTTGACTGGTGGATAGGCACTGCCATTGGTGCATAACTTCCCAAGGAGAGTTCCTGGAAGGTGCCCACAGGGATACTCAGCAATAAGATATGTAACACTTTTTAGGATGAGTTCGCAAACTTAATTGCCAGACCTCATAGATCAGCACAGAAAAGTCTAAAACTATTGTAAAATAAAAAGATTTTTTAAGAAATAAAAAAAATGCTTTGTCTAAGACACTAAATGGGTTTTTCTGGGCCAGAAACATTGCATACAAAGGGGATCCAAAAAGAAATCCCAGAATTGTTGGTTACCCTTGTAGTACAGGCTTCCCCTGCTAGGTAAGTGTTCTAGGAACCAATCTGCATCAGTGTACCAGCTAGCATTGTTGTGAGAGGCTGTGCTCAGCTTCAGTGAATTTGTTTTTGGAGATTCTTTCAACGCATTTGGCCATTTCATGATGGATGGTTTACAAGGGCACCTGCCCACACCGCGCTGAGTATTCAGCAGTTTTTGACCAAAAGTGACATGACCCCTGTGTCTCATTCTCCCTATTCACCTGATCTCACCCTTTTTTTGAGAGACCTTTTTTTTTTGTTTCCTTGTATGAAAAGCATCCTCCAAGAGAAAAGTTTTGCCAATGTGGAAGAGGAGAAACAAAAAAACAGCAGACGCACTAAAACACATCAAACTGATGAGTTCAAAAATGTTTTGAGCAGTGGGAAAAGCTTCCCAAAAGGTGTATTGCATCAAATGAAGAGTACTTTTTTCTTCTTCTTTTTTTTTTTTTTTGAGTTGGAGTCTCACCCTGTCGCCCAGGCTGGAGTACAGTGGTGTGCTCATGGCCACCCCAGCATTGACCCACTGGACTCAGGTGATCCTTCCACCTCAGCCTTCTAAGTAACCGGAACTATAGGCACGTGCTACCATACCCAGCTAATTTTTCGATTTGTTGTTGAGACGAGGTCTCGCCAACTTGCCCAGGCTGGTCTTGAACCCATGGGTTCAGGCAATCCTCTCACTATGGCCTCCCAAAGTGCTGGGATCACAGGCTTGAGCCACCGCGCCCGGCCCATACTTTCAAGGTGAATGGAGATTAAACAGGTAAGAATAAACATACACTTTTTTTTAAATTCTGGGTTTTTTGGGGGGGTCCCCCCTTGTGTATGTTACAAGGAGAAGAATGCATTCTGCATATCCCCTCACATGAGGAAAGGATGCTGGCACATTGATTCTTCCAGACCCACGCAGTATCTTTTTCCCTATGGTCCAGTTGTATATGCTTACTAGATCACTGTAATACATCTTAGTCATGAATACAACTATATGTTGAGTCCCAGGTGTTCTTCCAGCAAAATTTTTTTAAACTCTAATATTTTCTTTTTGTAAAAAAAAAAGTATTTATTTTATTTTAATTGACAAATAACATTGTATGTCTTTATTGTACACAGCATGATGCTTTGAAGAACATATACATTTTGGAATGTTTAAATCTATCTTCTAATAAATTTCTGAGTGTGGGGGTGGTCTTATAAACTCCTGACAGTTTTTTGATTCTCTAGCATTCAAAACCTTGTTGGTTCTCTTTAACAAATGCAGTTGGCTTTTTAAATAAATCCATTGAATAAGCCTTCTAATTTCTTGTTCAGCATTTTGAATATCTCTTAGCAACAAGATTATGCAAATTGGAAAAGCAAACAGCGTTATGGAAGTACTCCATTACTTAAAGAAACTTATTGACTGCATCGAAGAAAATAGTGACAAAAAAGTTATCCCTTTAAGTGGCAAGGCTGTTTTTAAAAGGAACAATAATATTTGTGAACAGGAGAAGAAATTCCTGCTTGCAGTAGATAATTATTATGGCACTTGCTGTGACTTTTTTTTTTTTTTTGAGTTGTAGTCTCACTCTGTCACCCAGGCTGGAGTGCAGTGACACACTCATGACCAAACCAGTGTCCACCTGCTGGGCTCCAGAGATTCTTCCGCCTCAACCTTCCAAGTAGCCAAAATTACAGGCACACACTACCACACCCAGTTAATTTTTGATTTATTGGATTTATTGTAGAGACAAGATCTCACCAAGTTGTCCAGGCTGGTTTCGAACCCTCTGGCTCAGGCAATCCACTCACCTCGGCCTCCCAAAGTGCTGGGATGACAGGCTGAGCCACCAAGCCTGGCAATGACTAACTTTTAAAATTATTTCATCCCTTAAAGAACTCTATTCTCTTACATGGACTTCCAACCAGGAGCATGTGAAATGTTCATACAACATGTTGAGGAAAAGAGAATAAAGATTGATGACAGTGCTCTCTTTCATCAGTGAATTATTAAAAAAATCAAGAAATGCAATGCAATTCTGAAGAACAGATAAGCAAATTATGCCATGAAAGATGGTATTATGTACTTCTATAAACCATATTTGAAGAGTTCTCCGAGTTATTAACTTTATGCCAGTATGTGCTCCATGTATTAGTTCATAAGGCTAATGCTGAGTATGTTTTCTCATGAATGAAACTTCAATGAACAAGAGAATAAATGAGTTGGGTGTGACCACTGTAGAAAATATGTTACAATGTCAGTGAAACTCAGACTGCAACTGTAAGGAATTTCATTGGTAAATTCTACAAAACGAGGAACCAAATCATTGGAGAAATATAGAGGCATGCAATTTAGATACTTATAATTTATTTCAAATAAAGAAATAATTTTTGGTTTAAGTATGTCCCATGCAATATTTTCCTCTTATCTCAGTGTACGTATGCAAAGGCAATTAGAAATAATTCAGATGTAAGTAGGCATCCTGTATTTGTATTTGTCAAATGTGGCAACTTTTGACACACAGGTTACTTGACCAGAGACACCGCTAGTAAGTGACTAGTGGGCCAGGATTTAACAGCATGAAGTGGACTAAGACAAGTACATTAGAAGGATAGGGTGATGGCAGCACGATGTGAAAGAAGTCTGTCTATCAAAAGATGTCATGGGTTTTTGTATTAGATGAATAAATCAAGAAATAATAATAAAGACATCGCTTCATCCCAATATGCTCTGAAGCAGGCCTGCCATTAATTACTTATTTCCAAACAGTGGATTTTCTTCCATTTTCATAGTTCTGTTGCTTTCTGCCTCTCACTAATTGAGTGCTGTGTGTCTTGTGTTCTCCTGCATCCTGCTACTCGTACTATTGCAGGTTAATCATCACAAAGGCAACAAGTACCGGTTATGAGCCAGGCACTTGTAATTATATTCCCTTTGGCAGAAAACAACGAATTCCCTGATGGGGTCATAGCTGAAACACAGGTTTGCTCTCCTCTCCATCCCCTGCCAACTACTCAGAGTCCCACGTCAGGGTGCCGGCAGTGAAGGGCAGTCGCGAGAAACAGGCCCAGGGAGGTGAAGAGGGAGTCCTGCTTTCCTCTTCCCAGGACTTCCATCCTGGCACCCATACTTTGGCTCCAATCACTGTCTGTCCAACTCCACTGTCCATTCCCAATTCTTACTTTTATTGGAATTCCAAGTACTCTCGAATTGGAGGTTGCCCCCCGACCACCTCAGCCTCCATGAGCTTCCACCTCTCCAGCAGAAAGTAGTTACTGCCAGAGCAAAAACTCTTCTATTTCTGTTAGACAAGCTTTACTGTGCTCAAAGAATATTTATATACATGTTTCAATAACTCTTTAAGATAGCTTGTATATTATCCCCATTTACAGATGAGGAACAGAGCCATGACAAGGTTATAAGCAGCCATACTGGCAGTTAAAATCCTAAAACAATTCCCAACCAGGTGGCAAATAACTATTGCCCCAAGCCTCCTTAGTTATTCTGCCAATAGTTATTCAAGCTTCTGCCCCAAAGCCTTCCTTTGCCCCAGCTGTCCTTGATCCTCCCCGGGACATCGTAGAGCTCACCACAATCTACCAAGTAAACGGCATTAGCCTAGCATAACAGGAACCTTGGGGACCATCAACGGATGGGTCAGAGCCTGTCTGATATTAGTTAGAACATATTTGACCCTCCCTCCTATATGGTTGACTCAAGATCACATGAGTAGACAACAGAAATAGTAGGGAAACAGACCGAGGCAACAAAGCTCTCAGTGGGGCAGAAAAATAGAATAAAAATATACCATGGCCAGTGTTTACCTTCCCTTTGTCTCTCTCTCACAACATTCTAACATGCGTATAAAGCCATCTGATTATAACCTGCTTTCTTTTTAAAAATCCTATAGGCTGGGCACAGTGGCTCAGACTATAATCCTGGCACTTTGAGAGGCCAAGGTGAGAGGATTGCCTGAGCCCGGGGGGTTCGAGACCAGCCTGGACAACTTGGTGAGACCTCGTCTGTACAATAAACCAAAAAATAAGCCAGACGTGGTACACTTGCCAGTAGTTTTAGCTACTTGGAAGGCTGAGGTGGAAGGATCGCCGGAGCCCAGTAGGTCAAGGCTACAGTGGCCATGAGGGTGTCACAGCACTCCAGCCTGGGCAATAGAGTGAGACTCCAAATGAAAAAAAAAAAAGAAAAGAAAAATTCTACAAATAGGCCAGGCACAGTGACTCACGCCTATAACCCTAGCACTTTAGGAGGTCGAGATGAAAGGATTGCCTGAGCCCATGGGTTCGAGACCAGCCTGGGCAACTTGGTGAAACCTCATCTCTACAATAAATCAAAAAAGTAGCCTGTCATGGTGGCACGTGCTTGTAGTTCCAGCTACTTGGAAGACTGAGGCAAAAGGATCACCTGAGCCCAGCAGGTCGAAGCTGCGATGGCTGTGAGCATGCCACTGTACTCCAGCCTGGGCAACAGAGTGAGACTCCAACTCAAAATAAAAAAATAAAATCCCATAAATAAAATATTATACAGCTTCTTTTGTAATCAAAGGCATAGCTAGAAAGAGCCAGGCTCTGTTATCTTTTCCCAATAAGAGTTAAAGTCATTGTAATTCTAATATTTACCATATCATTTGATACAAGGCTCTAGGAAAGACACCTAATTATCTCTGATGTCAAGATGTCAGGAGCCACCAAGTCTTCTCACTCACATTTCCAGTGCTCATAGGCAGGTGTGTATAATAAACCACATGCACCCACAAGAAGAAATTATCATCAAATAAGACCTGAAAGAACACAGGTGTTTGAACTGAGGATAAAGATTGCAGTTCCACGTCTCTCAGTAATGCTTCCTTGATTATCGCTGTGTCTGGGTTATTAAGATGATAGAAGGGGAGTTTAAGCCGGGCTCGGTGGCTCAGCCTGTAATCCCGCGCCTTTGGGAGGCTGAGGTGAGTGGATTGCCTGAGCCCGCAGGTTCGAGACCCGCCTGGGCAGTGAGACCTCATCTCTACAATAAATCAAAAAATCAGCTGGGTGTGGTAGCACATGCCTGTCATTCCGGCTACTCGGAAGGCTGAGGCGGAAGGATCGCGGGAGCCCAGCAGGTCGAGGCTGCGGTGGCCGGGAGCGGCCACTGCACTCCAGTCTGGGTGACAGAGTGAGACTCCAACTCAAAAAAAAAAGAAGGGGGGCCCCGGCGCTCCCGCCTCCCGCGGCCCCAGCGCTCCCGCCTCCCGCGGCCCCCCGGCGCTCCCGGCGCCCCGGCGCTCCCGGCGCCCCGGCGCTCGGCCCGCACAGCTCATCACAGCCCGGCCTGAGAGGAGATCCACGCAGGTCGGCTTCAAGGAAGGTCTGCAGGGATTTCTGCCAAATCTCCTGTGTCTGAGATTGTGTTGCTGGCTCGCGTGGGGCTTCTGTTGCCTGCTCGGAGGCAGGCAGCCATCTTGTTCCTGTCCGGCCCCACCCCCTCTGGGGCGAGCAGATGAGATAGCACCACCTGCTGGCGACTCAAGGTAACAACACCGAAACGGGAGAAATAAGCCTGATAAAGACATAGACCAAACTGCTGAAGGAAAGCTGACCTGAGCTGTCCTTCACAACATATCAGGGGCAATTGACTCTAACTGCAAACTAATTCACCGGCTTGAAAAGAAAACTACAAATCAGACCTGAAAGGACATTGGACTTAAACGAAAGGTCTCAGAGTGTGCTTCATTGATTCTATAAGTTTAAAGACTTAATTCTATTCCTACAGTGTTGTTCCCCTTTTTTCTCTTTTCCTTTTCCTTTTCTTCTCTTTTCTTCTGTCTGTAAACCATGTCTTTGTATAGAGGAACAACACACCAATAAGGTGGTTGGATAGCCGGTATGTTAGCATCACAATATGTTTTATTTGTGGTTGTATGAGAGTTGGTTCGACTGTAGCTGTGGTCCATCATTTTTAGCTGTTTTAGTATAGACCTCTCTCTCTATTTGTTGGCACACTCGTTAGTTTCCTCCCTTACTTCTCTATCTCTCCACTCCCCTCTTCAACCCACTATCTGCTCCATTCTCTCCCCCCTGCTAACCACATTTTATTACAGGGAGTAAACCTACAGCCCCACTGCACGGACAGACTCCAGGGCAGTGGGAAGTGGGTTCCACATTATCCACACGCCTGTCAGCGAACAGCAGGACCTGCAGACAGATTTTGAATCACAGCTCTCCCCTTAAATACATCTCAAAACTGCAAAAAGGACCACCTCCAACCTACAGTGCAACTTCAAAATTGAACAAAGTAAGACGACATACATAAAGAATGGGAGATTGAATGAACAGAAGTAAAACCAGTCCCTTTACCCCTGAAAAACAAAATTAAAGAAGACGGTGACGTGGAGGGAAGGAAGAAGTAGGGAAGTGGAAAAGCCGCACAAATGAAGAAAAACCAAAAGAAGAATATAGGGCTTACACAGACCCCTGGGAGATCAGACAATGAGAAAACAGATTCTGGAACACAGACAATGAAGACTCCCCAGAATGACTGGCTACATGCAGCAAACCCAGACATCAAGACATTAATGGAGAGAATTTAAAAAATTGAGGAGAGACAAGAGGAAAATAGGAAGGAGCAGTTATCAGAAATGACAGCAGTAAAGAATACTGTGATGGAAATGAACAACAGACTAATAAGCATGGAAAGCAGAATCAGCCAAGCAGAAGAAAGAATCTCAGAGCTCGAAGACCAAAACACAGAACTAACCCAAACTGTCAAAAGCATAGAAAAGAAGCTCAAAAAGACAGAACAAAACCTGCAAGAGATGAATGATCACTTCAAGAGACCAAACCTGAGAATAATTGGGCTTCCTGAGGCAGAAAGAGAAACAGAAGCCACACTGGAACAAACATTCCATGAAATCATTCAAGAAAACTTCCCTCATCTCAGTAAAGATGAAAAAATTCAAACACAAGAGATTCAGAGAACCCCTGCAAGACAACAAACGAGAAGACCAACTCCCAGACACATAATAATTCGCCTAAACAAAGTAGCTATGAAAGGAAAAATCCTAAAGGCAGCAAGAGAAAAAGGCCAGACTACCTACCAGGGAAAACCAATCCGAATAGCAGCAGATTTATCCACAGAAACCCTTCAGGCCAGGAGAGCCTGGAGCCCTATCTTCAAAGTACTAAAAGAGAAACAATTTCAACCAAGAATAACCTACCCAGCTAAACTAAGCTTCATTAGTGAGGGAGAATTAAAATCTTTTCCAGACATCCAATCCCTAAGAACCTACGCTGCCACCAGACCACCGCTACAAGAAACACTCAAGAAAGTACTGAACACAGAAGAAAAAGAAAAAAGAACATCAGCATTCTTCACAAGAGTACAGGCAAAAGATTAAAAACACACCTGAACCAACTCCAAAACCCAAAGAAAGACAACAAATAAACAGTAACAACTCTGTAAGAACTTTATGACAGGGATCAACTCTTGCATTTCAATTATTAGCCTAAATGTGAACGGACTAAATGCACCACTGAAAAGACATAGATTGGCAAAATGGATAAAATATCATCAGGCAACAATCTATTGCCTTCAAGAGACTCACCTCACTAGAAAGGACACCCACAGACTCAAGGTAAGAGGATGGGAAACAGTCTTTCAGGCGAACGGAATACAAAAGAAAGGAGGAGTAGCCATCTTAATTTCAGACAAAATATCCTTCAAACTATTAAAAATCAAAAAAGATACAGAAGGTCACTACATAATGATAAAAGGTTCAATCCATCAACAAGAAATATCTATCCTAAACATATATGCACCCAACATAGGTGCACCAACCTTCTTAAAGCAACTTCTTGGAAAACTAAAGAAAGATATTGACTCTACCACTATCATAACTGGGGACTTTAATACCCCACTCACAACCCTAGACAGATCAACAGGACAAAAAATCAGCAAGGAGATCCGGAACCTCAATGTGACCTTGGACCAAATGGACTTAATTGATACTTACAGAACACTCCATCCAAAGACCACAGAATACACATTTTACTCATCACCACATGGAACATATTCTAAGATCGACCACATACTCGGCCATAAATCAAGTATAAGCAAATTTAAAAGGACCGAAATTCTACCAAACACCTTCTCGGACCACAGTGGAATAAAAATAAATATTGACACCAACAAAGTCCCCCCAAAACCCACAAAGACATGGACACTAAACAGCATGATGCTAAACAACTCCTGGGTCAATGACGAAATCAAAACAGGGATCAAAAGATACCTGGAAACAAATGAAAATGAAGAAACATCTTACCAAAATCTCTGGGATGCCCTGAAAGCTGTAGTAAGAGGGGAATTTATATCCCTACAAACACACATGAAGAAAATGGAAGGAACAGAAATTCACAATCTAACAAGCCACCTAAAGAAGCTGGAAAAGCAAGACCACAAAAACCCTAATTTCAGCAGAAGAATCCAGATCACCAAAATAGAAGCCCAAATCCAGGACATAGAAGACAAAAAGATAATTGAAAAAATCAATGAAACAAAAAGCTGGTTCTTCGAAAGAATAAACAAGATCGATGGTCCCCTAGCTAGACTGACCAAGAAAAAACGAGAAAAAAAACAAATAAGCATAATCAGAAACACAAAAGATGAAGTCACATCTGACCCTGAAGAAATACAAAAGATCATTAGAGACTACTATGTACACTTGTATGGAAACAAACTTGAAAACCACAAGGAAATGGAGGACTTTCTGACATCACACAATCTACCTAGGTTGGAACAAGAAGAAATTGAGTCCCTAAATAGACCAATTACAATCAAGGAAATCGACTACGTAATAAGAAAACTTCCTACAAAAAAAAGCCCTGGTCCAGATGGCTTTCCAGCAGAATTCTACAAGACATTCAAGGAGGAGCTGATACCAATCCTACTGAAGGTATTCCAGGCGATAGAAAAAGATGGAACCCTCCCCAAATCATTTTATGAAGCCAACATCACACTGATACCCAAGCCAGGTAAAGATCCAACAAAGAAAGAGAACTACAGGCCAATATCTTTGATGAACATAGATGCTAAAATTCTCAACAAAATCCTAGCAAACAGGATTCAACAATACATCTCAAAAATCATTCACCATGACCAAGTAGGCTTCATTCCTGGCATGCAAGGCTGGTTCAACATTCGTAAAACCATAAATGTAATTAAATACATCAACAGATGTCAAAACAAAAACCACATGATCATATCATTAGATGCAGAAAAAGCTTTTGATAAAATCCAGCACCCCTTCTTGATAAAAACCCTTGAACATCTAGGCATACGGGGAACATACCTCAAAATAATAAAAGCCATCTACGAGAAACCTACAGCCTGCATACTCCTAAATGGACAAAAATTGGAACCAATTCCCCTGAAAACTGGAACTAGACAAGGATGCCCACTCTCTCCCTCCTGTTCAACATAGTATTGGAAGTCCTGGCTAGAGCAATCAGAGAAGACGAGGCAATCAGAGGTATTCAAATAGGAAAAGAGGAAGTCAAGTTATCTCTCTATGCAGATGATATGATGGTGTACCTTGAAAACCCAAGAGAATCTGTTAAAGGCCTCCTTACATTGATAAAGGCCTTTGGCAAAGTCTCAGGATACAAAATAAATGTACAAAAGACAATCGCATTTCTCTACACCAATAATAAACAAACAGAAACCCAAATAAAAAACACAATTCCATTCACAATAGCCACAAAAAAAATGAAATACCTTGGCATCTTCCTAACCAGAGACGTGAAAGACCTTTACAATGCAAATTACAAAACACTGCTCAAAGAAATCAAAGCTGACATGAACAAGTGGAAAAATATCCCATGCTCATGGATCGGAAGAATCAACATTGTGAAGATGTCCATCTTACCTAAGGCAATCTACAAATTCAATGCAATACCCATTAAATTACCAATAACATTCTTCTCTGACCTAGAAAAAACAACACAGGAATTCATATGGAAACACAAACGTCCAAGAATAGCCAGAACAATCCTCAGCAAAAAAAACAAAGCAGGTGGTATCACAATACCAGACTTCAAACTTTACTATAAGGCTACAATCATCAAAACAGCTTGGTATTGGTACAAGAACAGGCATATAGATCAATGGAACAGAATTGAGATTCCAGAAGCAAAACCTCAATTCCTCAACCAACTCATCTTCGACAAAGCCCCCACCACCTACCAATGGGGTGAGGAGAACCTATTCAGTAAATGGTGCTGGGAAAACTGGTTGACCACATGTAGAAGATTGAAACAGGACCCCTATCTATCCCCATGCACAAAGGTTAACTCCAAATGGATCAGAGACCTAAATGTAAAACCTCAAACCATAAGAACATTAGAAAAGGAAGGAAATACTCTCATGGAAATCGGAACGGGCATCCAATTCCTGTACAAAACCCGAAACCCACAGGACTTAAGAGAGAAGATAGACAAATGGGACCTTATTAAACTGACAAGCTTCTGCAAAGCCAAAGAAACCATCAAGAAGTAGGGAGACAGCCTACAGACTGGGAAAAAGTATTTGCAAACTCTAGGTCTGACAAAGGCTTAACATCCTGTATCTACAAGGAACTGAAACATACTGAAAAGAAGAAAACAAGCAACCCCATTATAAAATGGGCAAAAGATATGAACAGACACTTCACAAAAGAAGACATTCGAGCAGCCAACAAACACATGAAGAAATGCTCAACCTCACTAATCATCAGGGAGATGCAAATCAAAACCACACTGAGATATCACCTAACTCCAGTCAGAATGGCAATTATCAACAACTCAAAAAATAACAGCTGCTGGAGAGGCTGTGGTGAAAAGGGAACACTTCTACACTGTTGGTGGGAGTGTAAGCTAGTGCAACCTCTGTGGAAAGCAGTGTGGCGATTCCTGAAAGCTCTAAATATTGACCTTCCTTATGACTCTGCAATCCCCCTACTGGGAATATACCCTGAAGAACACAAATCACTCTATAAAAAAGATACCTGTACACGTATGTTTATCGCAGCGTTATTCACAATAGCAAGAACCTGGAAACAACCATGCTGCCCATCAAAAGAGGACTGGATTAAAAAAATGTGGTACATATACACGATGGAATACTACGCAGCCATGAAAAAGAACAAAATCATGGATTTCGCAGCTACCTGGATGGAACTAGAGTCTATAATACTGAGTGACCTCTCACAGAAACAAAGATCAGAATATCACATGTTTTCACTCATATAATGGACCTTGAACATCCAATGTAATACTATAAGAAAATGACTGATGGTACTGGGAAATTATGGGGGGGGGATGGGATTAACAGTAGCTAATATCTATCTGGGACTGGGAAAACACCTCTTATCAATAGGGTGCCTGAATGAAACGTAATTGTACACCTAACCCTTAACTGTACCCTACAAAACGATAACAAAAAATACTGATTATAAAAAAAATAATAAATAAAAAAAATAAAAGGATGACTATAAAAGAAAAAAAAAAAAAAGAAGGGGAGTTTAATAGGATGAAATTGTGAGTCATACTCAATATGGCACATGGCCTTTCAGCTACATTAAACCTATAACAAAAAGTACTCGTTTGGATCAGGCTAGCACTATAACTAACCATGCAACCAGCAAAGCTTTAGAGGCTGTGGTGAGCTGAACTGATCTTAGAATTCCTTGTGTGACCTCAGTGACTTCAGAAGCCACAATATGGATGTGTAATATGGATGTGGAATAGACTCTCAAGTGCCCCAGATGTGACAGCAGAACCATGACCAGACTCAGAAAAAGAAAGGGCATCAAGGACTGCTTTAGAAACCTCATATAAGCGGAATCTGTCACCCAGGCTGCTTCTTGTGACTAACTTATTTTACTCAGCATAACGTCTTCAAGGTTCATCCATATTGTAGCCCGTAACAGGATTTCCTTCCTTTTGAAGGCTGACTATTCCAAGGTAGGTATATACCACATTTTGGTTATCCATTAATTCATCAATGAACACTTGGATTGCTTCTACCTCTTGGTTGTTATGAATAACGCCTCTATGAACAAGGGTGTGCCCATATCTCTTCAAGACCCTGCTTTCAATTCTTTTGGATATATACTCAGAAGTAAGATGTTGGATCACATGGTAGTTCTGTTTTTAATATTTTGAGAAACCACAATAATTTGTTAATTTTTATTGCTGAACAATATACCATTATCCAGATATGCCATATTTTGTTTATCTAGTCATCAGTTGATGGACACTTGGGTTGTTTCCACTTCTGGGCCATTCTTAGCAATGCTGCTACAAACATTCACGTACAAGGCTTTGTGTAGACATAATGTTTTGGTTTCTTCTGGGTAGATACTTAGGAGTGAAGCTTCTGAATTGTATGAAAAATTTATGTTTAACTCTTTAAGAAATAGACAGGCTGGGCTCGGTGGCTCAGCCTGTAATCCCAGCACTTTGGGAGGCCGAGGCAAGTGGACTGACTGAGCCTGCGGGTTCAACACCAGCCTGGGCAACTTGGCGAGACTGCATCTCTACAATAAATAAAAAATTAGCCAGGTGTGGTAGCACATGCCTGTAGTTTCAGCTACTTGGAAGGCTGAGGCGGAAGGATCACCGGAGCCCAGCAGGTCGATGCTGGGGTGACTATGGGTGTGCCACTGCACTCCAGTCTGGGCGACAGAGTGAGATTCCAACTAAAAAAAAAAAGAAAAAGAAATAGACAACTGGTTTTCCAAAGTGGCTGGACCATTTTGCACTCCCACTGGTAGTATATGAGTGTTCTCATTTCTCCACATCTTTGCTAACACTTGTCTTTTTCATACTGACTGAAAGCCTTTAAGGTGTAGCAAAATCCCAGAATCCCCCTACTAACCAAGTAGAAGACTAAAGATGTACTTCTTAGAAAAATTAAGCCAGAAGGACTGTGCATTTAGAACCATCTTTATACCTAACATTGCAGTTTCTGGGAAAGGCAAAAGAATAGTGGGACAAGTTTTAAGACAAATCCAGAAAATGGGACATTCCATAACATGTAAGACAATATACATGGTCTCTTCAAAGTTTCAATTTTTTGGTACTTCTTTTAAATAGTTGTTTAATGTTCAAACACATTTGTGTAATCCAGTCACAGATCTTCTCTTTTTAATTTTTTTCTTTATTTCAATAGCTTTGGGGCATACAGATAGTTTTTGGTCTGGGCTTTAAGTTACCCACAGCACCCAACTGCCCACATTGTACTCAATAGGTGACTTTCCATCCCTCCATCCTGGCCTTCCCCTCCCGTGAGTCTCCAGTGTCCATGACACCATTCTCTATGTCTTTACGCATCCTTGGTTTAGCTCCCACTTATAAGTGAGAACACGTAGTGTTTGGTTTTCTGTTCCTGAGTTTGTTCACTTAGGATGATGTTCTCCAATCCATCCAAGTTGCGGCAAAAGACATTATTTTGTCATTTTTGATAGCTGAACAGTATTCCATAGTGTAAGTATACCACATTTTCATTATCCACTGATCACTTGGTGAGCATTTAGGTTGAATCCACATCTTTGCAACTGTGAATTGAGCCACAGTGAACATGCAGATGCAAGTGTCTTTTTCATATAACAACCTCTGTTCCTTTGGGTAGATATCTAGTAGTGGGATTACTGGATCAAATGATAGGTCTACTTTTCATTTCAGAAATCTCCATACTGCTTTCCATAGAGGTTGTATTCATTGACATACCCAGCTGCAGTGTATAAGCATTCCCTTGTCACTGCATCCGTGTCAGCATCTGCTGTTTTTTTCTTTTTTAAATGATCATTCTGACTGATGTAAGATGGTATCTCATTGTAGTTTTTTGTTTTGTTTTGTTTTGTTTTGTTTTGTTTTGTGTTGGAGTCTCACTCTGTCGCCCAGACTGGAGTGCAGTGGCCGCTCCCGGCCACCGCAACCTCGACCTGCTGGGCTCATTGTAGTTTTAATTTGCATTTCTCTGACTAAAGTTGAGCATTTTTTCAGGTTTGGTGGCCATTTGTATATTTTCCTTTGAGAGATGTCTGCTCATGGTATTTGCCCACTTTTTAATGACACCATTTGATTTTCTCTTGCTGATTTGTTTGAGTTCTTTGTAGATTCTGTGTATCAGCCCTTTATCAGAAGTATAGTTTGTGAATATCTTCTCCCATTCTGTAAGTTGCCTATTTGTTCTGTTGATTATTTCTCATGCTGTGCAGAAGGTTTTTAGTTTCATTAAATCCCACTTGTTTATTTTTGTTTTAGTTGCATTTACCTTTGGGATTTTAACCATACATTTTTTGCCAAGGTCAATGTACAGAAGAGTTTTTTCTTGGGATTTTTATTATTTCAGGTCTGACATTTAAGTCTTTAATTAATCTTTAGTTAACTTTTGTATATTGGGAGAGATAGGGATCAACTTTCAGTTTTGCACATGTAGCAATCCAATTTTCCCAGCATCCTTTGTTGAATATGATGTCCTTTCCCCCATGTATGTTTTTCTCTGTTTTGTCAAAGATTAGTTGATTGCAGGTATTTACATTTTGTTGTTGTTGTTGTTTTTCCTGGATTCTCTATTCTGTTCCATTGGGTCATGTGTTCTGCTCTTGTACCAGTACCATGCTGTTTTGGTACTACAGGCTTGTAGTATAAAGTCAGATAATGTGATGCCTCCCGATTTGTTCTTTTTGCTTAGGACTGCTTTGGCTATTTTGGCTCTTTTTTAGTTCTATATTAATTCTAGGATTATTTT
The DNA here is from genome assembly GCA_027257055.1 of Cephalopachus bancanus. NCBI lineage: Eukaryota > Metazoa > Chordata > Mammalia > Primates > Tarsiidae > Cephalopachus > Cephalopachus bancanus. The sequence continues at coordinate 4,470,485 of JAPVLO010000278.1, forward strand.
TTTCTAATTCTGTGAAAAATTGCATTAGTTGTTTGATAGGGATTGTGTTGAATCTGTGAATTACTTTGGATAACATGGTCATTTTGACAATGTTGATTCTTCCAATCCATGAGCATGGGATGTTTCTCCATTTGTTTGTGTCCTCTACAATTTCTTTCATCAGTGTTTTGTAGTTCTCCTTGGAGAGATCTTTCAATTCTTTGATTAAATATATTCCTAGGTATTTTAGCTTTTTGTCTGCTATAGTAAATGCAATTGAGTTTTTTATTTGATTCTCAGCTAAGTCGCTATTGGTGTATAGTAGTGTTACTGATTTGTGTGTGTTAATTTTGTGTCCTGAAACTTATCAAATTTATTTATCAAGTCCAGAAGTCTTTTGGAGGAGTCTTTAGGATTCTCTAGGTATAAGATCCTATTGTCAACATAAAGAGATAACTTGATTTCTTCTTTTCCAATTTGGACATGCTTTATTTCTTTTTCTTGCCTGATTGCTCTGGCTAGGATTTCTAGTACTAATGTTGAATAACAGTGATGAAAGTGGGTGTCCTTGCTTGCTCCAGTTCTGAAGGGGAATGCGCTCAACTTTTCTTCATTCAGGAGGACATTGGCTGTGGATTTGTTGTATATGGCTTTTATTATTTTGAAGAATGCTCCCTCTTTGTCTATTTTGATTAGGGTTTTTATCACGAAGGGATGCTGGGTTTTATAAAATGCTATTTCCGCATCTGTTGAAATGATCATAAGATTTTTGTTTTTAATTCTGTTTATGTAGTGGATCACATTTATTGACTTGCGTATGTGGAACCACCTTTGTATCCCTGGGATGACACCCACTTGGTCTTGGTATATTATCTTTATTATGTGTTGTTCAATTTGGTTTGCTAATATTTTGTTGAGAATTTTCATGTCTATGTTCATAAGGGATATTGGTCTGTAGTTTTCTTTTTTTGTTGTGTCTTTTCCTGGTTTTGGTATCGGAGTGATACTGGCCTCATAGAATGAGTTAGGAAGGACTCCATTCTCTTCCATCCTGTGGAACAACTTCAGTAAAATTGGCACCAGTTCTTCTTTAAGGGTGTGGTAGAACTCAGCTGTGAGTTCATCAGGTCCTGGACTTTTTTTGTTGTTGGGAGACTTCTAATTATTGTTTCAATTTTGCTAGTCTTTATTGGTCTGTTCAGAGTTTCTATTTCTTCCTGATTCAAGCTTGGGGGTTGTATGTTTCCAATAACTTACCTATTTCCTCAAGATTATCTAGAATTTGTTTGCATAAAGGTGTTCATAATAGTCTTGGATGATCATTTGAATTTTCATGATATCAGTGGTAATGTCTCCATTTTCATTTCTGATTGAACTAACTTGAATCTTCTTAGTTTCTTAATTAATCTAGCTAGCGGTCTATCAATTTTGTTTATCTTTTCAAAGAACCAACTTTTTGTTTCATTAATCTTTTATTTTAATTTCACCTCATTTAGTTCTGTTCTGATCTTTGCTATTTGTTTGTTTGTTTGTTTGTTTGTTTGTTTGTTTCCCTTCTACTGGCTTTGGGTTTGGTTTGTTTTTTCTAGTTCCTTAACCTGTGATGCTAAGTTGTCAATATGCAATCTTTCAGTCTTAATGTAGGCCTTAAACACTATACATTTTCCTCTGAGCCCAGCTATGGCTCTGTCCCAAAGGATTTGATAACTTGTTTCATTGTTTTCCAGGAATTTTTACATTTTCATCTGATTTCATTGTTGACCCAAGGATCATTCAGGAGCAGATTGTTTAACTTCCATGTTTTTGTTTGGTTTATCAAGTTCTTCTTGGAATTAATTTCTAATTTTAGTCTACTGTGGTCTGAAAAGGTGCTTGATATGATTTCAATCTTTCTTGAATTGATTGAGACTTGATTTCTGGCCTATCATATGGTCTATCTTAGAGAATGTTTCATGTGCTGATGAGAAAAATGTATATTCTTGTTTGGGAATGGAATGTTCCTTAGATATCTGTTAATTCCATTTGCTCTAGAGTCCAATTTAACTCCAGTGATTCTTTTTTGACTTTCTGCCTTGATGATCTGACTATTGCAGTCGTGTGTTGTTGAAGATTTCCACTATAATTGCACTTTTGTTTGTTTATTTTTTAAAGTCTAGTCGTGTTTGTTTTATAAAGTTGGGGGCTCTGGTGTTAAGCACATATATATTTAAAATTGTTATATCTTCTCATTGTATTGATCCCTTTACTATTATATAATAATCTTCTTTGTCTTTTTACTGTTGTTAAAGTCTGTTTTATCTGATATGAGAATGGCTACCCTTGCTTATTTTTGGTTTCCATTTGTATAGAACATTTTCCCCCACCCCTTTAGTCTATAGGAGTCTTTGTGAGTTAAGTGAATCTCTATCTATGTTGGTTTTCAGTTTTCTCCTGAAGTTTATGGATCAATGTTATAATCAATCTTTTGAATTCTATGTCTGGAATTTCAGATATTTCATTTTGGTTAGGGTTCATTGCTGAAGAGTTGGTGTGGTCTTTTAGGGGTGTTGGAAGCTGTTTTTTATTATTGTCAGAGTTAGTTTTCTGATTCCTTCTCATTTTGGTAGACTATTTCTTCTTATTTGTGGTTGGCAGGGAGCTGCTATAGGCACTGTAGTGTTTCTTTGGTTATATATAGCCTTGATATGGTGAGTTTCTCAAGCGCCAGCTGTAGCTGTCCTGTGCTGGGTACTTGCACTGGCTCACAAATGAGTTGTCTTGAATAACTGGAGTGACTTGGGAAGTGGTATTAGTTAGGGTTTGGGATCATGTCTTCACCAAAGCTGAGGTATTATATCCAATGCGTTGTGCTGTAATGTCGACCTCCAGCCAGGAGATGGTGCTTGTAAGAGAAAGCCAGTTGTGATGGTGGCTGTGGGCTGTCTTTTCAGTGTGTGTTGCTCCAAGGAAGTGCCCAACCAACCTAGGTGGAGGGTGGGGCTCTGGGGGTGACTCAAGTTCTCTGTCTTGAGCCTCCAAGAGAAGCGTAGAGTGTGAGGGGAAGGAAATTGAGTACCCCACTAGAGTGCACTCTTGGCTACCCCAGTAGGGATTAGGAGGGAGTCCCAGGCCACCTGGGTAACCCTATTTTGCAGGGCAGTCACAGAAGAGTTTACACAGAAAGTGAGGTTGCTGTGGTAATGAGTCCCACCCAACTTCCCAGCTTGGCCTCAGGCGGTTTGCCTTGTGAATGTCAAAGTGCAACTGGCCTCAGGGCTTCAGATGTTCTCACAGCAACCTGTCCTAACCTGTCTGCAGCCGTGGAGTTTGCCCTTGGGGCTGTCCTTTCCCAAGCTGGCTGGAGAGCAGCTGTGTTACCTTCCAGGGTTGAGATCCTGGGAAATGACAGCTGGTGCTGCTCAAACCTTTCTTTTTTCCTGCACCCTGCCGTGTGGGCTTCGGCAGAGCACGGCTGCGTGTCAGGCAGTCTCCCGTGAGGGACTGAGTACCACAGGGCTCAGGGGGCCTGCCGAGGGCACAACAGGAGCCTGGCCTTCTAAATTCCTTCTCACTCATCTTCCTTACTGTGTACAGAGGCTGCCAGTGGACTGTGGTGGTGCAAGTGAGAATCTGGCCAGTTTTGTTAAACCCAAAATTCAAAATCCAAGAGACCACCAAAGAGCCAGCTCCAGTGCAAACACACGAGGGTCTTTATTCAGGCTTGAGTCTGGGCTCACTCACGTTTGAAGCCGATGCAGCAGCTTCAGGGACGAGAGAGAGCCCCGACCCAGGCTAACATGCACCTTTTATACATAATTCTGAAGGGGTGGGGTGGCTTTACAAACTTGTGCACACAGGGTTGGATAAAAACTATATGACGCAGTTACAAAGACTTTGGTTGATTTAAGTTCGATTTGCGTGGGCTCAGGCTTAGTTACTTGTGATGGACAAGTAACTGCCAAATGGGCGGAATGGAATGCCAGGTAAGCTAGGTTTAGTGAGCAGGCAGGAGGTTTCAAACAACACCGAGCTTACCAGGAGAGAGACGCCACAGAGGCTACCACATTTTAAGCAAAGGAATGTCCGGAAGGGGCTTATTGCTTAACATTCACACACTGCTAGCAGCAGTTGCAGAATTCATATAGTAATAGTTCTTTTTTGAGGTTTTTTTAAAATCTCTTGGGTCTCTCAGTTCCAGCCCAGGTCGATGGATTATTCCCTCCTTTGTGTGTATTATCATTCCTTTGAAGAGCTGTGGGACATGCTGCTGACCCCATTCTTCTCTGGGTGCTGGGGAAACTCTCTCTTGGTGTGCTCCAGTGGAGAAACTCACTCTCACTGTCTCACATTGGCCATCTTCAATCAATGTTTTGATTTGTTTTTTAAGTAGGGACTCTCCTAGATTAAAAGGGGCTAAAGAGACATAATAGCCAACATGTGAGCCTTAATTTGATCCCAGTTTCAGGGAAGAAACTTCTTAAGAGGGGACACAATGGCAGATAAAGCAAATGTGGCAAAATATTAATAACTGTTGAATCTTAGTGATGATACACATGTCCGTTGCACTATTCTTGGATGCTTGAAAATTTTACCAGTAAAAAGTTACAATTAAAATACCCCATGCAGGGCTGGGCCCAATGAATCATGTTTGTAACCCCAGCACTTTGGGAGGCCAAGGTGGGAGGATCACTTGCAGCCAGGACTTGGAGACCAGCCTGGGCAATATAACAACAGTTCGTCTCTACAAAAGATAAAACAATTATCAAAACAATTATCCTGGTGTGATTGCATGCACCTGTATTCCCAGTTACTCAGCTGATGCAGGAGGATTGCTTGAGCACAGGTGTTCAAGGCTGTGATGAGCCATGATCATGCCACCGTCCTGCAACCTGGGCGGTAGAGTAAGACACTGGCTCCAAAAAAAAATCCCGTTTGAAAAAAAAAGTTTTCATAGCAAATATGTCTTTCAGGGTAGAACTATCATAAAAACATCCTTGGTCAGCCCATGGCGTAGCCTACGCTTCTGTCCTATCTTACACCCTCTCCTCCGTGTGATTGCCTTCTTGTCAGTAACACCCTTCCTGGAGCCCCAGGGATAGACAGTGATATGTCTTGCAGACTGTTTAAAAAATTGTAGACTGTTTAAAAGAATGAATGGTAACTGAACACGGACTAGCCTCTGGGAGAGGATTCGGCTCTTCCACATCAGAATGCAGGGTTCTAGGTTAGTACCCACAGTGTGAAATTTCCACACAGCGTACACTCCCTGTCCTGTTGAACCTTTGGCTCATAACTTGCTTATGTATTTGTGTGTCTCACCTCTCCCTAACCTCCGTGACAGGGGATTTCATCCTCAAATCTTCTCTAGCACTTAGTGAATTTACTTTATATCGAGTAGGTGTAAACGTTTCTGCTGAATGAATGAATAAAATCCTGAAGTTGGGAGAGGACTTATATAAAAAATTGAGTAACCCAGAGAAAGCTGATAGAAAGAGGTGGAGAAATTTTCTGACAGTATCTGAAGGTATTGTCGATGGATACATAGACCTTCTTAGAACTGGGAACCACAAGGACAATGGGAGCCCTTGGGAGCCATTAAGCCCTCCTGCCCATCCTTAGCACTGCTGAGCTCTTTCAACTCAGCGAGAAATATCTCTCAGCTTTGAGGACAATACTTATTTTTTCCATTCATTAACATGCATAGATCTGCAAAATCAATTCTTTGATGATGGTGCAATCAGGATCAGAACACCACTGAACTATTCTTGCTGCTGCTAATTAAAATTAATTCATCAGTACAGAGGGTTAAGCCACAGGTGCCAGCAGCTCAGTTTCCTGTTTCACATCTCTTTGTTCTCAAAGACCTTGGAGGAAACGAAATATGCCTACCTGAAAATATATAGTGGCTTTGCAGGAAAAGGCTTCTCAGATTGCAAGGGCTGCTGCTATTCACTGACCAGGAGGAAGAATCTCAACTCATGAATTCTAAGGAAATTTATCCTCAAAATGGAATCTTGGATTAGGCACAGCGTATCACACCTTTAATCCCAGCACTTTGGGAGGCCAAGGCAGAATGCTTGAGGCCAGGAGTTTAAGACAAGCCTGAGCAACATGGTAAGATGCCATCTCTACAAATAATTTTAAAAATTAGAAGGATACCTATAGTCCCAGCTACTCAGGAGGCAGAGAAGGAGGATCTCTTGAGCCCAGGAACTGGAGGTTGCAGTGAGCTATGATCAGCAAGACCCTATCTGAAAAAAGAAAGAAGGAGAGAGAGAGAGAGAGAGAAGAGAAGAGAAGAGAAGAGAAGAGAAGAGAAGAGAAGAGAAGAGAAGAGAAGAGAAAAGAGAAGAGAGGAGAAAGGAGGGAAAGCAGGAGGGAGGGAGAAGAAATTTGGAAAGGACAGCTAGAAAACCCAGGACTTAAAACATTTTTTGGACCACATCACCCATCTGGGTCACGTGCAATTGCTCTAACATAGCCCATGCACACAGGTAACCTGCATATCCCAGTCCCGTGGGGCACAGACTCAAGACCATCCTTGCAGGTGGTGCTTGGAGGACCGAGCAGCTTGATTCTGTAAGGCTAGCAGAGCCACCTTGTGGTTTACTTAGTATTTGCAGCCACATCTTGAAAAAAACAGCCTTAAACGATGACCCCAGGGGAAGGAGACACAAAAAGAGCCACAAAAACCTTGGAAGAAGAGGCATTTCGTGTTTAAAGCAAATTTAGTTCCACTGGCAACTATGTTTAGGAAATGATGAGTTAAAGATAAAACAACTTTTTTCTCAGACCCTCTAATATGCTCTCATTGATATATTAGGCAATATTTTTAAAATTGATTGGATCGGGAAGTCTCTTTTATATGAAGAGTCTTAAGGATTGGTATTTGTGATCTGAATGTAACAAATACAGCTTAGAGCCACATGGTGAATGACACAGGAATCATACCTGTCATTTGCATGAAAATATTCCTCTGCAACTAGAGTAAGCTAATGATTAGAAAGCAATAATGTTATCTGATGACAACATTACCCAAAGGATTAGGGTGTGGGCTCCTTCCCTGGGACAGTTCCTTCAGGCACATTGTACCTAACTCAAGCAGGGGGTCGCCTTCTAACATTCCTGGGAGATGCTTGGAGCTCACCGGTTTGAAGTGTCTCATTTCATTTCTGTTCAATTCTGTAAGAAATTATTTCTTATACTGGGCTGATGAATTGGTCTTTGTTCTGCTCTTTGTTCTGACAATCTTTCACAAATTTGAGGTGAGTTGTTATTTCATCTCAAAACCTTCTCCAGAGGAAGCAACCTCAATGCCTTGCGCCATCTGGTACCTTGATGGGGTTTTCAGACCCTTTGACCTCCTCTCAGCAATGTTCCTCTCAGAAGTGTGTGGGCTGGAATTGGACACAGCACTTCGGAACCCATCTGACCAGAGCAATGGGCAGTGTAACTCTCTGAAAATTGTACAAATGCAGAAAATGTTTATTTTAATGAAGTCTAAAGATATATCATGGTTTTGAGCTTTTTCAGGAGCATTACCTTGCATCAGTGAAATCTCTGTTTACATTGTCAGTAAGGCGAGATTCCCACATTCTCTAAGTTTGTACATGCATTACTTTTTATAACATAAATATTACACTTCTCCCAGTTCTAACTAACTTAGTAGGTGTTAGCCCATCATTTTAGCTTACTAAAATATTCTTCCTGTCCACTTATCTATTTGTCCATCCTTCCACTCATTCAATAAAGTTTTATTCAACAACTTTCATGTGCTGATCATTTCATAGGCTCTGGGGATTCAATGACATCGTCTCTGTTCCAAATCAGCTTACTACCACTTATAGTGGGAGGGCATGTTATAATGTCGCTGGGTCCTGTCGTTTTCACTAGAAACCTTCCTCCAAAACTAGATTGACCCACAAACCAAAACTGTTTGGTTGGGGTGCTTCTATTAGATGAAACCTGCTCTTATCATGCGAAACATATCCAGTGTCTTGTTGAAAACAAGATTAGTCCTACCTTGTTAAATCAAGAAAATATCTCTCACATTCAAAAGTAAAATTTTTAAAAATGAATCAAACCCTAAAATTAAGTGCAGATACAAGCCAACTTAATTGTATACCATATTGCTGACGTTACACCAGAGAAAAAATAAACCAATTCAAGTAATATTTGAAAACAATATAAGTAGGTAATACCCTAAGGACAAAAAGAACTATAGAAAAATTTTGAATTTACTTAGTAGTTTTGTTGTTTGTGAAGTGCATAGTATAATAATTCTCCATTTATTTTATATACAGTTATAGCATCAAACAGATAAGTAAGTATATTAATATTTTGAAGAACCAAAGTTCTCACTGTGAGAGCATTTTTGAAATGGGAACAGATGAGAAGGAACTCTTAGTATTGGATTTGAATTGGAGGTATAAAATCAATATTGTTTTTTAAAATATAGTATATAATCCACATAGGCCCACTGAAAGAGTTTGGAAACAATGATACCCCAGGAACCAAGGTGCTCAGAATTGGTTTCACACTGAAAGGAATCAGCTGATGCCAAGAAACCAGTCGATGCCAAGAAAGTATAAGATGAGCCTGGAAAACCGAGGAAGACATGCTCAAAGAGTGATGAAGATATGCCAAAAGGACTCAAGAGCCAGCTTGAAGAAGTTCCCACAGTCAATTCCAGAGCAGTTTGAGCATAAACATTAACAATGACATAATGGATCATAATGAACTGTGTTTTGAAAATTCATTTGTGTAGATACTATGAAACCAGAGGGGAAGGAAGGGGAGAAACTCTTTTTTTTTTTTTTTTTTTTTTTACAAAGGAGTATCAGTTAATACATTTAGAAAAAGTAGAATTTTCTTAAATCCCCGTTTTGAAATTACCCACATAATGATTTTATCAGGCAAATATTATCAATAGATGTCAAAATCATTACGTGAGATAAAACAAGATGTGCACATGATCTCAAGGTATTGTCTACAATTTTATTCTCTATTAATGACAAAGAAACCAGGCACAGTGGTTCACGCCTGTAATCCCAGCACTTTGAGAGGCTGAATCCTCAAGAGGATTGCTTGAGTCTAGGAGTTCAAGAGCAGCCTAGGCAACATAGTGAGACCTCATCTCTACAATAAATTAAAAGATGAGTGAGGCGTGGTGGCACGTGCCTGTAGTCCCAGCTACTAGGGACGCTGAGGCAGAAGGATCACCTGAGCCCAGGAGGTTGAGACGACAGTGAGCCGTGATCATGCCACTACACTCCAGCCCAGGTGACAGTGAGACTCCAACTCAAAAAATAAAAAAATAAAAATAAAGCTCTATTAATGACAATGGTATGGAGGAATATTTACAAGGGAGAGATCTGATGGGCACCATAATACCACATAATTTAATTTAGTATCACCTACCACAAGACTCTATTATACATGAACTAGAAAGGCTAAAATTGTGAGAACTGACAATACCAAGTGCTACCAAAGATGTTGTACAACTAGAATTTTCATACATTGCTGGTGGGAATGCAAAATGCTATAGCCACTGTGGAAAACGGTTTAGCAGATTCTGATAAAGTTAAACATACACTTTCCATCCAACCCAGTAGTCCCATTCCTGAGTATTTCTCCAAGAGAAACATAAATAAGTCCACACAAATGTTCATAGCAGTTTTATTCATAATAACCAAAAGCCTGAAATAACCCAAATGTCCATCAACTGCTAATGAATAAACAACATTTGCAGTCTGCATACCACGAAATGCTCATCAACAAAAAGGAACAAACTATTGATACATCAACAATATGGATAAATCCCCAAAGAATTATGCTAAATGAACGAAGCCAGAACCAAAAGGCTTCACTGTATGATTCTATTTCTTTGACATTCATGAAAAGACATCGGATCTGTGGTTTCCAGGATTTTGGGGTGGCAAGAAATGGCCTGAGTCCAAAGGGGCATGAGGGAACTTTGGGGGATGGCAGACATATTCTCTATCTAGAGTGACGTGATGATTAAATAACTGTGTACATGTATACAACTCATGGCACTACGGGTGGGCCAAAAAAATGTATACAAATTTTAAGAGCTGTTATCTGTTTGTTACTTTTAGTTCACCATAATCAGAAGCATCTGGACACTGATGGTAACCACTTTGAGCACCTCTTGGAATTGCAGAAATCAAAAATGACTTGTAGGCCGGGCACAATGGCTCAAGCCTGTAAGCCTAGCACCTTGGAAGGTCAAGATGAGAGGATTGCCTGAGCTCAGGGATTCGAGACCAGCCTGGGTGACTTGGTGAGCCCTTGTCTCTAAAAAATAAAAATAAAAAATAAAATATTGAGCTTTCACAAAAATGACCTGTATTCATCTTTTTCTATCAGTATATATTATTACAATTTTAATACAGTTTTTCACTTCTTAAATGTGTATACATTTTAGGCACCCTTTGTATATAATAAAAAGGGTAAGTTATACTATATATAAGTTATACCTTACTAAACCTGACCAAAGAATTCGCATCACCATTAATGGGAGGGGAAGGTAAAGAACTGTTATCACATGCTTCCTGATGTGATGTATGTAAACATCACCCCTGTAGTAGTCTTGCTAAAAAATAACCTAAATCTACCCATGAGGAAACAATCAGACAAATCCAGCCAATGAGACATTCTATAATACAGCTGACCTGGACTTTAAAAGTCAAGGTCTTGTAAGGCAAAATAAAAATAAAAAAATCAGAGTGAGGTGGAGGAAGCAGTTGTTGTAAATAAAAAATAGTCTAAAGAAACATGACAACCACATGCAGAGGATTTTCATGGAATACTGGACTTTTAAATAAAAAACAACTACAAAGAACATTTGGGGACTTAATTTCAGAAATTTGGTTATGACTATATACTTGATGCCTCTATTAAATCAATATTAATTTTTTATTTTTACTTAGAGTCTCACTCTGTCATTTAGGGGAGAATTCATGGTCACAGATTACCACAGCCTTCTGGGCTCAGGTGATCCTTCAGTGTCAGCCTCCCAAGTACCTGGTACTACAGACATGCACCACCACACCCAGCTAACTTTTAAATTTTTTGTGTAGATGAAGTCTTGCTATGTTGTCTAGGCTGGTCTTGAACTGTTGGGCTCAAGCAATCCTCTTACCTTGGCATCCCAAGTGCTGGGATTACAGGCAGGCATAAACTGCATCTGACCTTTTTTTTTTTTTTTTGCAACAGTGTCTCTGTCATCAGGCTAGGGAGCAGTGGCATGATCATAGCTCACTGCAACTTTGAACTCCTGGACTCAAGTGATCCCTCAGCCTCCCAAGTAGCTGCGATTACAGGTGTATGCCACCATGCACAGTTAATTTAATATGAGATTCTTATATGTCATAATGGTACAATATTGTGGTCCCCTAGGAAACATCTTTGTTTTGGGGAGATGCATGCTAGACATACAGAGGTGACGTGTCATGATGCCTGCAACTTGTTTTCCAATGGCTCAACCAAAAGAATATATATGGGGTATAGAGGAGGTAGATATGGCAAAATGTCAGTAGCTAGTAAATCTAAAAGAAGGTCTTCATAGTTCATTGTTTTCATTATGCTGTTCTTTTAAATGTACACAGATTGCCAATTTTTCAAAATAAAAAGATGGAAAGAGAAAATGATTAAATGTTTTTAAAGCTTAGACATTTAATAGGCCTAAGCTTCCCTTCTGTAGACAATCCGTATGTTAGCATGAAACAACTTCTTGTAGCCAAATGAGGTTTTTCTTACCTGTTCACTCATTACTTACTTTAAAAAGAACCAGCTCAGCTGAGGCTTATCCACGTTTTTCTTTTTAAACAGTCTAGGATAATCTGAAATGCTGAGGCAATCATTTTCCTAGCCTCAACTCTGTTCTCTAAGCTTGATAAACCTTGGCTGACTATAGAAAACAAAGTTATACATGGCAAAAATGGACTGCCTGAGAGAAACTGACAAATCTGTCATCATAGTGAAAGATATGAAGATCCTTCTTTCAGAATTGACAGGTCAGGCATATGAAACATGATCTGCAAGTATATGAAAGATCTGGAGAGGACAATAGGATATAACACCGCATTCACAAAAGACTTTTTACAAGCACACATGGAGCATAACAGTTGGCCCTGTAGTATGCCATAAAGCAAGCCTCAATAACTTTCTTTCTTTCTTTCCTTCTTTCTTTCTTTCTTTCTTTCTTTCTTTCTTTCTTTCTTTCTTTCTTTCTTTCTTTCTTTCTTTCTTTCTTTCTTTCTTATTTTTTTTAGTCAGAGTCTCAATCTGTCGCCCAGGCTGGAGAGCAGTGGCACGCTCACGGCCACCACAGCCTCGACCTGCTGGGCTCAGGGGATCTTCCCGCCTCAGCCTTCCAAGTAGCTGGAACTACAGGTACGCACTACCACACCTGATTAATTTTTTAAACATCATTTGTTGGCACAGCTGATTTGTTGTTGCTGTTGTTGTTGTAGAGACAAGATCTTGCCAAGTTACCCAGTCTGGTTTCTCGCTTCTGCCTCCCAAAGTGCTAGGATTACAGGCGTGAGCCACTGTGTCCGGCAATAACTTTCAAAGAATTAGTATCTAACAGACAAAACCTCCAATCACAATATAACTAAGATAGAGATGAATAACAAAAAAGACAAAACTTTTGAAATCTACAAAATATCTAGACACACATATAAATAATTCATAGATCAATGAAAAAAATAATAGTGAAAATTAGGAAAGTCTTAGAACTCCCCATCCCACCAAAAAAAGATCTGCCCATCAAAATATGTTGCAATACGGCTAATGGGGCACTGGAAAGAAAATGTATTGCTGTAAATATTTGTCATAAAATAAAAGTGTCTCAGCTTGGATTTCCCAGAAAATACAGCCAACTAAGGCAGAGCGTTCCATCAGAGCATTACCCCAGGAGCAAGGGTGAAAGAGGGAACAGAGCAGGGAAGGAGCAATAACAATATAAGAATCCATTTTTTAAAAAAATAGAGATGGGGTCTCGCTATGTTGCCCAGACTGGTCTCTAACTCCTGGGCTCAAGCAATCCTCCCACCTTGGCCTCCCAAAGTGTTGGATTACAGACATGAGCCACCAAGCCCAGCCTAAGAATGCATTTTATTTTGCCCAGAGGTACTGTCACCCTGGATGCTCATTTGAGAAGCAGAATGATAGGCACCTCTGGATCATACATGAAGAGAAAAAGAAGCAGCTTTTTTTTTTTTTTGAGTTGGGGGTCTCACTTTGCCACCCAGGCTGGAGAACAGGAGCACAGTCACAGCTTACTGCAGCCTCAACCTCCTGGGCTTGGGTGATCCTTCTGCCTCAGCCTCCCAAGTAGCTGGGACTACAGACACGCGCAGCCACACCTGGTTAATTTTTTGAATTTTTTGTGGAGATGAGGTCTAGCTAAGTTGCCAAGGCTGGTCTTGAAATCCTGGACTCAAGGTATCCTCCTGCCTCAGCCTCCCAAAGTGAGCATTTATAGATTTTATTGACCATCAGCAGGGGCTTTCCCCAAAGGGCATGAACGCTTCCATTTTTTAGAATGGACCACCCAGGGCAGGAGGTAAGTGGCTAGTGCCACAGGCCTGAGGTAAGGCACTGTCAGATCTCACTCACATTAAGCTGGCTGGACCCCACAGACTGTCTATGAAAGTTAAAGACATCCTAGGACCCAGCATTCTCACTCCCAGGTATGTTCCAGAGAAGACCAAAAGTGTGCACCAAGAGTACATTCTTAAAAGCCTGATTTGTAATTCACGAAATCAGAAACAACCCAAATCTCATCAATAGTAGAATGTATAAAACATGGTGGCATAATCACACAATGGAATAACACGGCACAATGACATGAAATGAAATGAACTTCAAGTTCATCTCAAACATATCTCAAAAGCAATATTGAAGGGGGGGAAAGCAGGTTAACAGGAAAATGTGCAGTGTGATTTCATTTATATAAAGGTCTACAACTTATCATAATACTATAAGAAAGGGATTGGCAGTAGTGGGAAACGGCCAGGGGAGGGAACAGGGGACATACTTCATCAATAAGGTACCTGATCTCAAACTAGGTGAAGTGGGGACCAAAGGGAGGCCCAAACATTATCTGTACAATGACCGTTTGTATACCTAACCCTGAGTAGTATCCCATATCTTTACCAAAAATAAATAAAATAAAGGTTACAACATACCAAGGTAAACAACGTATTATTGAAGTCTCCATACCTATGTGTAAAGCTATACAGAGAAGCAAGAACAACCAATACAGATTTTAGGATGCTTGTTACATCTTAAGGGAGAGGACCTGAAGGATGCAGTGAGGGATATGACAGGGGACTCAGAAGGAGGCTCTTTGAAAGTACTAGAAAAATTCTATTTCCAAAGCTGAGTGCATGGTATGCAGGGGTATGTTTCCTTTTTGTTCTTCAAGCTATAAACATGCATTTTCCCCAAAAGAAGAAATGTATTTCTAAAAGATTCATAAACTATCAGCACCTTATCTTTTCTCAAACTAACATTGAGCAGAAATGAATGAGTGATCACATATATCTAGAACTGGATTAACTTGAGAAATAGATTTTATTCATTTAAAAAACAAAACCCTGTATTTTCAGCCTAAGTACTGATTTAACTTAAATTAACACCACGATCCTTGTGCTTTGGTCCCAGACTACTTGACATAAATGTAAACTGATTCTTTTATTCTGTCAACTTCTACCATCACTTCTCATATGTGTCTGAAGGTGTAAGTTGTTTATGTTTTCTGCTGTGCTGAAATCAAATAGTTTCCCTTTATGTTCAGTAAATGGCGCCGGTTCACACATAACTAGATAGATAGATAGATAAACAGAAATAACCATGCAGTTAAGAATAAAACACCTGTGTGCCTTGCCAACAGTGTTGGTTTTACTAAAATAATCTTTTTTATTATTGCTATAAGATATGATTTAAGATAGTGGGAAACATTGCTAAAATAATTCAGCCTCGATGTTCTCCTACTTTGCACTTTCGTTCTATAGCAGATTGGAATAACGGTAAAAGATTGTCAGAAATGTGGGCGGTTTGTCTACTTTAAAATCATAGCCTAGAACCCTGATAGGCCAGCCTAGTGGTCCCTGGATAATTGATGGAGCCCCTCCTCTGTGCCAGGGATGTCTCCGTGTTAAATACAGCTGGACAAAGCCAGCCCTTGGCAAAGCTTTTCTCATCTCAGGATACTCCTCCCTCAGCCTTGAACCCATGAAATCCTAAGGGCCTTGAGCTGTTCCTGGAGTAGGGCCCCATTCCAAAGAGACTTTCTCCAGAGAGGGAAAGCACACTGAAACTCCCCAGTGTCACATTCAATGTTGTCAAGACCAGCTCTAGGCTGGCACTGCTCTAATGAAAAGATCAGAGCCAACCTGTTGATGTCATAAAGCACCAGTCCTTAAGGCACGACTGCTCTCAGGGATACCCAGATTTAAAAAGCCACCCGTGTTAGGTTGGGTTCCCTGGAAAAAGACCCAAAGAGGAGAATTCAGGTGCAAGTGATTTGTTAAAGAAGTGCTTTCTTTCAGGGGCAAATGGTAAGAAAATTAGGAAGATGGACAGAAAAGATTCAGTCTCAGGCAAAGTCCCATGGAGGGCAGCTTCAATCTGTCAACGCTCTGGGGGGTGGGTTTTCCAGAGCTCAGAGTTTGTCCAGAGCTGAGGCAAGGGACCCAGCTTCCAGAGCCTGGCATCCTCAGCTACAGGCTGAGGGCCGTAGGGGCAGAACAACCCAGGCATTTCTCCTGCTCCGTGCACATGTGACCTAACGGTCCCTGTAGCCCAGAGCAGTCCTCCAAAGAAGAGCCACACATACCAGCAGTCAAAGCACACCAAGACTGAGGGAAGGACACATAATCACACGGAACCCGGGACATCCTCCCAGCCACCTGATGGGAATAAGCGATGTGAGAATTTGAGGGAATTGGGCAGGTGCAGATGCCCGGGGTCAAGTTGACCTGCCAGGACCCTGGAGAGCCAAGGTGTTCAGCCTGTGTCTCTGAGCTATGATGTTATTCCTGCCTCTCACTCTGCTCCCTGGCCTCCCACTCAAGGCCTCTGGCATGGATGCCTGAAACTAGAGCTCCCTGGGCGGTTCAGCCCCCTGAAAGGAGGACTCAGACAGAACTCACCTCCAAGTGTGTGTGGTCTATGTCTGGTTGAGTTGGCGACGGCTATCAGGTTTCAATTCCTGTTTGGAATTGCAGGATCAGAGAACCTGAGAAAATGAAGGGGCCATGTGTCAGAAAGAGACGTATTGTCCACCTTAACTTCCATCTGAGCACACTCTTAATTCGCTGGCACTAAATGTCGCTAGAAAACCCAGACTGCACCCTCTTCGGCCCTCTCGCCTGCCTCTACCACCCACCCCTATCGTGTCTGCTTCCCTTCCCCACTTCCATCCCCATTTCTGTCTCTCCAACCCGACTGCCCTTCTCCCAACCAATGGACAGTTGTTGGGGCTGGCACCACTGAGACACAGGTGGGGCCACCTGTTCCTGTCAGGCCCTTCTCCCCGCCTCCAGCAGCTGTTAGCTGGATATTTCAAAGACCCATTCAAAGGGAGGGAGGCAGGAGGGGACCAAGCAGGTTCCGCCAGGCCAGGCCTGAGTGCCAGCCAGCAGTTGTCAGCAGCCTGTCCTGAAGAATCAGACTAGAAACTTCCAGCCAGATCTAAACCACAGCTCCTATTAAGCATCATCCAGGGCCAGGCTCGGTGGGTCAGCCTGTAATCCCAGCACCTTGGGATGCCGAGGCAAGTGGATTGCCTGAACCCAAGAGTCTGAAGCCAGCCTGGGCAACTTGGCGAGACGTCATCTCTACAATAAATCAAAAATTAGCCTGGCATGGTAGTGCATGCCTGTAGTTCCAGCTACTTGGAAGGCTGCGGCAGAAGGATCGCCAGAGCCCAGCAGGTCGACACTGGGGTGGCCGTGGGTGTGCCACTGCACTCCAGCCTGGGCGACGGAGTGAAATTCCAACTCAAAAAAAAAAAAAAGAATCGTCCAGATTCAAATTCCAAGTTGTATTTGCATCCCTGGTGTTACAGGATGTGCTGAAGTCTGTTCACACACAAAAAACCAGAAATTTTTGAAAAGAGCCTCATTCTAACAACTGATTTTACTTTAGCATTCAGGAAAAAAAGAAGATAAAGAAGAAAGCCAGCAGTGAGCTGTGGTTCTATCCCTTCCACTAGAAAAATGAAGGGTTCCTGCAATCCAGATGGAGGTTGGCTCAGTTTCTCTCCATCCTCATGAGGCCTCTTGGCACACAGGACATTGTACCACTCCAGTTATTCCCCTGTAGCTCAGAACACAAAGACATTAGGTCGTGCTTTTTTAAATCTCCTTGAAGACTTTGGCTATTTTTACTTATCATGTTAAGATGAGTGTTGCATGTAAATATACATGTGTAAAGCACGGACAAATTCTTTTCTCCTACATCTTTCTGCGAGTTAATCTCAGAGTATGTTGTAAAGAAAATCAGTTTCCAGAGCAGATACCGTCAATCTCATTGTGTGGTCAGCATTAGCTAAGGAAGTCATGTACTCACTCTTTATGCCATTTCTATCACACAAGGAAATGTTTATCATTAAAATACCAAGAAGTCAAGTGTGGAATAGAGTGAAATGTGCAAGGAGATAGGAATAATAATGGGATGAAATAGTTATCTTTTACATTTTTAATATTTAACTTTACATTTCCTTCCCTCCAAAAACCATCAATAGCTATTTAGGGATAGTGATAAAATTGTGTGTGTGTGTGTGTGTGTGTGTGTGTGTGTGTGTGTGTGTGTGTGTGTTCATGCACATGTGCATGTTAAGTAGTGGATTAAGAAAATAATTCTTCCTTTTTGTCCGACATCTTAGCGAGGCTGCAGTGGTGTCCGCTGCTCTCTGAGCTTCGCAATGCACCCAAGGATGACAAGAAAGAGAAAGACACCGGCGAGTCAGCCAAGAAAGACAAAGACCCAGTGAACAAATCTGGGGGCGAGGCTAAAAAAGAAGTGGTCCAAAGGCAAAGTTTGGGACAAACTTAATAACCTAGTCTTGTTTGACAAAGCCACATATGACAAACTCTGTAAGGAAGTTCCCAATTACAAGCTTATAACTCCAGCTGTAGTCTCTCAGAGACGGAAGATTCACAGTTCTCTGGCCAGGGCAGCCCTTCAGCGACTCCTTAATAAAGGTCTTATCAAACTGGTTTCAAAGCACAGAACTCAAGTAATTTACACCAGAAATACCAAGGGTGGAGATGCCCCAGCTGCTGTTGAAGATGCATAAACAGGTCCAACCAACTGTACATTTGGAAAAATAAAACTTTATTAAGTCAAAAAATTAAAATAATAATAATAATTCTTGCAAAATGCCTGGCCCAAAATAAGTTCTAAAATATGGCAGTTTACTATTGATAAACAGAAAAAAAAAATCCCATTTTGGAAAATTTTGTTTAAACAACACCAAGCAGGTGCCTTTACTGCAAGTTTTCAGACTCATTTATATGCCAATATGCCTTGGGAATTGCCAAGAGAAGTGTAATATGTTCTGAATCCGAACTTATATGAACAAGAAATCCTTCCTTTTTTTCTTTTCTTTTTTTTTGAGTGAGAGTCGCACTCTGTTGCCTAGGCTGGAGTGGAGTGGCATGCTCACGGTCACCCAGCCTCGACCTGCTGGGCTCAGATGATCCTTCCACCTCAGCCTTCCAAATAACCGGAACTACAGGCACATGTTACCATGCCTGGCCAATTTTTGATTTATTGTAGAGACAAGATCTTTCCAAGTTGCCCGGGCTGGGCAATCCACTCACGGGCTCAGACAATCCACTCAGGCAATCAATTCACTTTGGCCTCCCAAAGTGCTGGGATGTCAGGCTGAGCCACCCTTCCTTTCTTCTAAGTAAATATCAGTGTTCTGCGGGACACATTTTGGAAAGCTCCTATTCAACACATTCGGGAGTATATCTGAAAAACATGCAAGGGGAGACCCCAAAAGCTAGAATTTATTTATAAAAAATTGTGTATTTATTCTTACATGTTTAAACTTCAGTCACCTTCAAAGTCATCTCTGTTTGATGCAGTACACCTATCAAGATGCTTTTCCCACAGCTCAAAACGGATTTTGAACTTGTCAGTTTTGATGCCTTTTAGTGCTTCTGCTGTTTTTTGTTTCACTTCTTCCACATTGACAAAATGTTTCCCTCTGAGGAAATTTTTCATTCAGGGAAACAAAAAAAGTCACTCAGGCGAGATCGGGCGAGTAGGGAAGATGGGGCACGGAGGTCATGCCGTTCTTGGTCAAAAACTGCTGAGCACTCAGAGCAGTGTGGGCAGGTGTGTTGTCACGGTGAAAGAACCAGTCACCGGTTTGCCAAAACTCAGGACATTTCTTCCGCAAATCATAACACAACCTTCTCAAAACTTCCAGATAAAAACTTTGGTTGACTGTTTGATCTGGAGGAACAAATTCTGATTGTACTACATGGAGCTAGCCCTCCAAAGGGTAATTCTGGTTTTTTTCTGGAGGGAGTCATCCCTCATACATTAAGTAATACATTTTAAAAGCCAGATTCAGCTGGGCTCGGTGGCTCAGCCTGTAATCCCAGCACTATGGGAGGCCGAGGTGAGTGGATTGCCTGAGCCCGCGGGTTCAAGACCCGCCCGGGCAACTTGGCAAAACCTCGTCTCTACAATAAATCAAAAAATTAGCTGGGCATGGTAGCGTACGCCTGTAGTTCCGGCTACTTGGAAGGCTGAAGCGGAAGGATCACCGGAGCCCAGCAAGTCGAGGCTGCAGTGCCCAGGAGCATGACACTGCACTCCAGTCTGGGCGACAGAGTGAGACTCCAACTCAAAAAATAAAATAAAATAAAAAAATAAAGCCAGGTTCTCACTCCCATTTCACTTGCCACCATCCAGCTACTTTTATTTTTAATTTGTCTATTTCATTACTAAATGATCGATTGTATTTTTTAGATTAGAAAATATAGTTCATTTAGAAAGTAAATTAGAGAGAAAGAAGGGTTTCACCTCCCCCAGGAAAGGGGAGGGAGCCAAAGCCAGGAATCATGGCGACAGCCATAGCTCAAAGAGTACATAGCCACACCAGAGTCTAGTAAGGCAATGGCCAATCAATTGCATTTTTGAGTAAATTTGGGCAGAGGCAGATCTTATCAATGAATTTTAAAATGTATTTTTAAGCACAGTCTTTTTTGGACATTAAGTTTAACATATATGTACCTATATATCCACCCATGTATATCCATATTTAAATAAAGTGTCAGTGTCAGTGTTTCCTCTGAATAGTTTTCTGGTGGGTACCTTGCTAGATATTTCAGAGAGGATTTAATACAGGCAACTAGTTACTAAAGCGCTGAACATACTGAAAGAACTAAAGGGGAAGATGAGATGGCCCAAATATTAGGAATTTGAGAAAACACTGTCATTCCTAGAGCTGGGGAATAAAAGAGGGAGAAAGAATTACCAGGTACACAGTGTCGACTATGTTACTGGGGTGTCCTGTGGGGTCTTAGAACCACCTGGGAGGGGCCCTGAGGCTAATGCCTGCAGGTTAATGGCCAGGTTAGAACTGTAGGTGGGTGGAGGAGGTGTTATCTGGTGCAGCCTGATAGGGTAGACCCCGAGCACTGGAGCCCAGGACAGTGCCTCAGAAAGCTAAAGCAGGAAGGAGGTCGTTCCTTTTCTCCACTTGCCTTCCAGGCTCCTGTCAGGGGCTCCCAGATCAGAACCTCACAGAAAGACAACTGACAAGTGTGTCTAGAGGCCGGGCATGGTGGATTACACCTATACATCCCAGCATTTGGGGAAGCTGAGGTGGGAGATTGCTTGAGGCCAGGAGTTCGAGACCAGCCTGGGGAATACAGTGAGACCTTGTCTCTACAAAAATTTAAATTAAAAAAAAAAAAAATTAGCTGGGCATGGAGGTTCATGCATGGAGTCCCAGCTACTTGGGAGGCTAAGGTAGGAGGATCACTTGAGACTAGGAGATCCAGATTACAGTGAGCTATGATTGTGCCACTGCACTTCAGCTTGGGTGACAGAGTGAGATCCTGTCTCAAAGAAAAATAAAATAAATAAAAAAAGAGTGCCCGGAAAATGTAGTTTCCGGCTTCCTACAATACACAGCAGTGAACAGAAGGGATGGGATGGGAGCTAAGGCCCTACAAAGGACAAGTCCCTTGGCAGAGAGAAATTTAAAAAACAATCAAATTAGTAAATTTTAAAATAATGTCAGCTGGGCACGGTGGCACAGGCCTGTCATCCCAGCACTTTGGGAGACAGAAGCGAGAGGATCACCTGAGCCCAGCCTGGGCAACTTGGTGAGATCTCGTCTCTACAATAAATTAAAAAATTAGCTGGGCTTGGTGTTGCAAGCCTGTAGTTTCAGTTACTTGGAAGGCTGAGGAGGAAGGATCACCTGAACCCAGCAGGTCAAGGCTGTGGTGGCCGTGTGTGTGCCACTGCCCTCCCGCACGGGTGGCAGAGTGAGACTCTGACTCAAAAAAAAAAGAAAATAATAAATAAATAAATAAAGTCTTTTCCCTCTCACGACCAAGGGAGAAACTGATTTCTTTTAACTCTGCAAATTTGAATTAATAACGAAGAGACTAAATTAGCGCTGAACTAAGGTAATTTGGGGGAAATAAGAACACTTTTTAAAAAGAAAATCCTTTCAACTCAGATTTGAAGGAATGAGAAAATGAAACTTTCATAATTTATATTACAATGTTACATTTCTTTAAAATATGATGACTTGATGTGGCCGAGCATGAAATTTTAATTAGCACTAAGTACATCATCTCGTGTCACTCCTTTTAAAAATGTTTTTGCTTTTTGAAAATTTCACCGCTTGCTCAACTTGTCGGGGCCATTCATATTCACCCTTGGGCTCTTCACATGGCAAGCACTGTGGCCTGGTCACCTGTGCTGCACACGTGCGAGTAACTAAGATTACAACCTGCTGTAGCACTCCGAAAATTGGAGTGCTAAATTACGAACCTTGAGGCACTCAAATTCCTGAAGTGCTTTTGCAATTATTAAAAAAAGATTGAGTTGTGTCTGGGTGAATTTTGCACAGCATTTCCCAAAATACAGTCTGCAAAACTCAAGTTCCTTAGGCTATTAGCAGGGTGGCTTAATAGGGTCTCTTTGATCCTCTAAGTCTGGGGGAAATGCCTTAAAACAGCACTTCTCAAACTCTCTGTGGCGAATTTTAAACTTTCAGTTTGTCTCGAACCAGCTTTTTTTGTAAAATTCAATTAGAATTTATCCAATAAATGAAATTCTAAAAGACACCAAAAAATACTACTCCAGCTTTTTTTTTTTTATGAGTAGGGTTAACAAACATTATTCTAGCTAGCTTCGCTAATGTTTTTAAATGCCTACCCAGTTCATCTCAGCACTTGTTAGAGACCAATAAAAAAAAAAAAAAAAACAATTCAAGCATTAGGCCATTAAATCTGCAGACCACACTTTGAGTTTAAACAAAATGTCAATGTTTCATTACTGAAATACTTCTCAGAAATATTAAGTACTAATGGGTGCTGGAAATCTGTAAGAGGTTGATACCACATGCAACATTTAGGACGGTTCCCCAATCAAATAAGAGCAGAACCTCTTCCTGTGGTTCCATGAAACCTGTGTTCCATGGAACAGGCTTTGAGAAACACTTCTTAGTATGTTTTGTTAAACTCGAATTCTCTAAAAGGTGTTGCTCCACACGTCGTCAAGGTTAACCTCTGCTTCCTAACACACCTCTATTTCCAGACAATTCCAAAAGACAGAAAGAGAGGGAGAGGAGAAGGAGGAGGCGGGAAAGGAGGCAGGGAAGAGGGAGGGGGAGAGAGGGAAGGAGGGCAGCCGAGAGTGGGGTCTTGCATAAGCAGGCAGTGAGTGCTGGTGTAACTGAGAAACTGAGAAAAATGTCCTGAGGGACAAAAATTCTCTGACTGTTGCTTCTGTCTGAAAACAGTTTTCTTCCCTAAAGCGTTCCCTTTTTTGAATTCTGAAAAGTTGTCATCATATACCCAGAAAAGTGGTGCTCCCCACGGAACCCACCAGAACACCCCAGCCTGTGTTCTCCTGGGAGCAGCTGTCCTGCCAGCCCTGGAAATGCGTTCATTCATTTTTTAATTTTTTATTTTTGCGTTGGAGTCTTACTCCGTAGCCCAGGCTGGAGTGCAGCGGGGCGCTCACAGCCACCCCAGCCTCGACCCACTGGGCTCTGGGGATCCCTTCGCCTCAGCCTTGCAAGTAGCCAGAACTACAGGCACATGCTATCATGCTCAGCTAATTTTTGATTTATTGTAGAGCCGAGGTCTCGCCAAGTGCCAGGGCTGGTCTCGAACCCGCAGGCTCGGGCAACCCACTGGCCTCGGCCTCCCAAAGTGCTGGGATTATAGGCCAAACCACTGAGCCCGCCAATGTGCTCATTTATAAGGTGGGGAAGCTTCTAAGCTGATTGATTTCTCAGGGCTAAAGTTCACAAAACTGAAACGTGGGCACAGCTAGGACACCGACCTTAAGGACACCTTCTACCTCCCTTGCCAGGGGCATGGTGGGCTCCTCCACTGCCCTCTCCTTTAACTTCTCACCACCAAGACCTCAGAGATGGCAGCTGCTGACATCACCACAAAACAGGCGGCCTTCTTGCCACCCCATGTATCCTGTGGATCCCTAAAGGTACACAAAGAAGGTGAGAGTGGGACGGTCAAAGACTCCTCATGGGAAATACTTCAGGATGCAGATGTCAGAGAGCTCAAGTGCCTTGGATTGCCTCTACCCGTTGGCACGGGACACCCAGGCAGCTGCCAGTTCGAGTCCTTGGGCTGAGAAGGGCACAGCCTCAATGCTGAGACTCCTTGGACAAGTAGGCCACCCTCTGTGGACCACAATTCTTCTTCTGTAAAATGATACTTGATGACCTCTACAGCGCTTTACAAGACATATAACTCTACATAAAGAAATCAGGTCTAGGGCAAAGACAAGATTATATTAGCATTAGGCTATGGTCTACCATAGCAACTGATAGTGGCCTAGTTTGTACATTCTTAATTAAGTGGATAACTCACAATGAAATTATGTAATTGAGGCAAATCTGGATGTGGCATTTCCACGAAGAGCCATTTTTATGTAAGATTTAAGTTGGCAAGTGACTATTGATGTGACTTCAAAAACCAGGAAGTCTCCTCACATAGAAGAAATAAACTTCACAACTGTGCTGAGGCACCCAACTCCCTTCCTGGAGAACACAGTCTTTTATTTTCCAGAGATCAGGATGGAATCATGCCCGAAAGACACTCTTCCCTGAGAGGTTTTATCACGGGCCCCTGGTCAGAAATTCAGCAAATTAGTATGGTCTAAACTCCACTACTCAATACAGTATCCAAGAGCCAGCAGCATTGATATCTACTGGGAGTTGGTTAGAAGTGCAGAATGTTGGGCCCACCCCAGTTCTACCGAATAAGAATTTACAAAGTCACCCAATCTATCGGGGACTTGTTGCACCTTAAAGCCTAAAAAGACTGGACCTAACCAGATACTGAGCTCTGAGAGGTCTGCGCATGCAGTTGTAAATTAACATGAATGACTCAGCCTTGAGGGATTCTGTGAAATCATACTGAGGCTGATGTGGGCATGTCAGTCAATCTGGGAGGAGAAAATACTGAAACGGAACCCAAGATTGGACAGAGATAATTTTTCTGCTACTTTGCATAGTATTAGATTCACTCTTTATTATTGTTCCTCAACTTGATTTTTTGGTTTGTTTTTTTTTTTTGAGTTGGGGTCTCACTCTGTCGCCCAGGCTGGAGTGGTGCAGTGGCCTGCTCACAGCCACTGGAGCCTCAAACTGCTGGGTTTAGGTAATCCTTCTGCCTCAGCTTTTCAAGTAGCTGGAACCAAAGACATATGCCACCACACCTGGCTAATGTTTTGATTTATTATAGAGACAAGGTCTGGTCATGTTGCCCGGGCTGTTTTCGAACCCTTGGACTTAGGCAGTTCTCTCACTTTGGCCTCCCAAAGTGCTGGGATGCAGGCATGAGCCACCGCGACCGGCCAGCTTTTGATTTTTTAAATGGACCAATTATGACTTAGGTTTAAGGGATTCATAGTCATCAGCCAAAGTGGTGCTGAGAATTAAGAAAGTGCCTCCTTTCTTCCCTTTAACATTTCGCCTGCTTTGGAGGGAAAGAGATTAATCAATTTCCTGCCTGCCCAGCTCAGGGATCCTTAACAGGTGTTCTATAATCAGGGTGTAGTGTTGCAGGAGATGATAGGCCTCTGGCATCCAACTACCCCAGGTTCTGACCAAAACTCTGCAGTTTGCTGGCCATGTGGCTTCGGGTGATTTCCTCTCTGAGCGTCTTTGTGTCTTCTGCCTCCACATGAGAATACTGTCACTTACAATGTCCTCATGAGCAATTCAAAGACATAAAGAATAAAAAATTTAAAAAGCCACAAAAATAGAAAGATCGTACACTTTGAATTCAGCAGTTACGGCCAGGTAGCCAATGTGAGTGCCCTTCTCAGACCTAGCGTACCAGGGAGCCTTAGCCCAGTCCCCCACTCCCACCCCACTCCCACAGGTTTTGCGTCCAGTGGTTTGACAAACTTACATTGAGGGCCTTGGAGGAACCAAGCAAATGAATGAATAGCAGAGCCTTCCCTGTGGAGGTCTTTATCCAGGAAGAGGTTCATATCGTGTTCAATGACTCTGAGACTTTCAGATTTCACAAGTCATTAAGATTTCAAAAATAATTTAGGGCAGGGATGGGGGTTGCAAAATTTTGTGTGTGTGTGCACTACCGTTAAGAAAATCGTTTTTAAACTTTCATTGTTTCTACATCAAAAACCTATTGTAACATCAAGAAGCAGGATATTATTGAAGACAGTCCTATGATATGAAAAATTTAACTCTTTGGAAAGTGTTGTGTTGTCCTTTTTTTCCCATCTCAACACGAGTCGATAAAAACTGCTTCTGAGTCTATGGTATTGGGTAGCCACTGTCTTGTCAAACTCCAGAAGGCTAAGGAGATAGTTTTTCTCCAGAGGTTGCCAGAAGGTCCTAAGGTCTGCCGACCATACTTGAAGCCCTGTCTCATCTCCTGGTCAATCCCAGGGTTTTAGATGAGAAACGTGGAACAGAATAAGACAACTGAACATTTAGACTCCCACTACCCCAGGCATCCCCAATCTTGCTCATTTGCACACAACAAAGCTTTCTCGAGGCCCTGTCTACAGATGGGCTTTGGGAGGAGACCAAAGTGTCTGATAGATATTTGTTAATGCAATGGTGCTATTTGATATACTTAGCAAATATATGTGTTTTTAAAAGAACTGAAAGAAACCATATGCAAATGTAGGCAGATGTGATCGCTAGTTGGGTGATATCACAGATTATCTTTATGTACTTTGGACTTTTCTGTACTTTCTGCATTTCCCTCAAGAAGATATATTATTTATACAATAAGAAAAAAGAGTTTATCTTGAAAAAATAAATACATAAAAATGTTGGACTATGGGTGTGGGATTCCCTGGAATTGGGCAGCATATTACTTGCCTAGCCATATGCAGTGTGCCTGCGTGAAATATGCTTAGTGCCATTGTATGTTCTTTCAGATCTTTTGAATTGTGTGCCTTATGTGTGTATTATTATTTTTTAAAATTTTTTATTTCGAAGATGTGGGGTACAATTCAGGGTTAGGTATACAAATGTTCATTATGCAGGGACCCTTGTTGATGAGGTATGCCCCCCCTGCCCCCAGCAGTTCCTCACTATTGCCAATCCTACCCACCTCCCCTGGAAGTTTCCAGTGACTGCCAATCCCTTTCTTACAGTATTGTGATGACTGTTCAAGCACGTATTGTTTTTAAAAGACTAGCCAACTTTGAAAACGTTCGGAGCACTAGAAGAGGAGTTCCTATGCAGTAAGACTCATTTTCCACCTCTCCCTGTAGAGACCCATCCTGCCCCCAACTTTGGGCTTTGGGAGGGGTCTTCCTTTGGCCACCTGACTGAGTCGTAGGCACCACCCAATTAGGCATGGCAGAAGATCATTCTCACCCAGCAATGTGGCCTTGCCTGGCTTGATTATTACAATTAGGATTGCAAACCATGAACCCAAACAAAGGCCACTTCAAAAATCCAGTGCTTATCAACACATGGTGCTGTATGAGAAAGCTGGATGAGAAAAAGAGAGCTTCGTGAAACCAGGCCACAGATGATTGCGGGTGGACAGAACTCTGAGGTCCTCTGGGGCCAGTCTCGGGTCTTTAAGGTAAGCTGAACATTCCTGCTCATTAGTAAATATTTGAGATGAAAGCTTTTTTGCTCACCTAATTATCATTTTTCCTAAGCATCTGCTTCTGGGAGAAGATTAATTAGCTGGCTATTCCTAAAGGATGGATTTGAGGAGATCAAAGGCCTGCAAAATGTAGGGGAGAGAGAATTAAACTGTGGAAATGTTCTCTTTGGAGGATTGAAGATTGGAATTCGTTGTAGGAGTGTCACTTACAAATCAAAGTTTGCTGTGATTTTCTTTATTTTTTTTTCTTTCAGAAAATAAATACAAATACTTAACTTATACTGCATTTTAATAGCCTTCTCTTTGAAGGGCTTCCACTTAAAAGGTTTCTCTCTCTTTCCCTTTGGATAAACATAGCGAAGAGGTGCTTCATCTAAGACTGTTTGCAGAGACCTTTCAGGTACTTAGTGAAAAATAAAGACCAAGACTCAAGGTGACTTTCCTGACATGCACCTCACATGGTTCCTTATTTTGGTCCACCACAACTTTTCCTTATAGATTTAAACAAGTCAACCAGCCAGTAGACATTGATCACCTGGGCAAGTTCACCTTATGCCTGTGCAAAGACACCTTGGGCTCAGGGACTCAGCTGGCCAGTGTCCTTGTCCTCACCCCACAGGGACACAGCTCCTCCACAGCTTTTCCTTTCCTTTTTAAAGAGCTGCAACTTTTTGTTTTTATTATTTATTTATTTGAGCCAGTGTCTCACTCTGTTACCCAGGCTGGAATGCCGTGGCACGTTCACCGCCACCCCAGTGTCAACCTGCTGGGCTCCTACGATCCTTCCACCTCAGCCTTCCAAGTAGCCAGAACTACAGGCGCACACTACCACACCCGGCTAATTTTTTATTTATTGCTGACACGAAGCCTTGCCGATTTGCCTGGCTGGTCTCAAACCCGCAGGCTCAGGCAATCCACTTGCCTCGGCCTCCCAAAATGCTGGGATTATAGGCTGAGCCACCAAGCCCGGTCTATGCATGCTATCGAAACTCTTTAACTTTTAGCTAACTGATCACTTGACAGTCCTGTTCTGTGTCATTCCCACGGTTGCTCTGATCCAAAGGTGGTCAGTTTTTAAACTGGGCTGCTTCTTTGTTCTGAAACCCTCCTCCTCGAGTCCCCATGAACCTTAGTCCATGCTGGTCCTCTCTGCCTTGCTCTCTGTTCTTTACTTTCTACCTGGTATTCCCCAGCCTCCTCCGAGGCCTGGGTCCTAAGGCTAGCACCACCCTCTCCTGCCAGACCCTTGCAGAGACAAGCCCCACCTGCAAAGTTGGCTGGTTGGGTTTTCATGTGCTGTGGCTGCTTCATCTCTCTCTTTTCCTCTCACCTGCCGGGCACGCAGGCTAACCTCATCTTTATTAAAGTGCTCAGGCCCTGTGCCCCAGTACCTGCAGTTGGGGGAAATGGGGTCCCCGATGAGCCTACATCTGCTCTTTCAACTTCAGTTGTGGGAAAAGACCACCAGAGCCATGTTTTCTTTTGTGAAAAGCGGCAGAGATTTCTGAAGTCACAGAGACCTTGGGAAGGTCCAGAAATTATCTGCTGCAAAGATGCAGGGGTGCAGGGCATTAGGAAGATGTATTCTGTTTTATTCTGTTTTGTTTTGTTTTAAGAGACAGAGTCAGCCAAGCACGGTGGCTCATGCCTGTAATTCCAGCACTTTGGGAGGCGGAGGTGAGAGGTTGGCAAATCCTGCAGGTAAAACACAATTCAATAACTTTTCAAAAATACCAAGTGACAGAAATATCAATCTCAGCTTAACTTGCCCTGGTGTTACGTCCAGGCTTAATTAGAATACATCTTTCTAGCCTGGTGTAGTGACTCATGCCTATAATCCCAGCACTTTTGGAGGCTGAGGCATGAGGATCACTAGAGCCCATGGGTTCCAGAGCAGCCTGGGCAGCTTGGCGAGACCTCATCTCTACAATAAATTAAAAAAAAATAAATTAGTTGGGTGCAGTGGTGTTTATCTGGAATTCCAGTTGCTTGAAAGACTGAAGTGGAAGGTTGACCTGAGCCCAGCAGGTCAAGTCTGTGGTGGCCGTGAGTATGCAGCCTGGGTGACAGAGTGAGACTTCTACACAAAAGAAAGAAAGACAGTCTTGCCTAGGCTGGAGTGCAGTAAAGTGACACTGTAGCCTTGATTTCCCGGACTCAAGCGATCCTCCCACTTCAATCTCATGAGTAATTAGGACTATGGGTGTGCACCACCACACCTTGCTAATTTTTTTATTTTTTGTAGAAACGGGACCTCACTATGTGGTACAGCCTGGTCTCGAACTCCTGGGCTCAAGTGATCCTCCTGCCTCAGCTTTCAAAAGTGCTGGGATTACAGACATGAGTCACCACACCAGGCAGGAAATATGTATTCTAATTAAGCCTGGGCATAACACCAGGGCAAGTTAAGCTGAGATTGATATTTCTGTCAATTGGTATTTTTGAAAAGTTAATGAATTGTGCTTTACTTGCGGGATTTACCATCCTGGCTGGGATTTACCTGCTGGGATTTACCAAAGTGACCATTAGAATCACTTTGGATGCTTTTAAAATCTCCAGATTCCAGGCAAGGCTCGGTGGCTCAGCCTGTACTCCCAGCACTTCGGGAGGCCAAGACAAATGGATTGCCTGAGCCCATGGGTTTGAGACCAGCCCACGCAACTTGGCGAGACCTCGCCTCTACAATAAATAAATAAATATTTAACCGGGCATGGTAGCACATGCCTGTAGTTCTGGCTACTTGGAAGGCTGAGGCAGAAGGGTGGTCGGAACCCAGTGGGTTGATGCTGGGGTGGCTGTGAGCGTGCCACTGCACTCCAGCCTGGGTGACAGAGTGCAACTCCAACTCAAAAAAATAAATAAAACTCCAGATTCCCAAGCAGATATCCAAGATTCCAATTTCAGAGATCTGGGGAATGCCATTAAGTGTTCACTGGTTTCTTACCTTCAGTGCTTTTTGTAAAATGTTCCATGCTTTTTCATTATTTTTTCCTTTTTTTAACTTAAAAAATTTGATTGCAAACTCATTATCAAGCATTTCTTTATTAAACTGACCCATTTGAAAACATTGAACTGATCCATTGATTCAGACAACACCAGCTGAAATTGATTGGTCTGTTTAGACCTCACCTGGGGAGCTCTTAGAAAGTCTGATGCCCGGGTTCCGCCCCTGATGAAAAACATAAGTATTTGTAGGGAGGGACCTGGATGTCCGTTTCTCAAAGTTCAGGCGATTCCAGTGTCATCTCAGGTGAGAATCGCTGGATGAGACCCAGCCGAACGTGCTGATTCTGATGAGAGCTGCCAGTGAGGGAAATGGTGCAGCCTCAGCTAACAAAAGCAGCCACGCTGACAGAAGGGCCTGACACACCAACAGTCTGCCAGGTGTATGCCCAGCCAAGCTCTCCGGGTGCTCTGGAGAGTCCATTCACTGATGGACCTCGTCAGCCTACTGAGACTGAATGCTTAGATCCACCGCTGCCAGCTGCCAGATCATTTTACCCCAGAAGTGTGCAAACAAGAAATAAGAATCACTGTTCTATTGGTGGGAATGCAAACTAGTTCAACCTCTGTGGAAAATAGTGTGGCGATTCCTAAGAGAACTAGAAATTGACCTTCCATACGATACAGCGATCCCCCCTCTGGGAATATACCCAGAGGAACTTAAATCACTCTACAAAAAAGATCCCTGCACATGCATGTTTATTGCAGCACTATTCACAATAGCAAAAATATGGAACCCACTGTGTTGCCCATCGAAACTAGACTGGATTTTTAAAAATGAGGTACATATACATGATGGAATGTTATGCAGCCACAAAGAAGGACAAAATTATGGACTTCACAGCAACTTGGATGGATTTAGAGTCTATCATACTCAATGATCTATTACAGAAACAAAGAACTGAATATAGCATGTTCTCACACATAAGCAGACCCTGAACACTTACTATAATACTATACGAAAGGGATTGGCAGTAGCCAGAAACTGCCAGGAGAGGTTGTGGGGGGCACAAAACATCAGTAAGGATACCTGTTCTCAAACCAGGCAAAGTAGAGATGAAAGGAAGGCCCAAACTTTACCTGTACAATGACTACTTGTAAACCTAATCCTGAATTGTACCCCACATCTTTAAAATAAAATAAATTTTTAAAAAAGAATCACTGTTTCCAGACTGAGGAAATTTTCCTCCTCCTCTTCCCTTCCCTCTCTTTCCTTCCTTTCTTCTGCAACCAGCTGACTCCCTCATATGTAAGTATCTACAAGTATCTTTCTTATTCTTTGACACTGGTTTTATTGGCATACGTCTTGACCTTAGTGCAATGTAATCACAGGAAGTTACGAAGAATGGAACTCTGCTAATTGCCAGACACTGAGGTAAGTACTTTATTTATTTATATTTTATTTAGTTATTAGAGTCAGAGTCTCACTCTATCGACCAAGCTAGAGTACAGTGGCACAGTCACGGGTCACTGCAGCCTCGACTTCCTGGGTTCAGGCAATCCTTCCGCCTTAGCCTCCTGAGTAGCTAGGACTGCAGGCATGCACCACCATGCCCAGCTAATTTTGAAAATTTTTTTGTAAAGATGAGGTCTCACTCTGTTGCCCATACTAGCTTCGAACTCCTGAGCTCAAGCAATACTCCACACTTGGCCTCCCAAACTGTGGGGATTACAGAGGTGAGCCAGCACACTCAGCTACTAAGCATTTTCAGTGTACCATCCCATCTAATTCTCATAATGATCTTTTGAGGTAAGGACGCTTATCATTTATAATTCACTGTAGAGGAAACTGAAGTTTGAAGAGAGGTGTAGGCTGCACACCCACCCTCTAATCTCGGCTTTGTGACTCCATGGCTGGGACTCTGCAAACGCCATTCCTGCTTTGTCCTGTCGGGTGCCAGGAGGAGAGCAAAGGACTTGAATCCCTCCTCCATCCTCACAGCCACGGCCCTGCATCTCAGAGGTCTGGGCCCCTGCCCCACCTCCTCCTCCTCTGATCCTCTAGAGAGCCGTAACTCGGCTTCTTCCCTTTGCTCCCCTACCCGAGGGCGGTAACCATTCCTGAGGTTTTGCTTTCTGCAATCACTGGAGGTTGCCTCTAGGCTCCATCAGTCCTCAGCACTGATTCAGCTAAGTCTATTAAATTATCTCTTAGAATAAACAGCCAGTGGGTTTTTGTGTTCCTGACTTATTTTTAAAAAGGTACAGTCGGGTACAGTGACTCACGCCTATAATCCCAGCACTTTGGGAGGCCGAGGTGAGAGGATTGACTGAGCCCAGGGTCCAAGACCAGCCTGAGCAACTTGGTGAGACCTCATCTCTACAGTAAATCAAAGAATTAACCGAGCATGGTGGCGCGTGCCTGTGGTTCCTGAAACTTGGAAGAATGAGATGGAAGGATTGCCTGAACCCAGCAGGTCGAGGTTGCAGTGGCTGTGAGCCTGTCACTGCACTCAAGCCTGGCGACCGTGAGAATCCGACTCAAAAAAAAAAAAAAGGTACATACTTTACCCAAGGACGTGAAGAAGAAATGGCAGAACTGAGATTCAAACCTGCTCCCCTGGAAGCTCCAAGAGCCACCCAACAGCTGGCTTCAGGCCCTGAGAGGAAGGAGACCATGTGTCTGCATCACACCTCTGACACCTGCTTTCTTCTAGAACTCTTGTTTATATATATATTTACCATCATTAAAAACAAACAACCTTAAAGAAAGTATAGGCTGAGCTCGGTGGCTCAGCCTGTAATCCCAGCACGTTGGGAGGCCAAGGCAAGTGGATTGCCTGAGCCCACAGGTTGAGACCAGCCTGGGCAACTTGGCGAGACCTCGTCTCTACAATAATATAAAAAATAGGCCGACCTGGGGTAGTGTGCCTCTGTAGTTCTGGCTACTCAGAAGACTGAGGCAGGAGGATCGCTGAAGTCCACAAGGTCGACGCTGGGGTGGTTAGGGTTAGGGTTAGGGTTAGGGTTAGGGTTAGGGTTAGGGTTAGGGATTAGGGTTAGGGATTAGGGTTAGGGTTAGGGTTAGGGTTAGTGGTTGTGAGCGTGCCACTGCACTCCAGCCTGGGCGAAGGAGTGAGACTCCTACTCAAAAAAAATAGAAAGAAAAAAGAAGTGAAATGGATAAAGTAAGGTACCTTCCACAAGTGCTTGAGGGTGATTGCTTTTAATGCTAACTAAAATCTTGAGGTCTTGAAATAAGAGTATTTCTTATAGGCCAGGATAGTCATTAGAATGAAGTTAAGTCTCTAGTATTCAATAAGTAAAGGGACAATTCATGCCCGCACACGAATGCATGTATCTGTAGTATATTTCAGATTGTAATTAGTTGCCGCAAGCAGAAATAGTTTCATGAAACACGTAATGGATGACATACAGCTTCCCCTGTTGATGCATTTTAGACTAGGGAGAATGCATTCTAGAATGGGAGCCCAGATACACTCTCCCAGCAAGCCCTGTGCCTGTTTCCTCATCTACAAATACCTACTTCATATTTTTTCTTGAGTCAGGGGTCTCACTCTGTCACTCAGGCTGTGGTATGGTGGCACAATCATGGCTCACTACAGCCTTGACCTTCTGGGCTCAGGCCATCCTTCTGTCTCAGTCCCCCCAGTAGTTGGAAATACAGGCACACGTCATCATGCCTAGCTAATTTTTTTTATGTTTTTGTAGAGGTGAGGTCTCACTATGTTGCCCAGGCTGGTCTCAAACTCCTGGATTCAAGCCATCCTCCCACCTCAGAGTGCTGGGATTACAGGCGTGAGCCACCACACCTGGTCTACAGGTATATTTGTATATACATAGAGAAAAATCGAAAGGGTATATACCAATTTGTTAATAGTGGTTACTTCTAGCAGATGGGATTAAAGACTTTTTCTTTCTTCTTTTGATATTTATCACTTGATTAGTGCTTTTAAAATTCTTATACTATTTTTATAATCATAAAAATGGTATTATTGAATACTGTAGAAACCTCTTGACATTTTTTTTGGATTGCATTACATCTTGACTTGAATTTAATAAAGAGATGACTCCTTTAGAATAATTTATCTCATCCTGTACATAGTAGGCTTCATTTATTCAATATTGCCTTCATACTTTACAAAATGTTTGGTTATCCTGGTGTGTGTGTGCATGCATGTGTGGAACAGAATCACTCTAAAATCTACCAAGTACCTTTCCCATGCTAGTCACCTTTCAGTCATAGGCCTTTTAAGACTATGAAGTAGGTGGGCTGGTTGCAGTAGCTCATGCCATGATGGTGTCACTGTACTCCAGCCTGGGCAACAGAATGAGACCCCGACCAAAACACACACACACACACACACACACACACACACACACACACACACACACCCCAAAATAAATATACCTGTAACCTCAGTGTGCTGTAGCCACCATTTTGGGAGGGAGGGTGTGTCCATCTATAACCACAGGGTTACTGCCAGGGATTAAGTATATAAGAAGCATCCAGAACTATGTGTAAACCCAGAATAATCCTCACACCCCATCCCCCCACACATGGCACAGTGGCAGCTTTCAACTCCCAGTGGCTTATGCCTGGACCCGCTGGAAGCTAAGTGATCAGTCACCAGTGGGTGGCCTGGGTTTTGGTTTTTCTGGTGTACTGCAGGATGCTCACTGCATTTATCTGCACCACTTCCAGGTAAAAAAACTTCAGGGATAATATGTTCCTCTGAATGCATAGGGTGCCGGTGTCCCGCACATATGGTCTCCATAACCTTAACCATTGGCAAGGAGCAACCTTAACCAGGGTCCTGGCAAGGAGCAAAGGGGACTCATGAAGGGTGATGGTCTCAGTCTGTTTTGTGCTGCTATCACAGAGTACCTGAGACAGGGAATTTATAAAGAGCAGAAAAGTCTTCTCTCACAATTCCAGAGGCTGGGAAGTTCAAGATCAGGACATCGGCATCTGGCGTGGACTTTCTTACTGTGCCCTCACATGGCGGAAGGTGGGAGGTTTTCAATGTGGCAGAAGAGCAGAAGTAAACGACCCCACTCCCACAAGCCCTTTTCTTGTTTGTTTTGTTTTTTGAGTCAGAGTCTCCCTCTGTCACCCAGGCTGGAGTGCAGTGGCATGCTCACGGTCACCGCAACCTCGACCTGCTAGGCTCAGGCAATCCTTCTGCTTCAACCTTCCAAGTAGCTGGAACTACAGGCGAGGGCCGCCACATTCAGCTAATTTTTTGATTTATTGTAGAGATGAGGTCTTGCCATGTTGCTCAGGCTGGTCCAGAACCCCTGGGCTCAGGCAATTCTCTCGCCTCTGCCTCCCAAAGTACTAGAATTACAGGCGTGAGCCACCATGCCCAGCTAAGTCCTTTTCATAATGGCATTCATTCATCTCCCAGAAGATCACACCTCCCAGCACTGTTGCACTGGGGATTAGGTTTCCAACATGTGAATTGTGGAGAGGCTATATTCAAACCATATCAGTGATTACACAGTTCTTAATGCCTGGACACGGTAACTCATGCCTGTAATCCCAACAGTTTGGGAGACCAAGGCAGGAGGATTGCTTGAGTTTAAGAGTTTGAGACCTGCCTGAGCAACATAGCAAGACTCCGTCTCAACAAAAAAGATTGTGTAAATGGCCCAGGCATGGTAGCACGCGCTTGTAGTCCCAGCTACTCAGGAGGCAGAGACTGGAGGGATTGCTTCAGCTCAGGAGTCTGCGTCTGTGGTGAGCCATGATCATGCCACTGCTCTCCAGCCTGTGACAGAATGAGACCCTGATTCAATAAATAAGCAAATAAAGTAATAAATAGAAATAATATTTTCAAACCTGCAGCCAAGGTAAATGACAACAAAAAGTAGTGAGGCACCAGGGGCTGTGTTTTCTTTCTTGCTCACTTTGACTGTTGTTCTCATTCCCTTTCTCACTCCTTTTTTTTTTTTTTTTTTGAGTCAGTCTCACTCTGTCACCCATGCCAGAGTGCAGTGGCACACTCAAGGCCACCCCAGCCTTGACCTGCTGGACTCAGGCGACCCTTCCACCTTAGCCTTCCAAGTAGCTGGAACTACAGGTGCACACCACCATGCCTGGCTTCTCACTCCTCTTTCTTCTGCCTTTTCTGCAGTCTCTAGTGTAGACAACTGAATCTATTGAGTGAATACACACCTGATGTAACTCCACTGCACCATATAAGTACCTTACTGCTCCCCTTTTAACCTTGTCTTCCACTCAGGATCTGGGGAAGCTCTGAACGTTCAGTTGTGTTGATCCAATTCCAGTTCAGTTCTCTGAGCCCTCCCAGAGGGTAATGGTTAGTGAAAAGTCGAAGCGGCCTCTCTTAGCTTCTTGGCCTCCTCTGCACCAGCCTCCCCAGTGGGGATTCTCCACGTTTGCAAAGCTGTTCTCAGCCTGCTGGGTGCAGTAATGAGCTAACACGTGGGTAACCTGCTTGGCTGCCCGAAATGACAGCCTAGAACTGCCTTGAAGGATATGAACCTGGTGATGCCCACAGACGCCATACCCTTTTCCTCTGATCCATTGCACAGCTACATTTCTCACACACCACAGAGCACTTCTTCAGGAGGGGCCCGTGGGCTGTCACCTGCCTCTCCTGTACACATCTGTGCAGAAGGTTAGAGCAGCCTGTGAGTTTGGCCTGGATCTTCGTGACCCCGATGCCTTTGTGCACGGCCAACACGCCACCTGGATTTGCATTTGATATGTGAGCCCAGGTCCAACAGCAGCCAACCTGCCTTTCGTCATCGTCCATCTAACTGAGGTAGCTGCTTCTGTGGAGAAGATTCCACCAGAGGGGAGTCAGCCCAGCCACCTGGAAAGGTCTCCTGCCCACGTGTTGCCTAAGCCACATCCAGTTTCCCACTCCATCCCCTCCTTGTCCTCTGTCTTCCTTGGAACTTGTTCAACTCTCATTAAATACTTGGAAATTATTTTGCCCACTACTCGTCAAGCAGTCAGGGACCCGGGACACATCCTCTTCACTCTCGGTCCTCCCAAACTGCCACCCACAGCCAAGC
Organism: Cephalopachus bancanus; assembly: GCA_027257055.1. Lineage (NCBI taxonomy): Eukaryota > Metazoa > Chordata > Mammalia > Primates > Tarsiidae > Cephalopachus > Cephalopachus bancanus. The sequence goes on from JAPVLO010000278.1 coordinate 4,507,837, forward strand.
CCAGGCACACCTTAGATAAAGGAGCCGTTGCCTTTCAGGCCACAGCCCCCTCAGCAGAGTCTAGGAAATCTCCAGAGTCCTTCTACGCACTCCATCTCTCCAGATTTCCGGAAGGGAATCCAATTCTTACCGATACCACCTCCTCCCTCCGCCTTCTTGCATTCCCCACCAAAACCTGTTCACTCCTGGCAGACACATGGGCCCCACCACCTGCCCCTCCTCCCTTCCTGGTAGTCTGAAGGTAATTTGAAGGTAACCTGGTAACCACAGGAGCTGTTGTCTGCTCTGGGTCCTCCCGCCAGTTTTGACACGTTGCTCGTGGACCTGCCGCCTCTCTCTAAGGGCAATCCAGCTTTCCCATACAGTTTGCCACCAACTGTTAACATTTCATCTCACTTGCTTAATACATACCTATATAAATGTTGAATATGTGAGGGACAACCCAAAAAAACCCAGAGTTTATTTATAAAACATTGTATATCTACTCTCACATGTTTAAACTTCAGTCACCTCCAAAGTACTCTCCGTTTGATGCAATGCATCTGTTGAGATGCTGTTTCCACTGCTCAAAACAGTTTTGACTCGTCTATTTTGATGCCCTTTAGTGCTGCTGCTATTAAAATGTTTCCCTTTGGCTGGGCGCAGTGGATCAAGCCTGTAATCCCAGCACTTTGAGAGGCCGGAGCAAGAAGATTGCCTGAGCCCAAGGGTTCAAGATCAACCTGGGCAACTTGGCAAGACCTCATCTCTACAATATGTCAAAAAATTAGCCGGATGTGGTGGCGTGTGCCTGTAGTTCCAGCTTCTTGGAAGGCTGAGGTGGAAGGATCACCTGCACCCAGCAGATGGAGGCTGATGTGGCCATGAATGTGCCATTTCACTCCAGCCTGGACGACAGAGTGAGACTCCAACTCAAAAACAAAACAAAACAAAAAAAGTTTTCCTTTGAGGAATTTTTTCATCTGGGGAACCAAAAAAACAAAAAGTCACTGGGGGCAAGATTGGGTGAATAGGGAGGGAGAGGCCAGGCTCATGCCATTTTTGGTAAAAAACTGAACACTCAGCATGGTGTGAGCAGGTGCGCTCATAAATCACCCATCATGAAATGGGCAAATGTGTTGAAAGAATCTCCAAAAAAAAATTCACTGAAGTCAAACAGCCTCTCACAGCAACATTAACTGGTACACTGTCAATGGGTGCCTAGAAAATTTACCTAGTGGGGGAAGCCTGTACTATAAGGGACTCACACTGCCCACCCCTAAAAAAAAGATAATTCTTATTTTGGGGGGATCTTCCTACGTACATATAAGTAAATATGTATGTACTATAATATACACATACATACATGTTTGCATAAATGTCTTGCTGAATCGTCTGAGAGTCAGTTGAGGATGTCATACTTCTTTACCTTGAAATACTTCAGTGTAGACCAGGCATGGTGACTCAAGCCTATAATCCCAGCACGTTGGGAGGCTGAGGCAAGAGGATTGCCTGAGTCTGCAGGTTCAAGACCAACCCCAGCAACATGGTGAGACCTTGTCTCTATAATAAATCAAAATATAAGCTTGGTGTGGTAGTGTGTGCCTGTAGTTCTGGTTACTTGGAAGGCTGAGGCAGAAGGATCGCCTGAGCCCAGCAGGTCGACACTGGGGTAGCCGTGAGCTTGCCACTGCACTCCAGCCTGGGTGACAGAGTGAGACTCCAACAACAACAACAACAAAAATTAGCTAAGCATGATGGTACATGTCTGTACTCCCAGATGCTCAGGAGGCTGAAGCAGGAGAATCGCTTGAGCCCAAGAGTTTGAGGCTACAGTGAGCTATAGTTGCACCACTGCACTCTAGCCTGGGTGATAGAGTGAGACCCTGTCTCTAAAAAAAATAAAAGCAAAAGAACTGGGGAATGGGCCACCTGAGACCCAATCCCCATCACTACCCACTATGTCCATGGAACAAATATGCATGTGTACCCCCTAAATCTAAATAAATGAAAAAATGAACAAGGATGTTTTCCTACACAACCACAATATAATTAATAAACCAAGGACATTTAACACAGATGTAATGCCATTATCTAGAATACAGATGATATTCAAATTTTAGCAATTATCTCAATAATGTCCTCTCTAGCATTTTTTTCTCCTGACCCTACTTCCAATTCAAGATCATCATTGCATTTAGCCGTTGTGTCTTTGAGTCTCCCTACTCTGCATGAGTTCCTTGGCCTGCTTTCTTCGGGACATTGACATTTTTGAAGAGCACAGGCCAGTCGTTTTGTAGACTGTTATTTCATCTGAATTTGATTGTGTCTTCATGATTAGATTCAGATCAGGGCATCTTGGCAGGAACACTACAGGAACGACACAGTTTCTCAACATATTCAATTCTGGCAGGAGAAGCTTTGGAGAAATTAAATTTGTCTCCCTGTAATTCCCCTTACCCTTCCCCCATTTGAGCAGATAGAAGACTCTGGCCTCCTTACCTCAGGGGAGATTTGAGGAAGGCAGGAAGGGGTAGTTCCCTGAAGGTGCCACTTGCTGGCTTTTATTTCCAAACATGTAGGCTTATTGAGAAGAGATGGAGGGGTTTGCAGGAAGCATGGAGCAGAGGAAGAGAAAAAATTGCATCAGCCAAATTCCTCCAGGGTAGGTGCAGGAGAGAAGGGTCTGTGATCCTCACCAAGAGACAGGACTAGTGTCCTGCTCCTGGCAGAGTCCAACAGAGGCAGGAGCTTTTATTTTACAAAATAAAAGCAAAATAACTGGGGAATGAGCCACCTGAGACCCAATCCCCACAACTACCCACGTATTGCGTGGTGCTGCAGACAGGTTAAGTCCTAAGCCCAGGCCCCAGGTTTGCCAAAGACTCTGAGCTCCCAGGAGAGGCAGGGCCTGCTGACTGAGACCCAGAGGGTCCTCGCCAAGAATAACCAGAACCTGCATCCATGCACCCTTGGGACAGTGGCTCAGGCCTAGAAATGACTTCCCAGTAGGATGTGGACTTAGAACTAAGTTTATTTAAGAAAAGCAAAGGAAATGCAACATTTCTCTCACGCCCCAGTTTATGGCTGAGATTCAGGCCTGAGGAACACTCAGCCTTTCCTCTTGGAACCCACCCTCATCTTCAGAGCCCTTCCCCACTGCTGCTCCCTCTTCGTTGGTTTCTCTGCTGAGCTCCTCCTCCTTTCAAAGGAGTCCGTCTCTCCTTGGAGTCAGTCTCTGAGGGGGTCATTGGTCATCTATCTCTGTCCACTGCTGAAGGAGGCCCATGTTCTGAATCTACAGATAGAGGGGGAAGAGGAAAGAGGGAAGGGGGCTGGGTCAGAATGTCTGCATTTGCTATCTATGCTGTGTAACAAATAGCTCCAAACTCAGAGACTTACAACAACAGTTTTTATCTCACAGTTCCTATTCATCAGGAATGTGGACAGGGCTTAGCTGGGTCTTCTGGCCCTGAGTCTCTCACGAGACCCATGCTGTCAAGGTGTTAGACGGTCAAGGGAGACATCTAGACTCAACTGGGGAGGGAATCTGCTTTCAAGCTCACGCAAGAGGCTGCTGGCAGGATTCTGCTCCTGCTGGGTTGTGAGCCAGCGACTGCCTTCAGGGTCCTGCCACATGGTCCTCTCCACAGGGTGCAGACATAGCAGCTGGCTTCATGAGCACCAGCAAGCAGAAAAAGCCAGAAAGTGCACTGGCAAGACGGAAATCACCGTCTTTTGTAACCTGTTCTCAGAAGCGACATCGCACACCTTTACAGTTTGCCCTTTGTTAGAAGCAAGTCTAGCCTAGTGACTGAGAAATACTGAGAAAGAAAATGGAGGCTGGGCTCGGTGGCTCAGCCTGTAATCCCAGCACTTTGGGAGTGGATTGCCTGAGCCCGCAGGTTCGAGACCCACCCAGGCAACTTGATGAGACCTCGTCTCTATAATAAATCAAAAACTAGCTGGGTGTGGTAGCACGCACCTGTAGTTCTGGCTACTCAGAAGGCTGAGGCGGAAGGATCGCTGGAGCCCAGCAGGCCGAGGCTGCAGCAGCCGGGAGCGTGCCACTCCACTCCAGCCTGAGCAACAGAGTGAGACTCCAACTCAAAAAAAAAAAAAAAGAAAGAAAAAGAAAATGGAAAACCTTCTGTTGGGTTACACCAAACTTAGAGCTCAAACAAAATTTGAGTTTTTTAAAGACTCATCGGATTCATCTTAACTGCAGGAGAGTTTTAAATGCGTTTGAATTACCTAACCCATATTGACTCTAAAGTGCAAAATTAAATTTTTTCATCACTCTATGTCGACAAGGCCAGCCCTAAACTGAACCCTGAAAGGCCAAGTGTATCTTTTGAGATCTGGATACCTCTCTGGCAAGTCCCTTTCTTGTACCCCTGAAGATGTCACTGCCTCTGCGGCCCCTCCGTCCCTCCCTCTCCCTCTGAACCTCGTATTGGAATAAGCTCTGATGTACTCTTTAGCACTGGGTCTCACCTGACACCTGACCTGGTGGCCTCACTCACTGGCATATGGACAGCAGAGGAAGCTTCCTGCAGGTGACCATCCTCCGGGCCACCCACATCTCCTCACTTGGGTCTGACCCTGGGCCTTTTGTTCAGAGCCCTTCAGCATCCGGGTGCTGGACCGTTTATCTCCTGCTATATCCGTGAGGTCCAATCAGAAAAACAACCACCACTCCACACAGTTTATGCCAAGTGGGATTTCACATGGAGAACTGATTGTAAATCAGCCCAATTTTCCAACAAGCCAGATGCCCATAGAACTGAAGCTTAAAAAGCTTACATTTGAGACAGGCGCCATGGCTCACGCCTATAATCCCAGTACTTTGGGAGGCTGAAGTTGGAGGATTGTTTGAGTCCAAGAAATCAAGACCAACCTATGCAGCTTAGCGAGAATTTGTCTCTGCAAAACTAAAAATAAAAAAGAAGGCTGGGCTCAGTGGTTCAGCCTGTAATTCCAGCACTTTGGGAGGCCGAGCCTGAGCCTGAGAGTTTGAGACCAGCCAGGTCAACTTGGCAAGACCTTGTCTCTACCATAATTAAAGAATTAACTGGGCATGGCAGCACGTGCCTGTAGTTCCAGCTACTTGGGAGGCTGAGGTGGAAGGATCGCCTGAAACCAGCAGATCAAGGCTGCGGTGGCTGGGAGCCTGCCACTGTGCTCCAGCCTGGGTGATGGAGTGAGACTCCAACTCAAAAAATAAACAAAGAAAAAAGAAAGAAAGAAGCTTACATTTGTGCAACGAAATGCACTAGCTCATGTTGATCAACCCCTCTTCCTTGCCTCTCCTGCTGTCCTTCTCTCCTATATAAACCCTTCACTTTAGTTGGGGAGGGGCACAAATGTGAGGTTTGGCTCCCATCGCTCCAGTTGAAGTCACCATAAAATAAGAAAACATTCTTTTCTGGCAATACTTTTAGTCTCAGTGATTGGCTTTCTGTTCAGCAAGCCAGGGGACCCTAGACCAAAGCCTTAGCATTCAGTGACATTTGCAGAGGTGCCAAAGGGACTGGGGGAGCACAAGAGAGAAGGGGACTGCACAGCTATCAGGGCGCCAGCATCTGGTCCCCACCCCAGCCTGTGAGAGGCTCTGCCACTGCCCTGCATGGAGCCGGGCGCCCACAGGCTGCTGGGCTGCCCCGCCAAAGAACCCACCCCGTGCAGGCGACCATGAGGCTCATTTCTTCCTCCTGCTTTCTGCTGGAACTCTCAGGCTGACTCCCACCCGAAGCCCCCAGCCGAGGACAGTCTGGGAGGGGCAGTATGGTGTCTGCCTCCCCTGCTGCACTCCAGCTTTGAGTACCCAGGAATCCCTGAATGGGTGGGCATGCGGCAGCTGGCCCCTCCTCACATGGCACCTGCCGTCCGGTCCTTGGCCCTTTGCCTTGGCTGCCTCTGCTCAGTCTCCCACTGCAATGGAGGGTTGAAATGTTGAAAGAAACCAAAGGCAAGAATGGACTGAAAGCCCCACTGCACAGATGTGGTCACTCTGGGCTTTCCCCTAGGGCTCCACAGAAGGCCAAGGCTGGCCTGATTCTTGACTTTGGCACCACAGTGAGGATGACCTGGTGCTTTATTTTTGTTTCTTGTGTGTGTGTGTGTGTGTGTGTGTGTGTGTGTGTGTGTGTGTGTGTATGTGTGTGTGTGTTGGAATCTCACTCTGTCGCCCAGGCTGGAAGGCAGTGGTACACTCAAGGCCACCTGCTTGGCTCCAGTGACCCTTCTGCCTCAGTCTTCCAAGTAGCCAGAACTACAGGCGTGCGCTACCACGCCCGGCTAATTTTTTGATTTATTGTAGAGATGAGGTCTCATGAGGTTGCCTGGGCTGGTCTCGAACCCATGGGCTCAGGCAATCCACTTGCCTCAGCCTCCCAAGGTGCTGGGATTACAGACTGAGCCATTGAGCCCAGCCTGTATTTTTGTTTCTTAAGCAACCATTCAGGAAGACTTCCTTACATTTTTCCATTTTGATTTGTTCTATATTTCCTAAGAGACATGGGCAGAAACATTTGACTCTGGCGTTACACAAAACAGGAAATTGCATTTCACGGGGTTTTATGATCGTGGTTCCCATTTGCTCCTAGCGTACTTCTAAGTCAAGCGGCTGACTTTGAACAAGCAGCAAATTTAGCAGTGATTCAGAGATATTTACCGAAATCCTTTTGCTACTGGCCTGGCCCTAAATAAAGAATTTAAAAGGAAAAGGAATAAGAGGAAAAGAAAAAAAAAGGCACAGTCCTCATCTTCAAGCAGCTTACAGTTTTGTTTAAAAAAAGAAGCTTACGTACATACAACTTCAGAAAACAAACAGAGCATATTTTATGGCATTACAATCTGTGGTACTGACTCCAAGGAATCACAGTCAGAAAAGCACAGTTTTCTCTAAAGGAATCATATTTGGAAAGTAAAGGAGAGGGCCAGGCAAGTTCCTAGCATGGAAAACCCTGACAGCAAAGACAAGAAATTAACAGGCACATGTGGGTAAGCAATGTGATTGTTTATCTGGGTAGGAAACTGCACATAATATTATTGAGGGTCTTGAACATCGGTTTGTGGAAATTGAGCTTGATTCCACAATGGCCAAAATGTGGTCGCAAAAACAATGACAACGACAACCATGTTGTCATCATTCTGGTTTTGTGACAGGAATTAAGCAGGACT